>JARGGL010000012.1:5502500-5897500 GCA_029955375.1 Rubus parviflorus | reverse complement strand
CCGCTGTTTATTTGTGGTCCTATGTGTATAATATTATGAGGATATCTTCAAAGAGGAGCACCCTTGATCAAGACACCATTCAATCTGTGGAGAGATCCTCCATTTCAAACCAAGTAATTTGCACTGAGCCTCTGCTTTCTACCAGGAACTATTGTGATAGTGGTAGTTTTTCCTAATCCAATTAGTATGATATCCTTTCTTCTTTAATTAGAGTACGTTTAGACTACTTTTCTTATATGAATTGTTTGTACATGCATGTCTTCTCTCCTGTTTATTAGAGTGCAAAACAATACTATAACGTTAAGGAAAATGATTATAGGTCTCATTTATAAGGTCTAAGATTTCAGGGTCCGACACTTGTTAGTAATGAAACCGGTCCTTTTGAAAGTACTAACATGTAACGATCGATGTCATACTGTGAACATGTACTACTAATTAATTGGATTCTTCTTTGAAATGTACGTACGGTCTTATGAATATATCAATAGCATAACATACAAGCTTGTTGTTTTTCATGGCAGATCATGACACCTCCAGGCAAAATGAAGAACCGTATGATGAAGGTGTTTAAAAAGCTCAATCTGGAAACGATCTTTTCTCCCTCAATAGTTGCAGCGGTATAACCTTTCGACAATGCATTTTATTTGTCCCAAATGTTTTTCTATTTCCCCCTTTTTTATGTGCATATATACTTGCATTTTTATGCTCATATGTAGCACCTACTAGTTAGTTTATAGACACATTGATCCAATTTATACTCTTTATTTTTTGTATAGATTGTTGGCTTTGCAATTGGAGTCATCCCTCCGATTCGAAAAGTATTCATAGAAGATGGCGCTCCTCTACTGGTGATTAATGACACTGCTTCCTTGTTGGGGTATAAAACTTAAGTAAAAATTAACTGAAAATATAAGTTGCACCGGCCACCCTATACAGTTTTTACTATTGTGTTACTTTCTTAAGATTCTTCATTGTATTACAATCAGTCCATTAACTAGTTCTCTCTTAATGACTGCAGAGGTGGATCTATCCCTGCTGTCACTTTGATTATAGGAGGAAACCTCCTTAACGGTAACAATAACTCCGATCGGCAAAGTTCGCCTTTCTTAGGTTTTCATACTATTTTGAGTTCAACTGATATTTATCACTATGTCCTTTCAGGTCTGAGAGGGTCTGGGATACAGACTTCTCTCGTTATCGGCATCATCATTGTTCGTTATGTTGCCCTGCCTCTCGCAGGCGTACTGATCGTTAAGGGGGCAATGAAATTCGGCTTAGTGCACTATAATCCATTGTATGTGTTTGTTCTTCTCCTTCAATATGCACTGCCACCTGCAGTGAACATAGGTATTATACACACCAGAACTTACAATGTGCAGATTGTCTTCATATCATTCTGTGACTACTCTCATCAACTTTTATCCTTAATGTTATGTTGCAGCAACCATCACTCAATTGTTCGGAGCAGGAGAGAAGGAGTGTTCAGTTATCATGCTGTGGACTTATGTTCTGGCTTCTGTAGCGCTTACTTTTTGGTCTGCCTTCTTCATGTGGCTTGTAACAAATTAACCATCGATATATCCCTAAAAACTAGAGTATTCAACTTTACATCAGTACCTCTACCTTGTAATATCTAAATAAGGTTAAGGCAGATTTACATCAGTACGTCTACCTTGTAGGGAAAATTGTCAGCAAAGAAGGTTAATGCTGATTTTAAGAAACAAATCAATTCGTCTTTAACTCTTTATACCTAAACGGGGTATTGCTATTCAATTTTAATTGCAAAGTTAAGCAAATCCACTTTGTGATGATAATTTAGAAATTCTACTGATTTAATAAGCTCCAGTCACCAATGAAATGGAATTACCAAAATTAATTTGAAACTCTTTTTTATTTTTGTCAAGAGGAAAATCACATCTCCTAATCTTGGGGGTAACAGCCATCCCAGTCACAAGGAAAGCTAGACCTACATGCATGAGAGGGCCTTTTAGATATTGGCGTATAACATAATCTTGCAGCTATACGATTGTGTTTGCTATTCTAGAAGTTGATGTGTTCATTGTATTACCATTCAGCTTTTAACTTCATGATTGCAGAGACACAGCTATCCCGCTTCTCACTTTGATTACAGGAGAAAACCACGTTAAAGGTAATAACTTACACCAGCTAGGTTCATCGATCCATTTTCGATTGTCAGGGATGTAGAAAAATCTATCATTGCCGGGATCGTGATTGTTAAACATGTCGGACTGCCTCTTACAGGAATATTGATTGTTAAAGTGGCACTAAAACTTGGCTTAGTGACCAATGATCCATTATATCTGTTTGTTCTTCTGCTTCAGTTTTCAGTCCCACGGTGGAACTCCCACCTGCAATGAACATGGGTATATCTCTTGCGGGCTTTCACTGCAATTTTAGCAACATAAATGTTAATGTGCCCTCAGTTTCAATTGCTCTTTCTCCTAACAAATGTGTTCCATCCTTGTTGATTTAGCAATAACCATAACTCAATTGTTTGGACAAGGAGAGAGTGAGTATTCGGTTATCATGATGTGGACTTACATTCTTGCTTTGGTATATATCGATCGCTTACTTTCTGGTCTGCATTGTTCATGTGGCTTGTGGCCTGAAAGGAAACAGCAACAAAGCATCACACACTGAAGAAATTTTTTACACGAGTCTTCTAATAGAATTGTAAGCAAATTGTAAGCAACAAAGTAATTAGTCTTGGAATCCGTCCAGTTTTTGAATGAAAGTAAAGTTGAGCAATCCACTTTTGCTGAGTGATTCTAACACAACCTCATTGATGAAAGTATAGTCCAGACAGGACCATTGGGGAAAACCAATCCTTGTTCATCCTAAATCACATATAATATATAGTATTTTTGTCATCTGCTTCATAATGATTTTCCAGAGAGAGCCACATATCGAATCATCAAAGTAAGGGTGATACCGGCTTAGGGGTGGTGTCTATTGGCTGGATACATATTGAGTTCGGATTGAGCTCAGCTCATTTTTTGTTGGTAAAACAAAAAAAATCACTTGTAATGCTCGTGATCAGCTCATTCTCTCTTTTTTATTCTTTTTTTATAAACAAAATCAACCTATACTTAAACTCAAGCTCATCACTAGAGATGGTCTCAAAATTAAAACAGGCCAAACCAAGCCATGTTCAAGCCTAATAAGCTTGAACGTACACATGATGTAATTAAATTTCAGTCTAAATCAAAAGCTAAATTCAAGCACTTTGTGCTCCGTTGTTGGGTTCTGATACTGTTAATTGCAAGTTGAGTACCTTTTTAGTACATATATTTGATGAAAGACAAAAAGCTTTAAGAACGTGGCGTTGTGCAATACGAGTTTCATGCTCCTCAGCTTGAAAGTGTGATATAAAAACCAAAAGTCATTGTTCTGGTGCGCAATTTATTTGGCTTAAACATTTCACTTTCCAGTTCATTCTTTTAAGTGCGCCTTAGATAGACAGGAAAATTCTAACCTACAAGCCTGCATAGCATGCAGGCTGAGTGCTTGATCACGTGAGGAGCACATGTGGCTGTTTTTCAATTCTTAACCGGATGTAACCGGTAGTCTTACATGTGCCACTTTATATACAAAGCAAAATGCAATTGCATTTCCGAAATGCAATTGTTTATGCTTGAAAATGCAATTGCATTTCCGAGATGCAATTGCTTATTCTTGAAATGCAAATAACAAAGGATCGTGGGAGACCAAAGGTCACAGGGGAGGTGAAATGTCACTGTTATTTCAGGAAATTTCCAAAAATAGTAACATATATTTATAGTACTTTCCTAAAATAGAAACCTAAATTCCACGAGCCATAACTCACTTATACGAACTCTGATTCTCTCATTGTTCATGTCCATGAACTCGTATCGACGTGTTCTACGACTTTGGTGAAGAAAATATTCACATAAACTTTATGAATAAAAAGTCAACATTTTCCCTTTTATTTATAATTCTCCAAGAGTAACCGAATGATGAGAAGTGATGGACTGTAATTATTAAACATGGATAGATAGAGCTCAGTCATACGAGAGTGTAGGCGTGAGCAATGCTCTGACTGGATATGTGAAGAAGAGGTTACAGGCGTTTTAGTAAAAAGGATAATTTTGTAAATAGACATAACACAAAGTTGACTGCCTTGACCGAGGCCAAAACGAAGTCGAAATCGGCTAATTTTTTCACAATAGGCCTCTGACTATGTAATAATCACATCCAACGGTCTGATCGATCAATTTCTCTTTCCATCCACCTTGTTGTTTTCAAATGTATTGTTGTCTTTATAACCAATCAACAAGTTATACATTACTAGTAGGCACATATGGATTTTGTATGATTCAAAAAAATGAAATTGGAAAATAGGCGATCAAACTGCGTATGTGTATTTAGTGCATAGTAAGAGGCCTAATGTAAAAAAATTAGCTGATTTCATCCACGTTTTGACCGCGATCAACGTGGTCAACTCATTTTTTATGAGGAATTACCAAACTATCCTTCTCACTAAAACGCCCATAACCTCTTCTTCACATGTCCGATCCGAGCGTCGCTCGCACCTATGATTTCATATGACCAAGCTCTATCTATGCACGTAAACAAATTGAACTATGTCACTCGACATCATTCGGTTCCTCTTATAGAACTATAAATAAAATGCAAGTGTCAAGGGGTCAAAATGTTGACTTTTTATTCGTTAAATTTTAAAAAAACTTCATTCACAAGAGTTGTAGAGCTCGTTAAACCGAGTTCGTAGCCATGAAGTATGCAGAAATTGGAGTTCTTATGAAAGAGTTATGATCTATCAAAGGAGAGTTACTATTCAGGGAAACTTCTATTTATAGACTTGCCAGATTCGGAAATTTCTGAAATTAGCTGTGAGACCTTTTACATTCCACGCGTGACCTTTCACCTCCCACGCGTGAGCTGGTTTCCGGACAATCCGCCAAAAAAAAGGCGCCTAAAATTTCTGGGAAAATGAAATGGTTCCCGCCTAATTTGCATTTTCTGATTGCTATTCTCTCTCCCTACTGATAAGTGAAAAAAAAAGGAAAAATCGTGAATCCTCACAATTCTCTCTCTTTCTCCTCTCACCGTTAACCTCAGTTTATCCCCAGCCCATTTCAATTCCTCGCTGCCTCATCTGCCGCCGTCGCAGCCAGCACTCCGCCGCTCCGTCTCCGATCACAACCCTTCCCTGTCGAAGACCTTCTCGCTCCTCCAGCTCCAACGAGATGTCCGTCGATGATGCCTCTTTCAAATTAAAGCTTCTTTCCTTATCTCTTTGGATTGTTTAAATGGGTGTTTGGGAAATGGAAGAGGCACCGGGAAAGGAAATGGTGAAGTAGTGCTAGCTCCAGCTTTCCTGCCCATAATTTTCGTCCCTCTAATCCAATTGGTGCTGTTAACGATCCGGTACCAGTTCCAGTCCCCACAGAAATGGTAAGTCGTGTTTATTATTTTGAAATATGTTAGGTGTTGGATGATGATCGAATTATGGGGAAGGGATTTGTTGGGTGTCTGTTAACGATGACAAGCACTTGGAAATTGGAAACTTTCGCTATAGATTTTTTGTGTTGGGAATGATTGATGCCTATATAGTGTAGTTTAGTTTGATATTGATGATCCAATCTTCACTGATTCAGTCTCTAGGTTTATCATCGAGTCTAACTTCACTTTAATTGAAGTTAGAGTGGATTAAACAACAGATTCCTTTGTAGGATCTCCGATCTTGTCACCTTTAGAATTATATTTCAAACATAATCAGTTTGCTATTAATGGGTTGAGAAAGCAACCTTGTTATGTATCTTTACAACTTACAAGTCTATGTTCTGTGAAACTATACATCTCAAATTGGACATTCACTTACTTGCTCCGATGCATGTACCTGTTTCCTTAAAAAAATGTACCTTTTCGATCATAATTTGAAGTTGTTCTCTTCTGAGAATTTGTAGTAGACACCTTAATGAGTATTTCAGAGTTGGAATCTTCTGAAAATAATTTTCCTTGATTTAGTTATGAATTTTCGAAGTTACAGGTCTGCACTGCCAAAATCACTTTTCTGAGTTTCTGACTCAATGGTCTGTTCACTAAAATCTGTACAATTCACTTCAGTATCGCAACATAGTGTCTTCATGAAAGTTGTAGTAGACATATCAAATGTTATGTCAGAGTTGGAATCGCATAAAAATAATTTTTCAATATTAAACTATGAATTTTCAAAGTATGGAGCTTGCTACATGATTTTCTGTATAACCTGCAGCACTGCTTCGTTCTTTCTATTTCTTTCAGTGGCCTTCCTTGTTAAAATTCACCAGTACTTGAAAACTAGACCTTCCCAGATTTTTAACGAAACCAGCCTTGCCCTTTTTGGAGTTCATATGAAGATTATAGGTCACTATAAAGTCAGCCCTGTACATTAGATTTTCTGCAGATCGATGTGAGTACATGTTCCAAGGACAAGTCATAGTTGTATATTTATGTTAGTAGTAGATGATTCTCGCTGAAGCATGCAAACATTAGGATTAAGAAAGTCAAAAGAGAAAACTGAATGTTATGTTATGTACATTATACTGTCTTATTCTTTCTTTTATGTTATGGTTTGTAGATTATGTAAAAGAAATAGAATGTGCAAGATGAAAGTTTGCAATCAGAAAATAACTGATGTTTCGTAAATCAGTTTCTTTCTTTATAGTTTAAATGTTTAATTTTAGTAGATGAAGTTAATAGCCTAATCTCGTAAGGTTCATTGAGTGATTGAATCAAGAGCTAATTTTAATCTTTTGATGTTTTGGCTTTAGGATTGCTCAATTCTCCATCTATGATTGCTGAGTTTCTCCATCGGTACATGATTGCTGAGTTCTCCATCTGTGATTCGTGATTGGCCACAATGTAAGTACTGTAAATAAGAGTTGCTAGCATTAATATATTTAATTTTTTGTAGACTGCAGACTTGGTTTGTTCTGGATTTCAACCGGTATTAATCTGTGATTGACTGATTGCTTATCTTGTGATTGCTTATTTGCTTATCTTGTTAATCTGGTATTGTTGTTGCTTATCTGTGATTGCTTATCTTGTTCTGGATTCATTTGCTAGCACTAATCTGTGACTGCTACCTTGCAATCGCAGGATAAGCATTAATCTTGTTATGTGATTGCAAGGGGAGGTAAATCGTTGGGCAGTGGGAATGGCAAACCCCCAAAGCAGATCATTTCCGTGACTAAGGCCACAACCAAGCCTGTGTTCTTCAGTGGTGCCATTGTGAATGATGATAGCCTCAGTGGTGACGTGGCAACAAGCCATGGCCCTGCTGACTGCCGGGTATATGGAGTCAAAGCGTACAAGCCGGTGGGGCGAAACCCGTCCCATCCGACAGTCCACGTTGACCCCAATAACCATCTCTCATATAAGGTAATCAAATCCATATGATTCCAATGACGGGTGTCCAAGTCTCCGTAAGGCCTCTTGAATATGACATGCAAGCACACACCAAGCACATCGAACTCCTACAGTGTTTTGGGAAAAGATTGGCAGACATTGCGAAGCCAACCATGACGTACACGGAGATACTTGATTCTCATGCTGACTGGGAGGCTGGGAGCCTACAAGTGCGGCAGATGTGGATTTTTGGGTATGCAGCACACTAACTTGAGTTTGTTGGGAATCCTTGTCATTTTTAAGGTATTTTTAGCCTATGCCATTTTTATTGTGAAATGTAATTGTGGAATAGGTGAGTAAATTCTTCAATCAGGAATGAAATTGCCCAACATGTGCAAAAGGAGGCTGACATGCACAGTTAAACACACTACAAAATGCAATTGATTTCCAAAAAATGCAATTGCTGAACAGACTCAGTTAAATTACACTACAAAATGCAATTGGCTTCCAGCAAATGCAATTGCCGAACAGACATAGTTAAATCACACTACAAAATGCAATTGACTTTCACAATATGCAATTGCCGAACAGGCACAGTTACATCCACTACAAAATGCAATTGACTTCCAAAAAATGCAATTGCTGAACAGGCTTAGTTAAATCACATTACAAAATGCAATTCACTTTTAGAAAATGCAATTGTTGAACAAGCTTAATTATCTCATAAAATGAAATGCAATTCACTTTCTAAAAAGGTGATCAGGAGAACATATCCAATTGCTACGGCCAATCTACCTTGGAATGAACCAACTTGGTCCATATACATGCGGATACCCGACACCATATGAGACGTTTTGAGGTTGCATTCCATTAAAGAACAGAGCAGTGGGAATATTTTGCATCCCGGTTAAACCCCCGTATTGGTAACTTGGAGGAATGGGAAATTGGTGAACTGGATGTTGTTGTGGTAATGTGCTTGAGGGCCTAGCTCCATGTGCTGGAGGTATGTAACCTTCAACTTCGCCTTCACTTTGTACTGTTGTAATGATGCATTAACCCCTCCACAGTTTTCATTTTGGTTTTCAACACTTCCGTTCATGGGAACAAAGTTCTCCATAACAAGTCCAAACCTCTTGTCCCTCTTCTTGTTTCCAAGGAACTAATTAGTGTTGTACAATAATCAATCATTCCATGAAAAATGCACTACAAATAGGAATTTGAAAAATGCAATACAAATAGGAATTTTGAAAATGCAATTGCAATCGACAAATGCAAATGACAAATGCAAATGGAATTGACAAATGCAATTGCAATTGACAAATGCAATTGCAATTGACAAGCAAATAATCTGGGAAACGATTTGCAATTGCAAATGAAAGCAAAACTAAATAATCTGGGAACCATATACGGAGAAGAACAGAGGCAAAACCATGCGTACCAACAGCAAAGCAGCCGACGCATACTCCAGCAACCAGGAAACCAAATAGAGACAAGAAATAGTGAAATACTTGAATAAAACCACCAGAGCTCTTGATTGAAGCAAACGTTCTCTCCCCTAACCCAAAGCATAGCTTCCCTTCATGTCGGGCAGTTCAGTAAATCCATTTAGTTCTACCCAAATTGAGGAAGAAAGTATGTGTGTCTTTGTTCAATCGATTCATTTCCCGCACGCGTGGGAATATGTTTTGCAAGGAAGGGATGAGAGGGCTAAGGGTTTAGCCGGTCAGCAACTATGCACCATAGATTCAAATCACTTTGAATGACCTCATGATCCTGCGGTTGGCATCCATAGATTGTCCATCATGTGCTACTCACGTGACCATCCACTCAGACTGCATACAATACAGTCTTGCACATTAGACACACCGAGATAGACAATTGCTTTATGTTCACCAATTATAAATATTGTGGCAACTCTTTCCTCAATTCTTAAAATATTGCTTTTGCTGGTGACGTAAAAAGAAGAAGTTGTTTGTAACCAAAGAAGAAAAAAAAGTTGTTTTTTTAGTCCTTCCAGTCTCATTTTGTCAAATAAAAAGAGTTTCGGTTTTATTATAGGGAAAATTCTTCCATGCTTTGTGCAGCAATGCCCCGCCCTGTCAGCAGCAATCTCATCCATTGATTATTGGCCTTTAATCCCAGCCATTGACAGTTGAAACCGGATAACCGGATGAACCATGTAGACTTGTCCAATATTCTAACTATACTGACTATTATTCTAATTTTTTCTCATTTCTCTCACCCAAGTACCACTCTCTTTCCTTTTTTTTTTTTTTTTTTCTTCTTCTTCTTCTCTTTCTTCTACTCTTCTCCTGCAACTCCATGGCCACACCCATGGCAGCTGCAAAGCTCGGGAGGTAACATTTTTTAAGAAAGTCTCGCAGCCGTCCGAGAGAGAGAGTCTCGCAGCCATGGACGGCGGAGCTGCAAAGGGGTCTCGGGTTCAGAGGAGTCTCAGGGATCATTGCTGTGAGATCTCGAATTTTTAAGTTGGTCAAATTTTATTTTTGAGGTCACAATTAGAAAGTACACATCACTACGAGTTCGTAGACACGAAGAATGCGAAAATCGGAGTTGTAACGAAGAAGTTATAGGCATTAGAAGTTAGTGGCAGTTTCGTAATTTCTGGAACTCCGTGTACTATAAATAGAAAGTCCATTTCCGGAAACTAGACAATTCTGGAAAGTTTCCATTTCTGGAAACCGACCCAAAATAGGGCAAAAACCCATTTGGTCGCCGGAGCTTCACGGCTTCGCCACCGTCACGTCTGGCCACCATAGGTTATGAAACCGGTCCCAAATGCTTCGTCTCTAACCCCTCTACAAGTCTGTACCCACCTCTCACCCTATCATTTACCACACACGGAGAATCGAAGCTAGAAAGATTCGACTCTTTCCGGCCTATTTTCTAAATTCCGGCCAACTCCGGCCAAATCGGGAGGGGATACTTATTGGGCTTTGTTCGCCTTGGAAAACCCTACAAAACCCATAAAGACCCCATGTGAATCTCTGCCTCTTGTCGCCGGATTTTAGATCGGAACGTTTTAGACCTCCGCCGGCTTGTTTTTCAAATTCCGGCCAAACCGTCGGTTATTTGGGGAAAGCCGAAGGTATAAAGTTGTTAGTCTCTTCATGAGCTTTCTTTTGGTTATAATTTTGTAGATTTTGGTTAAGGTTGGATTCTGGCCACCTCCTGCCGCCTCCGGCCACCGTGGCTCCGCCGTGAGCAGCGGTGATTTTAGGTTTTCTATTCGTTTTGGCTTGATTTGTTTTATTTAAGTTGTGTAAGTGTTAAATAGTGATCGAGCGTATTTGTTTGGTTTGATTTTGTCTAGTATTGAAGTTTGTGGAGCTTGATTTGGATTGGAATTCTCGAATGAGACTTGACGTGAAGTGGAGCTAACGTAGAATTAGTATTGTGCGGAATCAAGGTAGGGGGATCTTGGGGAACCTTTTTAAATGATTTGTTTGCTTGCGATATTTGAATAACATGTTTGTTTGATATTCGGTGATTGATATCTTATATGCAAGCATAAGTTACATGTCTAAATACTTAATTATATTCATGCTTAATTGGCATACATGAACGATATATGTATATTATTACGATGCATCATGGCATGTAGAATTGATAGTTGAGAATGCATTTGATTTTGATATGAGGAAGGTGGATGGATATAGAAAGAATGAAATATATGGGAAATAGCTTTTGTGTAGTTGAGTTTGACTCGTACGGACCAGATTTCATGTGGGCTAATAGAGCTGTGCGGAACTGGTGATCGAGGTTGGGCAAGATGACTAGCAAAATGGATATGTGGGTTGAATTGTTACGGGTGTTAGATCATATATTGAAACATTTAAGGTCACCCCCGGTTGGTAAAATACACGGTATGGGACGTGTAGGCTCTGCTTGTTTTGTTATATGGACTAACGGGTAGATAAGTGAAGCTCATTTGACATTCATGCATCAATTTCATTGAAGTTATTTTGGTCATAATGTGTTCTTAAAAGGTTTTTGTCCCTACTGAGCAGCGAGGACGAAAGCTCACCCCTACAATAGGTTTGTTTTTCAGGTACAACTTACGAGTTTCGGAAAGTTTAGACAAGACGAGAGTGAGTTAGAACGTAGAAGAAGGTGTAACTTCTCTTTGTAAGGTTCTGTTTTTACTTTTTAACGCTCACACCTCGGATTCAGGTTTAGGTGCCTAAAATCCACCGACACCGGGTCCGGGGCGTGATAATTGCCTCCCGGTTCTGATTCGGGTGGTGGTGTTGTCCGATCGTGATCGGAATTGGTGATCAATCTAGGCAGAGGTTTCCCGAAAAGCTGAGGCGCGTACGGTTTCGTTGAGAAGAACAAAATCTCCCAATCCAATTGATTAAAAGGAATGGAAGTAAAGAGAGAGAACAAGAAAAGTTGCAGAAGAAGAAAAGTTTCTGAAGAAAGAAGAAGAAGAGGACAAAGTGTTGTGGGTGGGTGATAGGAAAGAGAGAGAAAAGAGTGCGCACGTGGGTAATAAAAAAAAAAAAAGAGGAAAGGAAGGAGAGAGAATAAGAATGCACGGCTGTGGGTGTGTTGCTAATTAATTAAACAAATTTGGTTTAATTAAGTATAGTGCCATGTGAGACAGATCGAGAATAGTGCCTTCAATCATCAGTTTTTGTTTGTACCGAATAAAAATCATCTTTTGTCATCTTGATTAAATAAATTCCCCAAACCCCAAACCTCAAACCCCAAACCCCATACCCCAAACCCCAAACCCCAAACTCCAAACCCTAAACCCTAAACCCTAAACCCTAAACCCTAAACCCTAAACCCCAAACCCCAAACCCCAAACCCCAAACCCTAAACCTCAAACCCTAAACTCCAAACTCCAAACTCCAAACCCCAAACCCCAAACCCCTAAACCTCAAACCTCAAACCCTAAATTGTAAACCCTAAATCCCAAAACGTCCATTTTTTTTTTAACATGGGTAGACATAGTTCGACCCCACGAGTGTTTAGATGTAAACGGCTCGCCAACAAAAGTTGTGCCGGAGTGGTTACGAACATTTTTGTGTGAGAAATATTTAAGTAACTGCAGTTGACTACATGGATCGAACTTGAACCGATAATGAAATAGGCTAATTTTTTTAACATAAGTATTTTGCCCTACAACAATCGTATTTAACGGTTGGATTGGCCAATTTATTTTTCTACCACCTAGTTGGCTTTCAAAGGTATACTTCCCTATATAACCAACAAACAAGTTATACAACACTAATAAGCATATAGGGATTATGTGTGGTCCGAAAAATCGAAAATGAAAAATAGTAGATTCGATGTTACCCTTGTATTTTTCACGTAGTAATATGTACTGTGTGAAAAAATTAGTCACATTTCTCGTCGTTTCGACTTAGGTCAAGGTGGTCAACCCCTATTTACGAATGTTTACGAAAAATATCATCTTCACTAGAACGCTCGTAAGAGCTCCGTCACAACTCTGATTTGCGTCCACACTCTCCCATGGCTGAACTCCATATACCCACGTAAAAAGTTTGAACTTAGTAGCTCGTTACAGTTCAATTGCTCTTAGGAAAATCAAATTATAAATAAAGGGGTAAATAATATTGATATAATTATGGAATGAGTGAGGTATTTCATAAGTGAAATATATACTAATAATGGTTTGAAAACAAATTGGACCGAAATACCTCGATGAGTTTCAATTAGTGTTTACTCAAAATATATTTTTTGATTCGTTAATTTTTTAAGAAAACTAATGTAGACGTGAGATTCTTGATGTCTCCAAGCTCATGTGAGGTAGAAGTGATAGAATGGTGGAGAAAAGAGGTTAGGAATATAGAAGAGGGTTTTAGGAAGAAGTTTGGTGAAGGAAGGAAATTGATTTGAGGGGTGGAAGGATGAGAAAAAGGGGACGGAAGACCGCCGGGCGACCTGTCATGAACAGTACCGCGACCGGTCTCCCGGACGGCAAATCCAAGTGATTTTGTGACTTTTTTGGAGAGAAGGAAGAGGAAAGGTTTTGGGAATTTTGGGGTGGAGGCTAGGGTTGATGAATGGTGTTCTTCCCCCTGAAAATAGAAGTGAAGAGGAGTATATATAGAGGGCAAGAGAATGGATTGGAGGGTGGAGATGGATTGAAATTAATCTAATGGCTAATAACTAAAATTCTAAGCTAAGGAAATTACCTAGAAGGCTAGGGTACGTAGGGAAGCAAAGAAGAGAGAAAGGATAGAGAGGTAATGTGTTTATGGACAAGAAAAATCAGATTTGGGAGGTGAGGAGACAAAAATGTGGTAGGGGAAGGCTAAGAGACAAATGATGATTAAAGAATTAAATGCTTTGTCTATATTTTGAATTTGAATTTCAAATCACCACCAAAGTATCTCAACTCATCAAATGATGCTCTCCTAGCTGAAATGGGAAGCTTGATGGAGAAGTCACGTCTCGACGCAGTCGTCGTTTCCTCGAAGTTGACCATGGGTGGGCCTGGGGTGAGTCACCGTTAACTTTTCGGGGCCAAAAGTTGACTTTTCGGGTTCTTGGCTAAAACTCCGGAATGATTTTGTGCTTCACTTCCGAGGTTTGATTCTTGTGATCTTGATTCTCAAAAGTCACGGTTGACTTTTCGTCCTCTTCTCGGAAATACTCCAAAAGCTCCCAAATTACATCTTTAAGCTCCGGATTACTTCAACTCACTTATTCAACCTAAAAACAATACAAACACACATTAGTAATATTATTTGGCTCTTGGAGAAACATTATTCAAGTAGTTAGAGACATGCTTTGTACGTAAAATACGTACAAATCACACCCCCACACTTGAACTTTGCTTGTCCTCAAGCAAGCACAAAACTAAAAGTAAACTACCATGAGAAAGGAAACATAACAAGTTAGCCTTTCCAACCATAACCCTCAGAGAGCTTCATGAGTCAAGATCAAGATTCCAATAGAGCATAGGCATGGGCTACGAAAAATTGCTAAGTACTTAACATGAACATCTAATTTATGCTTGAGTGTAGTGTGTGGATGCCATGTGCAATCGATCTCATGCAATCCAATAGGCACATTTAAACTAGATTAACCACCAAACTCACAAGGATCACTAAATATTTCCGCTCAAGTGTTTAGGGGTTAATGTGTTTACACTCAAAATAATTTCACAAGGAATGTCCCCATAGGCTTGCTCATTGACCAACTCTCCGCTAATTAATCCACGATTCTTTAGATCAAAAGGGCTTTGCAATGGTGTAACGAGGCCAATGGTTAGTGGTTATACGAAATGAAGGGAAGGGAAAGTCAAATGTTCCTAATGTTTCACAAGACAATTTCAAGGACTTTGAAACTTGCTTCATTGGTTTGTGCTTTAGTAATCAAACATCCTAACTTTATTCTCCTCCAACCTTTTATTCAACTACACACTCTTTTTGGATTTTCTTCTTTCTTTCTCCTTTTCTATTTGATTTTCACAACAACACTTTCTACTTTTGTATTTTTCTTTTCTTTGAACTTTCACACTTTTATTTCACAAACAAACAAACACTTCTTTTTTTTCTTTGATTTTCTCCTTGAACTTCTTTACCCCCACACTTTTCTTTTTGTAATCCCATAGACTTCCGAAGCACATAGGAAACAAGAAGTCACAATCATTGTCTCATTAACATTTCGGAACAAGGGTAGGCTAGTGTTTAAGTTAAAATATGGGTTAAGGTGATGTAGGTGATGAAATGAAAGGCTAATGATGAATGAGGCTCAAATGGGTCAGTCCTAAAGTGAGTGTTTAAATGGATGAGGGTTAGTTTGGCCATGGTTCTCACTAGTGCCTTAATCATTTCTAAGTCATCACAAATTAACAAGAGCTTCAAGAGGTCTTTGAGCAAGTTCTAGGTATCATTAAACTCATGGAATGTACACACATGAAGAACATGAATGTATGAATGATGCATACATTTTCAATAGGCTCAAATCTCACATTATATGGGTATGCATGTCAATACATAGTCTAAATATACTTCTCGGATTGCAATTGACAAATTACTTAGGCTAAGTGCAAATGGATTTCAAGCAATCATCAATTGTGTATATTAACCACAAAGCATTCTCACAAAGCCCATAAACATGCTCCAAAATCTCCTAATCTAGACTTAGATAGCTCAATTTAATCATTGGGGTTAGAAAGAACAAACAAGACACAAGACATAAGACAAACAAAGGAACAATTTTTTGTGTTTTTGAATTTTTTTTTTTTTTAATTAATAATTTTTTTAGCGAGGAACAGTTCCTCGCTAAAGGTGTCGACTGGTCGCGAAACATGGGCGACCGGTCGCGGAAAACTGTCAATTTGGAGTGCTCTCTGCCATTTGGCGACCGGTCGCTTAGCAGGGGTCGACCGGTCGTCATGCATGTGCCGGAAAATTTTCGATAAAAATGGAAAAAAATTTGAGGGTTTTCAACCCAACTTCACCCCCACAGTTAAAACTAACATTGTCCTCAATGTTGTAAGTGATATCGAAAGTGTAATCCATGTTGGATTAAGTAGTGAGAGTGACGTTGGGCGAAGACACATATAAATACGCATGAAAGCACATTACCAAACTAAAACATGTGAGAATGAAGTAATAGAAAAACTCCCTTGTGACGAATCTCCCTAAGATAGACGGAGTGCACCAACAAGACACCATCCTCAAGGTCCAAGACCTTGACTTCCTTACGTTAGCTCCTCATGATGCTCCATGGTGTGAAAGATGGCACAAGACTCCACAATGTAAAAACTCGGCTCACGGGAGCGCCTTCTTTAGAATGTGTCTCCTCGAACAATAAAGTACATGATTTTCCCTCTTAGCCCGGTAGCTAAGGTGCCCAAAACTATAACATGAATGCTCCGAGTCTCCGATGGTGAAAGAAAGCTCATCCAAGGTTGCTTGCAAAGGATCTCTTGTAAGTGAGTGTGCTCAGCAAATCAGCAATGACCTCTTCCCATTGCAAGGGACATAACTCTAAGTGTAGAAAGTGGACTTGTACGATTTCAGTGGCATTGGAAAGTAGACTCAAAATTCTTCATGATGGCCACCTGAAACTCCACTAACTCCTTCTGGAAGACAGAATACGAACTGGTCAAAGTGAAGGCTGGGGTCATCACTTCCAGCCTGAGTACCACTCCTTTGAAACTGAATATCTCGAAATCCAACGGTCTAAACTGGGTGAAATTTTAACAAGTAACAGTAGACAAACAGGGAAAACTATCATCAAAGTTTTAGCTCGATCCAGCGGGTGAAAAGAGATAAAAGTGCTTCCAAAGTAGACTGTTACGCCCAGGCAGATTCTGAAATTAGGCAAAACAACACAAAAAAAAATCTCTTCACCGAAACTCCTTTCATACTCCTCCCAACCGCCCATAAGCATTTTATTCATAACAAAACAAACTAAACATAGATGCATATATCACAAAACAAAAAGAATAGTGCAAGAAACCCGGCTACCAATTACCAAGGGATCAAGGTTAAACCTCAATCCCCGGCAACGGCGCCATTTGACGAACGTCAAAATATGATGGAAGTATAGATTGTTAACCGGGGTTGTCGTACCTCGGGGATTGATGGCCCAAGATCCCCTTTGGTAGATTAATAGCCCAGGTTTCTTAGCACTAATGGTGTGTGATTAGAGGTGGATATAAGATGTGTGATGTGATTAAGTGCAAATAAAGTAGTGTAAATAAACTAATACAAATGAAATGCAAAGAGGAGGAACATGGATAGATAAGAAATGATAGAATGATTGGGAGTTTCGGGTCTCTCCCTAATCCATATTGATGGATAGACAATCAAATTCACACACAAAGCCAAGTTGATTAATGGATCAAATCCCGTACCCTAGCCATGCAATGGTTCTAGGGCCATGGTCTTCTCTTTTGTATCTTTGTGCCATGCAATGGTTCACAATGACTCTTAATTTAGATAATCTAAGCCATGCAATGGTTCTCAAATTACTAAACTAAGGCTAAGGGCACTAAGACCTAGGGATCCAAACAAGACATGCTCATCACATTCATTGTCCATTGTCTAGAAAGGGTAAGGTTACCAAGCTTACACTTTCACACCAAGATAGATCAAACACATGCTTAAGAATTGGTAGTTCCTAAACAAGTATCTAACACATAACAAAAATAGGCAATGAACATACCCAAATACCAACCAACATGTATATATATAAGAATCATCCAATCCATCATCAATGGACTAGGGCACACAACCCTAGTCCCTAATCCTAACAACTACTCACATAAATTTAGAATGTACATCAATAATCTCAAGATTGACAAGTTAAGAAATATATGAAAGTAAATAGAGATAGATGAATGCTCAATGAAGATAGTGGCCCCAAACTTGCTGTCACAAAGTCTTGAAGCAAGCTCCTCTTGGCCTCCTCTTCTTCTCCTAGCTTCTTCTTGTCCAAATCTCCAAGGATCTTGAGGTTCTTGATGTCTCCAAGCTCATGTGAGGTAGAAGTGATAGAATGGTGGAGAAAAGAGGTTAGGAATATAGAGGAGGGTCTTAGGAAGAAGTTTGGTGAAGGAAGGAAATTGATTTGAGGGGTGGAAGGATGAGAAAAAGGGGAAGGAAGGCCGCCGGGCGACCTGTCATGAACAGTACCGCGACCGGTCGCCCGGACGGCAAACCCAAGTGATTTTGTGACTTTTTTGGAGAGAAGGAAGAGGAAAGGTTTTGGGAATTTTGGGGTGGAGGCTAGGGTTGATGAATGGTATTCTTCCCCTTGAAAATAGAAGTGAAGAGGAGTATATATAGAGGGCAAGAGAATGGATTGGAGGGTGGAGATGGATTGAAATTAATCTAATGGCTAATAACTAAAATTATAAGCTAAGGAAATTACCTAGAAGGCTAGGGTAGGTAGGGAAGCAAAGAAGAGAGAAAGGATAGAGAGGTAATGTGTTTATGGAGAAGAAAAATCAGATTTGGGAGGTGAGGAGACAAAAATGTGGTAGGGGAAGGCTAAGAGACAAATGATGATTAAAACATTAAATGTTTTGTCTCTATTTTGAATTTGAATTTCAAATCACAACCAAAGTATCTCAACTCATCAAATGATGCTCTCCTAGCTGAAATGGGAAGCTTGATGGAGAAGTAACGTATCGACGCGGTCGTCGTTTCCTCGAAGTTGACCATGGGTGGGCCCGGGGTGAGTCACGGTTGACTTTTCGGGGCCGAAAGTTGACTTTTCGGGTTCTTGGCTAAAACTCCGAAATGATTTTGTGCTTCACTTTCGAGGTTTGATTCTTGTGATCTTGATGCTCAAAAGTCACGGTTGACTTTTCATCCTCTTCTCGGAAATACTCCAAAAGCTCCCAAATTACATCTTTAAGCTCTGGATTACTTCAACTCACTTATTCAACCTAAAAACAATACAAACACACATTAGTAATATTATTTGGCTCTTGGAGAAACATTATTCAAGTAGTTAGAGACATGCTTTGTACGTAAAATACGTACAAATCAGTCACGTTTAGTAATAAATCTTGGATTAAGCATGTAGGGACGCAAAAGGGACGTGAAAGTGCTCGTTTTCTCACAATAATAACATTTCTTGTCCTAATTTAAGCCATCCACCACACACGAAGCACGTACGTTGTCACGCCCTGAATTTTCTAACAAATAATAAGGCATTTTCTGTCTTTAATTACAAAACCAATTTGGGACGCGAAACATGTGATACCCTCAGCACACAATGCACAAGAATTTTTTTCTTTATAATCCAAATGCATAACAACTATTGCATGCTCTAACACAATGTAATTATAGACTTGTTCTTTCGAGTCATTTATTACATTCCATAATTTACAAAATAGTTTGTTAAAAACAAAGTACTCGATCATAGTTTAATTTTTTATGCGGAAGGTAATAATAAACTCCATCAGTTAGTACACAGAAGTACTAACTCAAACTTCGTCAAAGTCTCATGCTTAACTTCTAGATATCCTGACCTACGTATAGGAGGTAACCCTACACCATAGAATAGTGTACCGAGTTTATAAACACAACCCGGTCAGCTTATGAAGCTGGTATGAGTAACCACAGTTTATTTTCTAATATAAAATACACCAACATTTCATAACTCATTTATCGACTAGAAAGATCGAAACATATTATTCAAAATAATAGAAACTACAATATAATGTCGATATTAAGACATAATCACCAAAATTCATATCTTAATTTAAAAGATATCGAAAAATACACAAATATTTCAATCAAGCACAATTGATATTTATAGATGTAACAATTCGCAAATGTCACAAATGAACAATTAAAAGTGAGAATACATTAGAGACTCATTTTAAATCAATACTACGTTCCCATTTCTGGTTAGTCACTTCAACAGAAAACCTCATTTGCGAGGAACAATTTTGTCACTGAAAAACGGCATTTCGTCGTTGTAGTATTTTGGCAAGGAAATTTTTTTCGTCATCAGTTCGTCGTTGATAGCTCGTCAAGAAAAGTTTTTGCGGAAAAATAAATAATTCCTCGTTAAATCCTTTTTGTGATGAAAATTATATTTCTCGCCGTTATTTTTTAGCGACAATTCTCTACTCGCCAAACTAAATATTTTTTCTCGTTGAAAAAGTTGGAGAGGGTGAAAAATGGTCGTTAAATATCTTTCACGACAAAATAGATTTTATAGGTTTTATAGGTTATAGCGAGAAAATCTTTTATTTTTTCTTGCTGAAAATACTCAATAACGAGGAATTGTTCTTTCGTTGGCATAGGTTTTATAGGTTATAGCGAGAAAATCTATTTTTTTTGCGATTAACAACTTATTACTAGGAAATTGTAAATAATAAAGATGGGTATGTAATTCGTCGCCAAATCTTATTCTACAAAGAGGATTCATATTCAAAAATAATAAAATAATGTTGTAGAATAACGTAAATAAAGAAACAGAGAATTGCTCTGGAATAGAATGAATTTATTAATGAATAGGGGCCTCTATTTATAGAGGAATACAAGATACAATCTTTATTGTATAATGAATCCTATTCTCAATACATTCCATATTCTATAAGGATTTACATTCCTGATTCCATACTAGAATTAATTGTTCCTAGATTGACAAGGCACACACAAATTGGGTTTCCTTCAACACTCTCCTTTGTGCCATCAACTCTAGGTGGTGCTCCTCACGTTGTCTCATTAAAAACCTTACCAAGTAACAAAAACCCAGTGGGACAAAAATAACCTTGGTCAAAGGGAAAAAGAGTACAACACATGTCACGCCCCGATTTTCAAATCAATTAATAAGGCATTTTGCCCTTAATTACAAATCAATTCGGGAACGTGACTACATGGAATATCAAATACAAATATGCACTAGAATTTTTTTCCTTTTAATTCAAGTACACAACACCAACTCCATGCCCAACATTGTAATTTCAAACTCAATACAAGAGTCGAATATTACATACCAAATATTTATATAATAAATTGATACATCAAAATATTACATAAATAAATCTTCAGAGTGCGAAGCATAAAATAGCGGAAGTCTTATAACCCAACAAAATGTATGCAGCCTTGCATTACTCCTGGTTATCCTAACCTGCAGGTATAACCCCTACACCGTGGAATAGTGTACCGGGTTATATCAACAAACCCGGTCAGCTTACGAAGCTGGTATGAGTTAACTCAGTTTTACTCACCCTAAACCGTTTAACAAAATATACATATATAGTTTGTTTTAAACAAATATATGTAACTTATACTTTTCAAAAACAATTCAAATCCCGAAAATTCATATTATAAAATATACTGAACCTACGCGCCCCATACCACGTATTTTAACCCCACACGTCCCATAAACGTGTATGTTAATCCCAGGGTAATTCAGAATATTAAACAATATAAACTTTCCCCAAAATCATTTCCCAAAATTATGATTCTTTATTTTTAAGAATCGTAAATCATAATAATAATTACTTCAATTTTTAAAGAAGTAAAAACTTCAAAATACAATTCAATATTGTTCAAGAATTGTAATTCATTTATCAATGCTTCAATTATATTAAGAAGCAATTTCAACAAACTCACACAAAATCATTTATAACTTAGCCTGATTAAAAGTGAGATTCATCTCCTTTTAATACATCAAGTTATTTTTAACTTCGCCTGATTAAAAGTGAGAATACTATTTTTCTTCTCCTTTTAATACATCAAGTTAATCAAACAATACGGACAGATAAAGCGAGAGTACCATTTTTCCCCTCCTTTATTAGTATTATGCAGTCTAGAGCTCTAACTGAATGGGCTACCATTTTTCACCCATTTACTTTGTCCAAAATCATTCAAATAGGCAAACACAATATTATATTTTGAAATGTTGTGTTCCCACAAAATCCACAAATCAAAACAATAAAATGAATATTTTCAAATATTGTTTTAACACCAAATTCACAAAGCCGATATATCAATTAAATTATTTATTTAATTGTATATCACAAAATCATTTAAATAAATGTAATCATTTATTTTCACAAACAACACAATATGAATTAATATTCATATATATAAAAACATCGTGAGATTCACTCACCTCTTAATCCTGCTGCGTCTTCGAATAAGAATCAGGAATCGACAAGCGTGTACGCAACACCTTTCATAACACCTATTATTATGCAATATCCAATTAGCATAATACACTTCCAAAATAATTCAATATTCCACAAATGTCTCCTACGACATCGGAACTATTAAACGAGACCATTTGACTAAAAGTCAACCGTCGGTCAACGTGGGTCCCACATCACTATTCATCAACGGGTCCCACACGAAATCCCAAAACTTCCAAAATTTACCAACATGCTTATTTCTAGCATCCTAACATCATATCCAAAAATGGTGATGATCCAACGGTCGGATCATCACGGATCTAACGATCCATAATCATAGCTTAATTGATCATTGATCAAACGGTTCAATTTCAACAATCCAACCGTACAACATGCTTATAATATCAATACTAACCACACGATCAAAAATGATGATCATCTGACGGTCGGATCTCTCGAATCGTAAATCGTACGATCCGATAATCGGGTTAATTGACCATCGGTCAAACGACCGAATTTGACAAAAGTCAAAACACGAAAGTTGTTCGTATCGACGAACCAAGTCAAACGGAGCAAGGAACTGCTCCTGGACCGGCCGGACGCGCCGCCCACGCGCCGCCGCCGGCTGTGGTCAGACGCCGGAGAAAAGTTCTCCGATTGACACCAAATTTTACCAGCATGTACATCTCAACAATCCCAACAAGTTTAGTAACTACCTCAAAGTCTGGATCGGAGTGTAAGTGGCCGGAATCGGTGTCGGTGGGTTTTAGATCCAAAAAGTGCAAGGTTTCATTCCCGCCGATCTAGGCCGTGCCACCGTGATCCACCACCATGGGGAGGTTGCTGGGGAGGAGGGGAGCAAAACCCAAGTTGTTTCATCGTCGGAGGTGGCCAGAGGAGGGAGATCCGGTCGGGTCGGTGACGCCGCAAACGGCCTTGCTCGAACGGTCGGTTTCCGACTTGATCCGGTGGCCGGGACCACCATGGATCGGACGGCGCCGTCAAGGCGCGTCGATCTGTGCCGGTGGCGTCGCCGGAAGTGGCCGGACGGCGGAGATACCGTCGGGTCGGGTTACCGGGTCGGCCGGCGGGTCTGCCCAGTAATTGGGAGAATTTCCGGAATTTTCCGGAAATTTCCGGAAGAAATGATTTCCCAAAAAAATAATTTCTATTTATAGAAGTTCGTCCAATTTTTCGAGACCCATAACTTCTTCATACGATGTCCGTTTTCGGTGGACCAAATTCCTACGAACTCGATTCGACGAGCTCTACAACTTTCATGAAGGAAGTTTTCCCAAATTCTCAACGGATAAAAAGTTACCTTAATTTACCTTGTGTAACTTATAATTACCACCGTAATTATCGTTTTACGACGGAAACCCCTAAAAATACAATTTCACACCATTTCACTTCAAATTTCACGACCTATTTTATAAAAATAGTATGGAAATTTTCGGGGTATTACAACACACCCTTCACATTTGGAAACCTAGTATGTGAGCGTTAAACTCCCCCTGAAGTATGTGTCTCCCCCTGATTCTTACAATCATGGGATCTCAGATAACTTAAGCAAACTAATGTTTTTAACATGCTTCTCGAATGTGGATTTAGGCAGCGATTTAGTAAATAAATCTGCCACATTATCCTCAGATCGAACTTGATTCACTCTGATCTTGAGGAACTTTTGTTGTTGCTTATTATAGAAGAATTTAGGCGATATATGCTTGGTGTTGTCGCCTTTTATGAAACCTTGCTTCATTTGCTTAGTGCAAGCGTCATTATCCTCATAAATGCACGTAGGTTTATCTGTGGTTGACCTCAAACCACATGTACTTCTAATATGTGTAGCTATGGACCTTAACCATATACACTTTCGAACAGCTTCATGGAGAGCAATAATCTCAGCATGGTTCGAAGAAATAGCGACAAGAGTCTGTTTCGTAGACCTCCAAGATATCGCGGTGTTTCTCATGGTAAAGACATAACCAGTTTATGAATGACCTTTATGCGGGTCAGAGAGATACCCAGTATTAGTAAAACCAACCAAAATGTCACAATCGTTTTGGGAATAAGGGACATAAGTGGAATAGCCGGCGGCGGCGACGGCGGCACACTTAGCTGTCATGGCAAGACTAGTTCCCATACCCATCTTGCTATATTTTCTTGACTCTCTATAGGGAAAGAACAAGTCCATATCAACCATACCTTTTAAGTAACGAAAGATAGTCTTTATGTCAGTCCAATGGTGTTGCGTGGGTGCAGAGCTATATTTAGCTAACAAGTTCACAACAAATGAGATATCAAGTCTTGTACATTGTGCCAAGTACAATAATGTGCCTATTGCACTTAGGTACGGTACCTCAGCCTCCAAAACGTCTTCACCATCATCCCTTGGGCGAAACGGATATTTCTTTGGATCTAGGCTACGACCAATCATGGAAGTGCTAACTGGATGGACCTTATCCATATTAAAACGCATAAGCATCTTTTGGGTATAAGCTTATTGATCAATCAGAATCCTACTCTCACGGGGCTCAAGTTCCAAACCGATACAAAACCGTGTTTTCCCAAGATCTTTCATCTCAAACTCGGATTTCAAGTATTCAGCGGTTTCTCTTAATTCATCAAGAGTTCCAATAATATTCATGTCGATCATCGACATTTCTAGGATGCTTCTTGAATCTTGAACTAGAAGAGATTGCGCGGGGGAGCACGGTGGTGGTTACTGTTCACGAGGTAATGTTCACTGCAACTGTTCGTGCGATATTGTTCACGGCTACTGTTCACGTATACTGTTCATTGCTACTGTTTACGGCTGATGTTGGTGCACAGCGGTGGTGCGGCCGGTGGTGGGAGAGCAGCGGTGAAACCTAGAGTTTTGGTGCTAGCAGGATGATATACTCAAGGTTTCTGGCTTTTGATTTAGGGTTAGGGCTCGTGCTGATAATGTGTTGTAGAATAACGTAAATAAAGAAACAGAGAATTACTCTGGAATAGAATGAATTTATTAATAAATAGGGGCCTCTATTTATAAAAGAATATAAGATACAATTTTTATTGTATAAGGAATCCTATTCTCAATACATTCCATATTCTACAAGGATTTACATTCCTTATTCCATACTATAATTAGTTGTTCGTAGATTGATAAGGCACACACAAATTGGGTTTCCTTCAACAAATAATAAATTATAATAATTGAAAATGTTTTCTACCATAAGTACTAATTAAAAAGTCTAAAATCATTACTAAATTCCAAATGGTGAAGAAATCAAAGAGCCTAGTTTAACTTGTGCAATAAAGAAAATAAATCCTAGATAAACATAACTAATTTAATGGTTGTTCATATAGTTTGCCATGAACTCCTCAATTTTTTTGTTTGCTCTTCCAATCCTTGGATAACCTCATTTTGTGCATCAATCTTTTTTTGTTGAGCGTCTACAATGTGTTGGGTCTCTCCAAGTTTATCTTCTAACTCTTTATTCTTCTCGGACATTTCATCTATTGATGATCGTGTAGTGCTAGATGGTGGAGGTCTAGGGCCAAAACCACAACCCTTGATGTAGCTCTATTTAACTCCAAGAACCTTTGCACATATTTCATCATCAGTCATGGTCCGAGTATCATCAGGAAGAGTTATCTCAGTCCGCATTTTTATCATTTCATCCTACAAACAAATAAAAGAAATATATTTAGGCGTGTATGCTTACTTCCAACCAAATGAAAGCAATCCCATTTGATTGAGTCAAAATATGCATAATTAAATTCATCATCTTAATCATTATTTTCACATGTAATTATTTTTTATATAAATACATCATTGTCTAAATATTCATGACTAGTCCTACATTTATAACTCAAGTCAGAATATATACATCAATTAAATAGGTCACTTACATAAAATGCTTTTGCTCCCAAATCCTAACCTTTTTTATTGCTTTTGTACTCCGTTTCAAAGCGATCAATTGCACCTTGCATCTCCCCTGTTTGTGCCGCCTATTGCATTAAACAAAAATAATGTCGTTAATATATGTATAATAGTTATGATATATTCATTAACAAAATTTATAAATAGCTTACAATATGCTCTTGATGCGACATAAAAGACTTCGACCCACCTTTTTTGTGATGATGTGCCAATTTTGACTTATTAATAGCATTTATCTTTGAACGGATCTGAAAACTATAACATAACAATAAACTCTTGTACCTGAAATTCAGAAGTTATTCCCAAAGTTAGTGTAGTATTTGAAAAGAGACTAGCAAATAGAAAAATAAACTCTTGTACCTGAAATTCTTCACTACAAAAATGATTACAAAGGAAAGCCCATTCTTCCTGAGTTTTAACCTCTTCGTGTTTGTTTTCTAATGCTTCCTCAACTATTGAGAATTTCTGAAAATGCTTATTCAGCTTATAACGGAAGTTAGAAAATACCGTACCACAAGTTTTCTTTACATATCTCCGGACCCAAGAAAGAGACATGTCAACATCATCCTTGGTCTGCATATAAATAATTTCATGTCAAACTAACCAGTTTATTAAAGTTTTACACTACATGTCACGCCCCGAATTTTCTAACAAATATTAAGGCATTTTAGCCTTTAATTACAAAATTAATTCGGGACGTGAAGCATGGAACATCAAATTAGAAATATGCACAAGAAATTTTTTTCTTTTTAATTCATGTACAACGCTCACTCATTCCATGCCCATCAATGTAAATAGTGACTCATTCTTTAGAGTCGAATATTACATTTCATAAATTTACATAATAAATTGATAATTCAATAAATTAAGTAAATACTTCTTCAGAGTTTATTATACGACAGCGGAAGTCTATCACCAGCGCAAACGGTTGATACTAAAATTCTCAACCAGTTCTCCAAATGCTATTACGCATACCTAACCTACATGATTAACCCCTACACCATTGAATAGTGTATCGGGTTATGTCAACAAACCCGGTTAGCTTACGAAGCTGGTATGAATAACCTCAATTTATACTATATTAACAAATTGTACTAACAATTTTTATACAGACAAATATTGCATATTTAATTTACCAGATGCAGATCACCCAAATGACTCTTTTAGATAGTCAAATACGAGAATACATTTTAGACTCAAATGCAATCTCTCCTTTTACTGAATCAATTAATAATGCATCATTGGTAGCTAGATGCCCAACTCAAAATAATATATATGCTCGATCAACATAACTCAATATTAATATATTGCAAACAAATGTTGATTATCCCAAAATAATGTATGTTCAAAATCATATCATACTCTCAATATCACATCAAAAATACATATTCCACAATTAAACATGTATTTTATTTTCTTAGTGAATTCTTCAGATTGACTGGTAATAATTCATAATTCAACAAAAATCTCAAGCCAAGGTCCAAAATACCAAGCATGGGTAAATTCACGTACTAGGACAATACCAGAGCACGGAATAATAAGCCACAGCATACCAAGGCCAACACCAAAGTATGTACACTCAAGGTCGGCAATTCCTTCCTATGAGTCTAATAGTGCACTATCTGTAGGGACTTGAGCCCTGCGCTTAATCACCTCAAAACTCCATTTACCAGTAATTCACTTTAGTACACGATCGTACTATTTTCTTAACTTCAATGTTTCTCACGCACAATTCAATTCACAAATATGATCTTTATTTAAAATAATTTATAGATCATGATTTAATTTAATTTCTCAATATGTTGTTTTCCAACCACAAAATTCAATCTCAAAACAACGTTATGATTTCTTTCGCATCATATGATTTTTCACCATTTCATAACACAATTTACTAAGATACATATATTGCACATAATTATTTATGCAGTCTCCTTCACGTGTGGATGTTCACATGTGAAGGGGATTGATTATATATGTACACAATCTTTCCATCACAATTCATAATTTCACCAAGACATATATATAAATTTATACATATATATATATATATGTATATATATACATTGTCATCATCTCAGGAATGTTATCATGCCATTTCACATTTTATATTATCTATTTAAATTCCTTTCTTTTGAAAATCAATCTTCACTTACCGATGAACCGTTGTCGAATAAGTTCATTTGTTTCAAAACAAATATTTATTTTAATAAATATAATTTCACAATCTAATAATCGTCCTAATCAAAACAATACATGAATTTCATTCACCAACAAGTCATTGTGACAGTTACTCACCTTTAATTCCAGCTGCGTCTTTAATTAGTAACCGAAAATCGACAAAACTAAGCAAAACGCTATATGGCTCCGTAATCACCTATGAACATATAAATTCCTATTTAGCATATCATAGTTCCCAAATCAACAATTCCAAATCACTTCAAGTATTCTTCGAACATCACTACGATGTCAAAAACTATAAATTGGGATAGTTTGACCAATAGTCAACCGTCAGTCAACGTGAGTCCCACGTCAACATACCACAATTTGAATATCGTATGCTTAAAACTTGTAATTATACAATGATTAAGCAAACGATCTAGTTTCAACAATCCAACCGCACAATAAACTCAAAATTGATATCTCAACAACATATCCAAAAATAACGAACATCTGACGGTCCTAAAATGTAGATAGTAAATCGTAAGATCCGACTTGTAATTAAACAATGATTATCCAAACGTTTGAATTTCAAAAATTCGGACATATCGACGTGCTCGTATCGACGAGTACGTCATTTTGGACGTAGCACTTTTGCCATGCCAGCTTCCACGCGCCGCCATGCACCACCGCCAGTGGCCGCGGCGGCGCCGGTCAACCTTCTCTGATGAACCTAAAATTTTACCAGCATGTACATCTCAACAAACCCAACAAGTTTAGTAACTACCTCGAAGATCGATACCCAGTAGATCGTAAGATATCGGTGCCGGAAGTTCCGAAATCCAAAAGTTAACGTTGAGCCACCGCCTCCTAGAGTGAACGTCGGCGTGATCCAAAGGTAGCAGGAGGATGCTGGATCGCTGGGCTTTCTATTGGTATCGGTTTGAGGTTGTGTGGTGGCCGGAAAATGGCCGGATCAAAGCTTGCATTAATGACCAATCTTTAGGCTGAGCGTGCGGCCTCTAGCCGGAGAACCGAGATGCACCGCCGGCCATGCTGGCTTTGCCGCTCCTTGGAGCTCCTTCCAGTAAGGGCGGTGAGGTAAGGTGTTGGTGGTTTGTGGTGGTGACTAATTGGTCACAGTGAGAAGAGTGGAGAGAGAGAGAAAGAAAGACAGAGACATACGGGGGAGAGTGAGGGAGGAGGGTTAATTAACCCTTAATCAATAATTAGGAATAAATGGCTGAGATTGGATCTAGATGATTCAACGGCCACGATTGTGCCGACAAAAAGAAATAATATAAAATAGTTTCTTTTCTCTTTAATCTTCCAAAATTCATAACTCTCTCATACGATCTCCGATTCTCGCGTTCCACACGTCTACGAACTCGTATCGACGTGCTCTACGACTTTCATAAATAAAGTTTTTTGAGAAACTCAACAAATAAAAAGTCAACCTTTGACCCTTTGAAATTAAGATTTTCCAAGTTAATATTCGTCTAACGACAATTTCACTTTACTAACAATCTAAAAATCTCTCAAATAATTAATAACTAATCTCAGAATTTCCAAGAAATTAATATTGAAAATTCGGGGTATTACACTACAAAGAATGCAAAAATTTTCAAAAAATAAAATATCACTCACAATCATTCTTTTAATCAACTTGAGGTATCAACTTGTCCACCTCATATGGTTTTATTTCCTTTCATTGTTTTACATTCATCGGTGCGTAGTTTCGAACCGTGAATCCAATTTCATTCGCGAACATTTCTGCATATGGACTTGTGGGTCTGCCATTGTGTTTTGTCAAAGTGACAGGTATTTTAGTACCAAGTTGTTCATATACCTTATCAGCATTTATTCCTTTTGACTTTCCCCGCACCTTTTTTTCTGGACCTTGAACACAAATTTTAGTTAGTGATGTACATATATAAGTAAATATAATCTTATAACATAATTAGTACCTGTAGTAGACCCTTAGATATTGGTTGGCATCATAGCATGATTTACCCCTTCAGTTGTAGCATTTGTTGATGGCTGGTTGGCAGTTTGGTGTTGAAGGCCTTTATTCATTGCGACATTTGTTATTATCAATGTGATTTTTTAATATACGAATTATGTTTTTTTTTTGCCAAGGGTCCAAAACCTCATGAGAGTGGTACAGAAAAACTCATACCCAACTTACTTTCATTCGCGAACATTTTTGCATATGGACTTGTGGGTGCCATTGTGTTTTGTTAAAGTGACAGGTATTTTAGTACCAAGTTGTTCATATAACTTATCAACATTTATTCCTCTTGACCTTCCCCGCACCTTTTTTTAAAGACCTTCAACACAAATTTTAGTTAGTGAAGTACATATATAAGTAAATACAATCATATAACACAATTAATACCTGTAGTAGACCCTTGGATATTGGTTGGTGTCATAGCATGATTTACCCCTTCAGTTGTAGCATTGGTTGATGGCTGGTTGGCAGTTTGGTGTTGAAGGCCTTTATTCATTGCGACATTTGTTATTATCAATGTGATTTTTTAATATACGAATTATGTTTTTTTTTTGCCAAGGGTCCAAAACCTAATGAGAGTGGTACAGAAAAACTTATACCCAACTTACCCAATTTCATTCGCGAACATTTCTGCATATGGACCTGTGGGTCTGCCATTGTGTTTTGTCAAAGTGACAGGTATTTTAGTACCAATTAAGTTGTTCATATACCTTATCAGCATTTATTCCTCTTGACCTTCCCCGCACCTTTTTTTAAAGACGTTCAACACAAATTTTAGTTAGTGAAGTATATATATAAGTAAATACAATCATATAACACAATTAGTACCTGTAGTAGACCATTGGATATTGGTTGGCGTCATAGCATGATTTACCCATTCAGTTGTAGCATTTGTTGATGGTTGGTTGGCAGTTTGGTGTTGAAATCCTTTATTCATTGCGGCATTTGTTATTATCAATGTGATTTTTTAATATACGAATTTTTTTTTGCCAAGGGTCTAAAACCTAATGAGAGTGGTACAGAAAAACTCATACCCAATTTCATTCGCGAACATTTATGCATATGGACCTGTGGGTTTGCCATTGTGTTTTGTTAAAGTGACAGGCATTTTAGTACCAAGTTGTTCATATACCTTATCAGCATTTATTCCTATTGACCTTCCCCACACCTTTTTTTCTGGACCTTGAACACAAATTTTAGTTAGTGAAGTACATATATAAGTAAATACGATCATATAACATAATTAGTATCTGTAGTAGACCCTTGGATATTGGTTGGCGTCATAGCATGATTTACCCCTTTAGTTGTAGCATTTGTTGATGGCTGGTTGGCAGTTTGGTGTTGAAGGCCTTTATTCATTGCGGCATTTGTTATTATTAATGTGATTTTTTAATATACGAATTATGGTTTTTTTTTTGCCAAGGGTCCAAAACCTAATGAGAGTAGTACAGAAAAACTCATACCCAATTTACCCCACAAGAGTGGTCCAAAACCTAGTAATGCTATATTCATAGGTATGCCAATAACATGCCTGTTACCTCATGAATATAAGTTGGCAGACAGACAAGAACTCTAACTGATGGTCGTTTTTCGACCACATAAATGTCACACCATGCCACCAAATAATACATTTTAATGTATTCTTACTAATAACGTCAAAATCCACACTTCAAAATTCCTTAAAACATTTCAAAGTTGCATTTATACAATTTTAAATTTTTAAAATAATAATTATTAACAAAATAAATAATATATAATTTAAACAAATTATCATTTTCCAACACCAAATAATCACACAATTTCACCAATAACATAATTAAGAATATTTTCTCAAATATTTGTTTTTCACATCAAAGCTTTCCACCAATATATTTACACATATATAACTATATAAATATAAAGGGTTTTTATCACATATAGTACCCGAACTATTTCTCAATTATATATTTGGTACCTGAACTTTAATTTTTGTCACAAGGAGTATCCAAAGTTTCAATTTTTGTCACAAGTAGTACCCAGAGTTTTTGATTTCATCTCTTTTGGTACCTAAGGGTGATTTTTGTGATATTATCTACGCGTAAGGGTGCGTGTTAAAAAAAAGGCTAAAATAGAAAACTTTGGGTACTACTTGTGACAAAAATTGAAAAACTTTGGGTACTACTTGTGACAAAAATTAAAAACTTTGGATACTACTTGTGACAAAAATTGAAGTTTAGGTAGCATTTAGTATGAACTCGAAGAGTTCGGGTACTAGTTGTGATCAAAAGTAAAGTTCAGGTACTATGTATATAATTGAGGTAAAGTTCAGGTACCATTTGTGATAAAAACTAAAATATAAATACATTTCCATTTCCAAATATAATTTCTAGATATTAAACTAATTTTAATAAATCATATTTTTACAACCTAATAAATATGACTAAATTCATGTTACTACATGTACTTTAGGGGTCTAATCAGTTCAGTCTCTGAACTTCTAATTTTATCAAAACGATCTCTGCACTCCCAATTCACATCCAATAGGTTTCATTTATGACATATGTCGATCCATGATAGGTGTAAATGTAAAAAAAAATTGATACGTGTCGACCTATGATAAGTAACACATGTCCTAAATGGACCTAATAGGTTTCATTTATGACACATGTCGACCCATTATAAGTGTAAGTATAAAAACAATTGACACGTGTCAACCTATGATGGGTGACACCTGTCCTAAATGGACATATTGGATAATAATTGAAAGTACAGTGATCGTTTTGATGAAATTAGAAGTTCAGGGACTGAACTGATTAGACCCTAAAGTACATGATAGTAATGAGAATTTAATCCTAATAAATATTCTACAATAAATCGTTAGTTTTACTCACCTTTAGATTCCTAATGTGTATCCGAAATCAACATTTAACTGGAATCGACAAGTTAACGCCTCATCAGCTAAGTTGTTCTGTTAACGCCTAAATATTAACCGTGATTCAACTTAGTAAGACAAGTCAATAACTAAACTAATTGAACTTTAATTGTTTTTCAAATGTCAATAGGACATCGAAACAATTAACCGAGACAGTTTGACCAAAAGTCAACTATTGATCCATATGGGTCCCACGTTAACTATTCATTGAACGGGTCCCATCGAAACTCCACGTACAAAATCGAAAATCTCCAAAATTCATATTTCTAGCATCCTAATTACATATTAAAATTCGATGAGGTTTCGATGGTCGGATTGTCACGGATAAAACGATCCTTAACTTCCGAATAATTGATCATCAATCAAACAATCGCAAAAATTCGTAAACACCAAACATGTTCATATCGACGAACCCAACACAACAGAGCAAATAACAACTTCTGGAATGTCCGAACACATCGAAACGCTCCGCCACAGGTGGTTGCTAGGCCTGTCCAAACTCAAAACTAGCTATATTCCAACGGTAAACTTATAGAACACAACAAGAGAACAACTTTTGTACATTCCCTGAAGTGAGATAACGGCTAGGTGTCGAGATATATCAGTCTAAAGTATCAGTTGTCCAAAACTTCTAGGTTAGATCTGACTTCCTCGGGTGTTGATTTGATGAACCATGAGCAATAGGAGGAGGTTGCTGGAGAGGAGAGGAACATAACTCAAATGGGTTTGCTCGCTGCCGTTGCTGGAGGAAAGAGATATGATCTAGTCGGATCGCTAGCAAACTGTTGTGCTCGGATCGTAGGTCTCCGGTGCGATTCGGAGGTGGTGACGGGTAGACAGAAGTAGAGGAGGGTGGGGCGCGCCCGTCTGCGATGGTTTCGTGGCCGGAAATGGTCTGGTTTGGTCGTAAAGGTCGGGTCGGGTCGGTGGTATCATGGCGGATCTGAGGAAATTTCTAGGATTTTCTAAATTTGTCGAAATAAAGAAAACCAGAAATTCTATTTATAGACATTTCTCAAAATAGTAACCCGAATAGGTAACCCGAACTTCTGCATACCAAAAGTTTCTCATATGAACTCTATTTTTAGCATTCCGCATGTCTGCCAATTCATATCGACGAACTCTACAACTTTCGTGAATGACGTTTTCAGAGAAACTAACCCGAACAAAAAGTCATCTGAAGGATTTGATATACGAAGATTCTACACAACACATTTTGGAATACCATCTGCTCCCCATTCAATAGGAACAAATTCAGTTGAAAACTCATTAAATTGATGCTTCCAATTATAATTTGACAAGTGTTATGCACTAATTCAGTGAAAAATAAATCATATTCCTATACGATACTAAATACGTATATAAAATACATACCAATACACAAAGTCAATACAAGTACACCGTATCACCAAAATAATACTCCTCACCATAAATTCATCGAAGGATTAATTTTTCGTATTTTAGAAAATTAACAACGAAAATTCTGGGTATTACATACGTGAACCGTAACGCAGTATCCTCCATATTAAATGCATCCATGCATGTGTATATATATTTGGAAACTGGAAGGTAGTAGTAGGAAAATAGCGTTCTTTCTTTATAGAATTAATTCAATCTTCTCCTTTTTCTAATTTTCTTGGCAATACTGATCGACTAGCTGGATCAAGATGAAGATAAAGCTTCTGCAGCTCTTCATCACCGCATCAATTCCAGTGTTGAAAATCCTATTGATTACTGCGCTTGGCTCGTATCTTGCAACTGAACGCGTCGATGTTCTTGGGGAAGATGCTAGGAAGCACTTAAACTCTGTATGTGGTTTAGTTTTTCTTTTTAAACTCTATGCTAGGAGTGGATTAATGAATATATGTTGATGATACTGTGTTGGTGTTGAACAGGTTGCATTTTATGTGTTTAGTCCAGCCCTGGTTGGTTCCATCCTTGCACAGACCATAACCTATCACAGTATGATTAAGTTGTGAGTTCAAATGTCCTTTGTTATAACTGATTTCCAAATTTGAAATGATAAATATATGAAAAAGTATTGTGCATATATGATAATATGAGTATATGATCGACTATATGTGCGTGTATATATATAGGTGGTTCATGCCTGTGAACATCCTACTCACCTTTATTGTTGGTTCAATATTTGGATGGATACTCCTCCTACTAACAAGACCTCCTCCACATCTCCGAGGTCTCACTGTGGGTTCCTGTGCTGCTGGTAATTTTGAACATTCAATAAATATGATAGCCTAGAGTTTATTTATCAAATAAAAACAATTGATATAAACATATAAAATGTTTTTTTTTAAGAAAAGAAAGAAATAAAGTACTTGCAAGTCCAGAAGAGATGAATATATAGCCAAATTTTAATGATCCGAAAATATTACCGAAAAATATTTTTAAATTTCTGCTTGTTGATCGATGTGAACAGGAAATGTAGGGAACATGCTCCTCATTATAATCCCAGCAGTTTGTAAAGAAAAAGGGAGTTCATTTGGAGCTCCTGATGTCTGTTATACTTATGGATTGACATATGCTTCACTTTCATTGGCGGTACTTTTTTTCTTTTTGATATTTTTTTAGTTTGTTTTTCTCTTTATCCTAATTAACTTTTAATTTTAATTTTCAATCGCTTTTCTTTATCAGATTTCCACTGTTTATTTTTGGTCCTATGTGTATAATATTATGAGGATATCTTCAAAAAGGAGCACCCTTGATCAAGACACCATTCAATCTGTGGAGATCTCCTACATATCAAACCAAGTAATTTGCACTGAACCTCAGTTGCTTTCTTCCAGGAACTATTGTGATAGTGGTAGTTTTTCCTAATCCAATATTCCAATTATATAGTATACTTTGGTTGATACCCTTTCTTCTTTAATTAGAGTACATTAGCCTACTTTTCTTATATGAATTGTTTGTACGTACATGCATGTCTTCTCTCCTGTTTATTAGAGTGCAAAACAATACTATAACGTTAAGGAAAATAGTTATAGGTCTCATTAAGGTCTAAGATTTCAGGGTTTGACACTTGTTAGTAATGATCGAAACCGGTCCTTTTCAAAGTACTAACATGTAACGATCCATGTCCTACTGTGAACATGTACTACTTAATTGGATTCTTCTTTGAAATGTACGTACTGTCTTACGTAAATATCGATAGCATGACATACAAGCTTGTTGTTTTCCATGGCAGATCATGACACCTCCAGGCAAAATTAAGAATCGTATGATGAAGGTGTTTAAAAAGCTCAATCTGGAAACGATCTTTTCTCCATCAATAGTTGCAGCGGTATAACTTTTCGACAATGCATTTTATTTGTCCCAAATGTTTTTCTATTTCCCCCTTTTTTATGTGCATATATACTTACATTAATTTTTATGCTCATATGTAGCACGTACTAGTTAGTTTATTAACCCATTGATACAATTTATACTCTTTATTTTTTGGTATAGATTGTTGGCTTAGCAATAGGAGTCATCCCTTCGATTAGAAAAGTATTCATAGAAGATGGCGCTCCTCTACTGGTGATTAATGACACTGCTACCTTGTTGGGGTATAAAACTTATGTAAAAACTGAAAATATATATAAGTTGCACCGGCCATCCTATACAGTTTTTACTATTGTATTACTTTCTTACTATTGTTCATTGTATTACAATCAGTCTATTAATTACTAGTTCTCTCTTAATGATTCCAGAGGTGGCGCTATCCCTACTGTCACTTTGATTATAGGAGGAAACCTCCTTAACGGTAACAATAACTCTGATCGGCAAAGTCCGCCTTTCTTAGGTTTTCATACTATTTTGAGGTCAACTGATATCTGTCACTATGTCATTTCAGGTCTGAGAGGGTCTGGGATACAGACTTCTCTCGTTATCGGCATCATCATTGTTCGTTATGTTGCCCTACCTCTCGCAGGTGTACTGATCGTTAAAGGGGCAATGAAATTCGGCTTAGTGCACTATGATCCTTTGTATGTGTTTGTTCTTCTCCTTCAATATGCACTTCCACCTGCAGTGAGCATAGGTATTCTACACACCAGAACTTACAATGTGCAGATTGTCTTCATATCATTCTGTGACTACTCTCATCAACATTTATCCTTAATGTTATGTTGCAGCAACCATCACTCAATTGTTCGGAGCAGGAGAGAAGGAGTGTTCAGTTATCTTGCTGTGGACTTTTGTTCTGGCTTCTGTAGCGCTTACTTTTTGGTCTGCATTCTTCATGTGGCTTGTGGCCTGAGTGTGAAATCGCTTGCAACAAATTAAGGATCTATATATCCCTTTGAAAAACTATAGAAACTTTACATCAGTATGACTACCTTGTAACATCTATGTAGGGAAAATTGTCAACAAAGAAGCAGCTTAATGCAGATTTTATGAAACAAATAAATCAATTTTAATTGCAAAGTCGAGTAATCCACTCAGTGCTGATCATGATAATTATAATAATTTTGGTGAATTAATAACCTCTAGTCACCAATGAAATGGAATTACCAAAATCGATCAATTTGAAACTCTTTTCTCTTTTCTTTTGTCAAGAGGAAAATCACATCTCCTAATCTTGGGGGTAACAGCCATCCCAGTCACAAGGAAAGCTAGACCTACATGTATGAGAGGGCCTTTTAGATATTGGTGTATAACATAATCTTGCAGCCATACGATTGTGTTTGCTATGCTAGAAGTTGATGTGTTCATTGTATTACCATTCAGCTTTTAACTTCTCTCTTTATGATTGCAGAGACGCTGCTTTTAATTAACTTATACTAGCTAGGTTCATCGATCCTTTTCGATTTTCATACTGAAATTACAGGTTTTAACTTGTTAATTTTTCACATTGTTTCCTTCAGGTTTGAGAGTGTCAGGGATACAGAAATCTATCATTGCCGGGACAGTGGTTGTTAAATATGTCGCGTTGCCTCTTACAGGAATATTGATTGTTAAAGTGGCACTAAAACTTGGCTTAGTGACCAATGATCCATTATATCTGTCTGTTCTTCTGCTTCAGTTTTCAGTCCCACCTGCAATGAACACGGGTATATGTCCACCTTATACATAACAGAAATCTCTCGCAGGCTTTCACTGCAATTTAGCAACATAAATTTTTATGTGCACTCGATTTCAATCGCTCTTTCTCCTAACAAATGTGTTTCATCCTTGTTGATTTGGCAGGAACCATAACTCAATTGTTCGGACAAGGAGAGAGTACGTGAGTGTTCGGTTTGTCAATGAGCTATATTTAGATAGTTTCCTTATTGTAATGAATTGTAGTTAATTGTGATTACTGCTTATAATTAATTAATTATGGGAAAGATTTCTTTATAGGTTCATCGATCCATTTTCGATTGTCATACTGAAATTACAGGTTTTAACTAGCTAGCTCCTTAAGTCCTAAACAAAATTTCTAGCCATAAGATGATCAATTTAGCTATTGAATATTCTAATTAAAAGGCCGTTTCATGTCACATTTAGTAATAAATCTTGGATTAAGCGTGTAGGGACGCAAAATGGACGTGAAAGTGCTCGTTGTACCGTCCCGGTTAAATGCATGTATATGTGTGTATATTCATGTGTTCTTCGTCGAGATCGCAATTGACACCTCTTACGCTCTTCGAATCTGGTCAGATGGTGTTCACGCAAACTAGTGTGACTTTTGTACACGATGGCACCGCTACTGTGGCAGCGTCCTTCTCTTGGCCAGGTTGTGGCTTGGGAGGGCTTTGTTTGGGCCCTTGTCTTTCCTTTCTGTTGTTTTTCGTGGTTGGCCCAATTGGGTCCTTTGTAATGCTTGACTTCATATAATATAATTTTCAATTTATTTGCCAAAAAAAAAAACAAGCTAGCTATGATGATGTGCATCCTAATTTATCAAATGTTTGTAGAATGGTGGTTGGGCAGGTTAATGCTTCTAGTCAGCTTGCCTCCGGAGGATGAGAAACACTTCTCAAGATTTATTATATTGAAGAGATTTGGTGTCTATTGTCGTATAAGGCACACGTACTCCTCAAATCATCGAAGTCAATTGGCATACTCCTCGAATGGTTGTGTCAAAATTAATTGTGATGGAGCTTGGAAAAGTGCTTCGGGCAAGGCTGGTTTTGGAGGTGTGTTTAGGGACTACAAAGGGGTTGTTTTGGGTGCTTTTTGTTCTAATTAATTTGGATATTCCAAACTCGGTAGCAGCATAAGTTATGGTGGTCATTAAGGCTATTGAATTGGCTTGGATTCGTGATTGGAAGTATGTGTGGCTTAATTAGATTCGTTGTCGGGGATCGAACCCGGGTCACCCGCGTGACAGGCGGGAATACTTACCACTATAACGGGGCCAAAAATTGATTATGCTAAAGCTAGCACACAATTAAACCTTGCAAACACAAAGAATTATTTAGCAGTAAAGAGTAAGCAAGGGTCGCCCACAGAGGATTGACTCTAACTACTAAACTAAAAACACAAAAAGAATAGCACACAAAGACTCTACAACGACTAACTAGACACACTACTAATTAATATGAACAATTGATTTTTTTTGGGGGGGGGGGGGGGGGTGTTTGGGGGTTGTTTTGTTAACAAGATCGAGAAAGTAATTGCTGAAAATTAAACTAAGATGATGAATAATTAATTAAGATGTAATCAATGGAGTAAAATATAACCAGAGACTGTTGTTCACCACTAGACAATGTTTCAATTATGAAAAACCAATCAATCTTTTTTGTTAATTGAATATCATTACTCAAGTTAAACTAATGATATCTCTCACTTAACCTATTAATCTCTCACACTTGGTATATTAGGTGTATGATGTTTATAACCTAACTTAATTAGCTTCTAATGAGTAACCTAGGATGATATTTTCAAATGGTTTAACAAATTAGAAGTCAATAAGGTCAAAGATATTGTGAGTAACGCTAGGCAACTTCGATACTAATGTTGTTCTAATTACCTAGAGATTGATTCATATGAATAGGCCTCAAGTTATTCATTTGCTACTCTAGAACATATTATGATAAAGATGATCATGCACATATTTATAGCTATAAAACCCTAGCATGCTTACTATGTTGTACACCACAATAAACACACAAGAAGTTTATCAAATGAATAAACAATGAATCAACAAACACTCAAGTACTTGTCTAGAAGGAATCAATTAAACCAAAATCATAAGTTTACCATGTCTAGGGCTAAAAACAGACCCTAGTTACTAAGGAGTTTAGCTACTCATAGTCATGGTAGCGACAATCAAAATCATAATAAAAATCCTATGAAAGAAAGGAAAGAAGCAAGGATCACAGCGAATCTTCGGCTCTCTACGGCTCTTGCTTGTTCTCAAGGCATAAAATATCTTCACGGCTAGCTGCTCAAGAGACCCTTTTATATTGCTTTTTAGGGTTTGAGACGTCATTGGTCCAATTGGAATCGAAGCCCACAAGTATTAGGAAAAATCCCAAAAGAATTAAAAACTGGAAATCGCAGCACCGACCGGTCAGACCAACTTCTGTCTTCTATCCGTCCGGAAGGAAATCGTCTATTCGGTCGCCTGGGACTTGTCCACTTTTCGTCAATCTTCAATAAAGCTCCAAATTATCTCCCTTTGCTCCCTTTTCTTCCTCATTGCTTTAGGAATCCTACAAAACACGAAAACAAGATAAATAATCTTCGCTTAATTTCTCAAATGAATTTCCGTGCTTCCCATATTTTCTGAGAAGGTAATGAAGTCGTAGATGTTTTAGCAAATCATGGTACATCTTTGTCTCTCGGGGTAAGGTTTTTGTCTCCCTCTTCTTGTAATCTTTTTTCATTTTAATAAAAATTTTCGTTTTGTCAAAAAAAAAAACTCGAATTGCAATAACTCGGGTCCAGGTGAAGAAGGTAGGTATTTGAATCATATTATCAGCATTTATTTTCTTCATTAGGTGAGGTGCTTGCTGCTGTATGTCCCAAAGTCACACAACAGTTCAAAAACAAAAATACTGATTAGCCGACAGTTCACATCTGCTAGCCAACTGACTGCGACTATTGGTGGTGATGGAGATTGATGATGCACATTTCTTTTTTTTGTTTCGTAATTTCAGTATGTCTCTCTTTAGCATTTGCAACATGTGTGCTTTTTCAGGCCACCAAATCATGCCTTCGATAAGTGCAGTTTGATTAGCTCCCACATTTTGTGTTCGTCCTACACATTTTATTATGCTTCAAGTGGTCGTCCTACACATTAATGGAAAATACTCTCATCCAAATGAGTTTGGATGAACCCGTCCAAACTATCAATTTTTGGATATATTCGGCTTCGTATTTTCATAATGCAACCATTCATCTTTTAAATCACCATCTAAAGATCATTTATGCAAAAATTTAATCAAATTGGAGATCGTTTGATCATCTAATTATATAAAACAAATTGATGGTTTCGGTGAAAGTTAACATTCTTATTACAACCGTTCATTTGTTTGATATAGTTAGATGATCAAACGATCTCCAATTTGATTAAATTTTTGCATAGATGATCTTTAGAGTGTGATTTAAAAGATGAATTGTTGGATTATGAAAATATAATGTGTAATGAGCAAAAATTGGATGAGTTTGGATGAGGCTCATCTAAATGAGTTTGGATGAGACTATTTTCCCACATTAATTGCAATAAAGACCATTGTTTTTTAAATATTTATTGAGATTAATTTTTGATTCACTGAGATAATTGTTCTGATATTAATTTTTCATAGTCAAGTTTGTTTTTTGATACCAAAATTTGACAAACTTCAAAATATCAGGACTTTCACCGTTTGTTTAAGTTAATTAACAGAAGAAAGAAAAATCATAAATACCATAAATTGTTTTATTTTTTGAATGAAGAGGTGTCAATCCATCCATTAATAGTAGAGAGAAACAAAAATAGACACAATAACCTACCCACAGTGGGCATGCATGCCATATCCTCCCTCGAAAACCCAAGCCAGCCATGGACTAACCAGGGCCCCGATCTTGAAGATTGAGAAACATGAAAGTAGAGGTGGCAAACCCGCTAGCCAAGTTAGCCTGAGCACTGTACGATCCTTGCTTGCTTAAGTCGCCCTGACACGATATGAGCACAATCAAGGATATGCCGGGATCCAAGGTGATTGGTGTAATAGTTTGACACCAAGGCTGTCCAATGAGAGATCCTGAGTTCGACTCCCCTAGGATACAAATGTGTGTGTGTGTGTGTGTTCTGACGTCCTGAATAAAAAAGGACATGTCAGGCTTAGCCCCAGCACGCCCCATCATGGGCCGGCCGAGTAAAAATGTAATAATTCAGTTTTTAAGATATGAAAAATTATTAAAATAGTATGATTTAGATATGTAATTTTTATATTTAATTCTTATCTCATTTTCACTTGAGCTAAAGAGATTGATGTTGTTTAAAATTTTATTTATAACAATGCTAAAGATGTTAATGAAACCCTCAAATATTTTAAATATTCTTTTTTTTTTTTTTCAAATTTCAACATTATAAATACATTTCATCATTCAAAATAAAAAAAATTAGTATTAGTATTAGTATTATATTATATTTATCCGTGGAGGTCATAGTCATGGTCTCTATATTTCATCTGCGGTGCTATTGCTGGAGTTATGAGCACTAGGAAAATCGGACCCGGAAAACAACTAGACTGACATCTCACCGCCAGGCCAGGGAGGGACTAGAACCTTCAGCAGTGTCTGCTTCTGAACTTACTATAAATATCTGCTAATTACATGTTAACAAATTATGTTGAATCTGAACCACCAACGCAAATAGTACGTTATCTAATCTAACGAATTAAAATTACAGTATAATCTTAACTATAATTTAGGTGATCTGCCGTGCCTAGCTCCTAATTAAGAAGAAACAAAATCATAAAAAGGGGACCTCTTGATCTATTGCTTAAGAACATCTGCTATACATCCATAATGATCACATGCAGTTCCCTTGGGGCCAGTATGGTAAGACTTTTTTGCAGCTATGCTTGGAAGTAAGGATTCTGAAATTCCGGTACACCGGATTGTTCCAACAACGGTATAGTCGTCCTAAACACTAATCGGAGAGTATACACAACTTTCAACAAATTAAAACTTAACTCTCCTACAAACAACAATAGGAAGCAATACAAATATGCTTCACAATGAACAACCTAGGTTTTAACTATTGCACAAGCAATACACAATTGATAACAAATATATATGCAATAAGCACAATCAATTGTACAACCTAGAATCCCAAAGTGTGCATCAAACTAGCACACCACGGACTATATATATCTATGTATGAGCAAGCACACAATATGCTAATCAATTAAGCACAATACAATAGATATCAACAATCACACAAGCAACACACAATATGGTCACCCGGAACCTCTACTACTAGAGGAAAACCGGAGGGGAGCCGTACCCCACGCTCTTGTGTAACACTATGAAAACGCCAAACGGCAACACGTACAAGGGGGAACTCCGTCCCAAACTCTACACTATCAACCCTATGACTAGTGGCAGCTCTAACCTTGTGTAGCCCCGAATGCTCTTCAAGTGATCCCACCTCAAGCTTCTCCGATTGATCGAACTTCACCGCGTGAATCCTCCAACCGCAAGACACCGACTATGCAAGTGTGTGTGTGTGTATGTATGAATGAATTCAATTCAATTAACACAAGCAATTCAACAAGGAACAATTGCTTGCATTAACCAAACCGAATTGAAAAGCCTTGAATATGATTCAAGGGTTTGTTTAACTAATCACAACGATCATTAGCTAAACAAACAAACAACAAAGAAGATTGAAACAAATGATTCAATCCTTCAACTCAGCAATTCAACAAGGAACAATTGCTAGAGTTGAATAGAATCTCCTAAATCCTATACATAGGCTAAACTAGCATATAAATGCAAATCAAAGTGTTTAGCAATGGATTATAGATGGAGATTAAGGTGAGGAACCTACAAAATGGAACTAGGATCACTCACAATATACCAAAGAACTCTCTCAAAGTGTATTTTCGACTATGGGGAAAGAGTTGACCGAAATGAAACACAAGGGTTCTATTTATAGAAAACATCCCAGGGATATTTGCGATCGATCGCACGACATTATGCGATCGATCGCACAGTGTAAAATGAAGAGACAGAAACGTCTGGAAATGTGAAACCCTCATTTGCGATCGATCGCGGAACGTTGCGATCGATCGCACGAAAAAGTCCCAACGGACATATTTTCGAACTGCAACGGTCATAAATCCAACGGACAAATTTGCCACGTGGTGCGATCGATCGCATGAACAGTGACGATCGATCGCAAGGCATGAAACAACCTTAATCATAAAGGAATGCTAATCAAAACAAATCTATAAGAAGATCTAGCAATCCTAACATCATAACCTCAAATGTATGAACAAGTGCATACAAAATTTGAGCCGGTCGCGTTGCGACCGGGTGCTTATAAAATAAGCACTCGAAACTTGTGATACAAGACACAAGTGTGGCAATCAAGCATCCTATACTTATGTGATTCACATCATAAGAGAAAGGAAAACAACCTAGATAAACCTAGGACAACAAGGAAGACATAATATGAATGAAATGCATGTGCATATGCATGAGTCATACCTTGAGATGCTTGAACGAAACCTTCGATGACCAATGATCGAAGTCCGGAGAAAAGACCGGATAAGAAAGGCGTCTTCACGAACCATCTCGAGTAAGAACAACCTAAGCCACGACTTCTAATCCCTACACAATCTAGCATTGAATACAAAACACATGCTAATACAAGGGAAGAGGTTTTGTCAAATAGGAAATAGCCAATAGCAAATATTTTGCCCTTACAGATTCAAATTTTGATTTCGATGGAAATTTCGGTACTTCAAATTTACAAAAATTTCGGAGAAAGTTTTGATTTCGATGGAAATTTCGGTTAAAAATAAAGAAATCATGAAAACTATATTTATAACATCACACTTTTGAATATAACATCTCTAAGATGGTACATTTATAATAAAATTATGATATTTATTATGGATGAGTAATTAAATAGGTTGCTAAAGTAATGTTTTCATCTATATATAATTATAAATGTGTAGTAAATTACTAAATTGATAATATTGTTTTTTTTATGGCTAGAACTGAGTGGGAGGGTTGACCACACTACACCATAAACCCTCATCTATAGCGTCCAAAAAACGCTATAGTAGGATTCGATAGCGCTTTAGTAAACGCTATGTCTGCCGGAGCTATAATAGGTACATGGTCAGTAATAGCGTTTTTCAAACGCTATGATAAGTTCTGTATTTATAGCGTTTCTAAAGTGTTATTGTTTGACCTCTTGCAGCGCTTAAAAAATGCTATTGTCTGATAATTAATAGCGTTTCTCAAACGCTATAGTTCAACCTCTCGTAGCATTTCAAGAGTGCTACTATCCTACATGTTATAGCATTTGAAACTGCTATTATACATTGTCATAACACTTTGCATATGCAATATTATGTTCTCACAAGTTTTATGAAAAGTAAATGATCTTTTTATTAAATGATCTCAAAATGATCAAAACATAATAACATGCATTCTTGAAATACAAAAGTACTACATTTTCTCGTTATGTTCCTTGCTTACAAATGATAAAAATCCTACTGGAAACACAAAACAGTTTAGAAAAAAACTAATCTTGTGATGTTGAGTCCCTTGGCCACTTATGATTAAATCTCCTCTTCTCGACTAGAAGTAACCCACCAGCAATGTTCTTTGGCTTTCCTTTGATCATCCACTAGTTTATAACATGCTCGATCATTTCTTGAACACTCTGTACACACAAGTACCATTGATTAACTAATTACAAAGAAACTACTTGAGGAAGAATAACTTTAGTTAAGAAGCTAGGACTGACAGAGTGACTGACCACATAATGCTTTTCTAGTGCAGTGGTTATCCATAGTGGTCTGTTATATTTAAAACAGCAACTGAAACTTCTAAGTGGGTTTTGCAGAAAATTGCAATTGAAACGAAACTTTGAAATGATTATTGGAATGAATGTTGTATAATACGGTATCTAGTTACCTAAGCTACCAAGTTGTTAAAAAAAAAAAAGAAAAAAAAAGAGAGAGAAAGAAACACCAATGATCCCAAAGCCAATTGCAATGCATCTTCAAATAAGTATATCTTGTTTATTGCCTCCCTGTGCCTTGGGATCTATACACCATCAAATAGTGACAACCTCGTGGAAGCCTTTAATGGAGACTATTACCAAATATGGCACAATTGCTGGATATTAGATATTTGAACAGGTTGTATACAAAGCATACAATTACACCATATTACTCACTACATTACTGAATGAAAACACGTCCCACAATTGGATAAGCAAGCAAATCCTAACTATTATTGGATTGAGAAGCCAAAGTTAAACATGCTTGGTTGAAAATAGAAACTTCAAAGTTTGTATGCAAATAGAGAAAGCAAACTCCAAACAAGATGTATATATATACAAACAACAAATTTGAATACCTTGAAAGAACCATTCACTTTTGAACTCCTCAACCGTTCCAGCCCTTGAGCTTGCTCAATGTCCATTAAGTAACCCTGAATACATCATCACCTCACGTAACGGAGCAAAATTGCACGGATTTGAAATCTAAGAGTTTGAACTCATCAGGGTAAATATAGGATACCTGTGACCAAAAGAAAACAAAATGAAATTTACTTATAAATGTGATCCGTGAACATTCCAGCAATGAAAATTATGTAGTACCAATGAAACATTGTTTTTAATAGAAAGAAAAAGGGAGTACATGAACCTTACTCTAAAAGAGCAAATATAAGCCAAAGAGGCATACGAGCAAAACAAAATTGTATCCTCTGAATAAGCCAAACACAACAGCAGCAAAAACTAGTGTTATATAATTCAACAATAGTACAGTGTATACAATTGGATTTAATAAATCACAAAAAAAATCAGAAAGAGATCAGCACTGATGGGAAAATAAGAATTACATTACTACGATACAAGTCAAGAATCTGACCTTATTTTTGGAACTAGTGGCAGAGAGAGTGAATTAAAATCCACTCTTACCCGGCAAATAGCCAGATAAAAAAATTCACAGAGAAAATTTAGGGATAAGCAAATAAAGGAAATTAGCACTACAATGTAAAATACAACAGGACAAAATCAACACTCCCCATCCTCTGTAAGGTTCTGCTATGGGTCATCCAAGAGTACCAAATTTTCACAACTTATATCGACAAATTGTTCATAGTTACCCAAGTCTAAATCAACCTGTTAGGAATAAAGTTTAAGTTCAAAAGCATAATGATAGTACTGGGACATCATAATGAGGCGTATTTAATTCATAAGCAATGGTCAATTTATTAATATGGGTAACTATAAAGACAAGAAGGTGTATTACAAAAAGGAAAAGGGTACCTCTCCACCATCATCCAGAACAAAAACCTCCTCATGTTCAGAGGGAGACATGGTCCCAGCATCTGTATTCAAATATGGTTATGCAAATTGTTGTCAAATAAAACAAGTAATTAACTAAAAAGCATTAATCTTGGAACCCTATTACGAATGAAAAACACATATCCAAGTACATGCCTGAATCTTATTCTTCGATCTCATCTATTTGAACCAAATTTAATAAACTTTTATTGAAGAAAAATACATTCTTTTACTTTTGGGTTATCACAGACTGAAATATAAGGAAGAAGAGGGGTAGAGAGAGAGAGAGATAGAAAGAACCAATTTTGATGCAGGTACCGTGAAGGTCACCGGCTTTGAACAGGGACGCCTATGCTGCTGTCTGTGATGCCTTTGCCCAACCCACTCACCAGACCTCCAGCCATCAAAAAGCCCCAAATCTGAGGTTTAAAATAACAAGAATGTATTGCTAGAATTGAATCACCAAACCCTCGAATTAAATCACCTTAGCACAAAGACGTATAGGACGAGAGAGGATGAGACGATAGGGAAGGGCTTACCTGTGGATCTGTGGAAGAGATGAAGAGAGTTGGTGGGAACTTCTATCGCGAGCAAGAGAGAAGAAATTTTCTTCATTTTTTGGCGGAAAATTCTCAGGTTCACCCCCCTGGGTGAACCTGCTCGTTCACCCCCCTCCCCACTTAACATAGTTGCACTTCATAATTTCATAATCCAACCGTTCATATCATAACTTATCCTTCATAGATCACCTCTGCAAAAAATCAATCGAATCGGAGATCTTTTGGTCACTCATTCATATGAAATAAATAGACGGTTCCTCATAATAGTAGTAATTGTTGTCAGAACCGTTCATTTGTTTCAATAATTAGAGTGACCAAAAAATCTCCGATTCGATTGATTTTTTGCAGAGGTGATCTATGAAGGATAATTTATGATATGAACGGTTGGATTATGAAATTATGAAGTGCAACTATGTTAAGTGGGGAGGGGGGTGAACGAGCAGGTTCACCCAGGGGGTGAACCTAAGCATTGCTCTTTTTTGGCCGACTAGTCTGAGATGAGTGCTTTTAATATATTGGGTCACCCTTTTACTTTAAAAAATTAAACCCCGCGCTTCGTTTTATGTTGCCCGCTCACATTTTCAGTTTATGGTTATCATGTAATAGCGTTTAGAATCATTTAATAGCGTTTATAAATTCAAAACGCTATTGAAATATTACAAATTTACAATTGATAGCATTTTCGGGAAAAACGCTATAGTAATATGCTATGAATAGAACTTTTTCTTGTAGTGCCATCACGCCTTTTTCAGTAATAATTAAATATAAAATCATAAATATATTTAAAATTATTGCGAACACTTTTGATTTGATAGGTTTTCGGGAGGGATAATTCTTGAGTTCACCCTCTGGGTGAACCTGCATATTCACCCCCCATTGTGATTAACGTATATTCACTTTATAATTTCATAATCCAACGGTTTATATTTTAAATTATCATTTATAGATCATCTTTGTAAAAAAAAAATGGAATCGGAGATTGTTCAACTATTTAATTTTATGAAAAAAATAGATGGTTCTGACAATAATTACTACTATTATGATGAACCGTCTATTTATTTCAAATAAATAAGTGACCTAAAGGTTTCCAATTTTATTCACGTGATCTTTATATTATGTTATAATATATGACCAGTTGAATTGTGAAAATTTTATGTAAAAATGTGTTAATTGCAAGGGGGTGAATTCTTAAGTTCACCCCTTAATTATTCTTTTTGGGAATATTTGACATTGATTGCATAACTTTTAGATAAAAACATATATATATATATATATATATATGAATCTTTTCTCCTCTGTAAAGTAAAATTTTAATCAAAGTTAATACAGTGGTTTGGTACCAAAGTTGTCTCAAGAGAGATCCTGGGTTAAACTCCACTAGAATTTGTGTGTATGTGTAAATTGACGCCCAGAAGCAAAAAAAAAAGTAAAATTTTATGTCAAGTCTCAAAATCGATGAAACTTCGGTGAAATTTCTTTAATTTTTGCTATTTATGTGTAGATATTATAGAAACTAGAAACTGCCCACACCCTATGGATGTGGAAGAGTGGGTAGTTACTGGTTGTGGAAGTGGGAAGTTAGATAGAGTTTAATTTTTTTTTAAATTAATTATTTATTTGTGTTTTGACTCTTTTATCCCTAACGATTAAATTATATGTATGATTATTTAATATTTGAGGGTTATTCTGGTAAAAAAATTATGTTTTGATCAACAACGTGTGTTTTCATTATAATAGTATAGATTACACAAATTTCGCGAAAAATTAGAAAAATTTAGGAAACTTCCTGACGGAATTAACATAGCATATGTAGATTTTTGGCTTCACCTAGAAAAGCAGCTATTATTAGGCTTACCAAACACAGTAAGGTGTTGTGCTTCCAAGTAAGGATCGAAATTTCTCTGAAATTGCCGAAATTTCTATTGAAGCCAGGAAATTTCCATTGTTTCCGTCAGGAAATTTCAGAAATTTTGCCAAAAAGCTGAAGCCATGCCACCCCAAGGTGGCTTTTAAAAGCTGCTTCCAAAAGAGTCGCGGCTTATACTGTAGCGAAATTAAATGAAATTTTTGACAAGACTATTATACTCTCTCAATTTTAACATAATGACAATAATTGTCCCTCTCTCTCAACTTTCCACTCTCGCACACCAACCCTACGCTCTTCAAAACACCTCTCTCAGCTCTCTCAAACACCAAACATATCAATCGCCGACTCTCAGCTAGGAGAGAGCCGCGCTGGGCACGGGTTGAGCAGTGCGACGATGGAATTGAAGTGTGATTGGACAAAGAACGACGGCGCAAAGGAAGAGAAGAGGTGTAGTAGGGCTCGGTGGTGGTTCTGGTCTGAAATGAGCACGGGCTGGGCTTGTGATCTGGGCATGTTGAGGTGGGCTGGAGCACAGGTTCTTCACGGCATTGATGGTAGCAGTGGTGGCTGAGAGAGGGATGGGTGTCATCGGAGATGTGTGCTCAGAGCAGTTTTGCTCTGGTGATTGCGGCGGTGATGCAGCTGATGGTGATTCTGGTGGACTGGTGGCTCTATGGTAATGAACAACGGTGATGGTCTGCACCTGAACTGGGCAGAACAGAGGTCGAATTGAGCTGAGATGGTAATCAAAAAGTGAAAAGTTAAAAGGAAAAAGAAATAAAAAAGAAAAGAAAAGAAAAAGGAAAAGGAAAAGGAAAAGTAAAATAAAATAAAAGAAACGAAATAATTAGAGAAATCATTTCGTCTCCCAGCTAGGCTGCCGACATTATTTTGCCACCGCGGGTGGTGGTTAGCCGCAAATTTTTCTAGATTACAATATATTACCAAACAATTAAAGTAAAAATATTACTTTCTGTTGTGAGTCGCCTATTAACTCAAGTATGGAAGATAGAAAAACGAAAGAGAAAGAGAAGTGTGGAGAGCATAAAGTTGTTTTCTATTGATGTTTGATATGTTGGTGTGTGAAATGGTGATGCCTCAACCTCTTTATATAGTGGAGAGGTTGAGATGTATTCATGACATACAATAATCAGGAGAAACCACTAACCCCACTAACTATACAATTTATGTCATCTCATAAGTAGTGTAACCATATGGAGTAAATAAGAGAAATATCAAAGGTCTTGCGCAATATATGTAGTCCACATCTTATATTTTGTACGTACAGACTTTAGTTTACTGGACAGCCACCTCACAATGTGTTCTACAACACTTTCAACATTATGTCCATACTTATCATTTTACAAAACTTACAGCACTGAGTTTTAAGTTTACCAACACTCTCCCACTGCTTCCAGTGCTTCCAGTACTCACAACATTTTTATAAAGCTAGTTTACCAAACACCCAGCTACTTTGGTTTGTAGCAACTTATTCTTACAACACAACAAAAGTCAGCTTCACTTAAAAGCCCAACTTTACCAAACTGGCCCTTATTCATCTAATATAAGTAGATGATAGCAAAAGTTTTACGGACATTAATTTTCAAAAGTTAGAGACAAAAACCTAACCAAAAAATTGCTTTTAGTTTAATTAGATAAATAATAATTGAAATTCTACCACGAGTTGCATGCACGACACTAAGAGCATGTCCACCGTTCAGTTCTAGCCTGGTTGCCAGGTAGACATAGCCCCAAAAAGTTAAAAACATGAAAAAATCAATTTTCACCGTCCACTTCTAGCCCTGTCACAAATTAACCTGGGGCAATCACCAGATCAGTTTTAGCCTTAATTGTTGACCCAATTGCCAACTGGCAATCTCAGCAAAGTGGAGGACCCCACAACATATTTTCCTCATATGGAATTGTTCCAAAGAGCCGTTGCTCTTCAATGCAAAAGTAACCGTTGGGGTTACTTAATTATCACCATTGGATGTTGGATAATTTAAAATGAATGGTCTAGCATGATTTGCAACGGTCAATTTTTTTTTTCAAAAAAAACAATGGTCAGATTAATAAAAAAAATAGTAACAAACCTCTATAAATATGTACACTGTTCATTTTACATTTCACACCCAAAATTGTCATTCGTAGTTGCAAAAGAAACAATTTATTCCAAATTTTTTCTATCATCTCAAATTTTTGTTTCCAATATGGCTAAAAAACCTACAAAACCTTCAAATTCGGGCACGAGATGGTCAACCGCCGAAGATGTCCAATTGTGCAAGTCTTGGAGAGTTGTTAGCCACGATGCGTCAAAGGGTAAAGATCGACATAAAGATGAGCTATGGGATTGTGTTCACAAACACTATGCCGAAAATTGGGCCGGAAGTTCGTCGGAGGTCCGAACATCTCAAGGAATGATCAATAGGTGGAAAACTTTGAAGAAAGAACTCCTTATTTGACATTCTTCGGTAAGGAAAGCGCGTGAATGGTACAAGAGTGGTATGAATATAATGGATGAGGTAAAAATTTATTGATCTAGCATGAATATTATATTTGCAACTAATTCTTATTACAAGTTAAATGAATATATTCATCTATTCATAGAATTGTGCCCGGCCGAGAAAAGATACTAGGGAGCTAGCTAGCTATATGTACTCATATATTAAAAAATCTCCATCATATTATCATGAAATTAAAAATGGCAGATTAAATATCTTTTATGAACATGCATGATATATATATATATATATATATATATATATATATAAATTAAATAAATGTTAGGTTTACGTCCTAGGTTTATGAATATAAAAATATGCTAGCCTTTATAATATAACGTTTTAGCTAGCAAGTAAATAATTATAATTAGCTAGAGGAAGACTTGTGAGTCAAAGTACTTGATAAATAAATGTCGTATTTAATAAATTTTATGAGCAATATAATTTTATTTACATTAATTGTTGTTTATTTTCTTACTAATTAATTTTTTATTTACAAACTACATAGGAGCGTCAAGCAAAAATGTATTACCTAGACGAGTTGAAGGCCAAGAAAATGGGTAACAAAGAATTCAATCATTGGGAGGCTTATGATGTCACGCCCCGAATTTCCAACAAATTAAATAAGGTTTTTCGCCTTCAAACCCCATTTAAATTCGGAACGTGAAGCATGGATTATTACATAAATGCACATGAATGTTTTTTTTTTAAACAAACAATGTGCATAACCTCCAACCATGCTCTACCAGAATGTAAAAACAAACTCATTCTTTAGAGTCGAATATTACATTTCACAATTTACATAATAAATTGACATTATGCAAAGTATTAAGTAAATTCACCTACATAGTTTAATATACAGCGGAAGACTAATAACACCAACAACTCCAAAGCTCCTTCAGCTCATCTCCTAATTATCCTAACCTGCAGGATAAACCCCTACACCGTCGAATAGTGTACCAGGTTATAAGACAACCCGGTCAGCTTGTGAAGCTGGTATGAGTAACCACAATTATCAACTAACAAGAAACCACTCCAATAAATTACATGCAACAATTATTGCATAACCAATTTACAAATTGTAAATCACGCCAACAACCATAATCTCAAAATTCACCAATAATATGTCAATGTTTATGACACACGCCAATCCACCAATAATATGTCAATGTTGATGACACACCAAATCACCAAATATGCACACGAAGCAAATCATAGTAAATGTCGCTTTTGGACAATTATAAGTGAGAATAACATTGAGACTCATTTCAAAACAAACACCACTCCCCATTTCTGGTTAGTAATGCCAGCATTCACGCAAATAACATGTCTGTTACCCCCGCGAACGCCTCTACCAGTTTGATAGACAGACTAGAGCTCTAACTGTAAGGTCTTTAGCGACCCTTTTGTGTCAGTCCACTCCAAGAAAATACATTTTTAGTATTCTCACAAATAACGCCACACCACACCACACCACAAATGAACTCAATATCTCAAATATTTACAAACATCAAACGCCACAACTCAAATGAACAATATGTCAAATATTCGCCACACTAAATCATGCAACAATTTATATCATATGCATAATTTCAATATTACCATTATTACGCCACACCACACCGTAACTAACCTCAATAACTCAATTAATCCCTAACACCAATCGACACACCTCAAATAACCTCAATAGATTAATCGCCAACACCAAACACCACACCTCAAATAACCTCAATGATTCAATTAATCACCAACACCAAACAGCACACCTCAAATAATCTCACCAAACAGCACACCTCAAATAATCTCAATGATTCAATTAATCATCAACACCAAGCACCAGACCTCAACTAATCTCAATAATTAAATTATACATGCACCTCAACTAACCTCCATATCTCAATAATCACTAACCCCAAACTCCACACCTCAAATAACCTTAAAGTCTCAAATATTTGTCAACACCATATTTATGCCACGATTTACATTTTATGCCTAAATGCAACACCAACCCAGAGAATTTATATTATAAAATATATTGAACCTACGCATCCCATACTACGTATTTTAACCCCACACGTCCCATACCGTGCATGTTAATACCAGGGTGATCCAGAATATTAAACAATATAAAAACTCATCCAAAAATCAATCACTAACTCCAAACACTAAACCTCAAATAATCCTCAATTTTTCAGATAATCACCACGCCTCAAATATCACCAAACACCAATCACCAATCACCACACCTAGATTATGCAATAATTTATATGCATAAATGCAACACCAATGCAGAGAGTTTATATTATAAAATATACTGAACTTATACGTCCCATACCGCATATTTTAACCCCACACGTCTCACAACGTTCATGTTAATACCAGGGTGATCTAGAATATTAAACAATATAAAAACTCATCCAAAATCAATCACAAAAATAATATTAACATTTTTATAATGTTAATAACACATTTCACCAATCAAATATTTGTGAATTTAATCACATCCTAACAATCAATTCTACCACAAATAACTTGTGAGAATTACTCACTTTAGATATCCAGCTGCTCCAAAATCAACACTGAACAGAAATCGACAAGAAATTGTCTGGTAACCTTGACAAAACCTAAACAACAAACGAAATCTCAACTTAGCAAATTAAAGTCGAAGACTCGACTAAAACTCTCCAATTATTCTTCGAACATCCTCAGGACATCGAAACCATAAACCGAGACCGTTTGACAAAAAGTCAACTCTCGGTCCATGTGGGTCCCACGTTAACTATTCAACGGGTCCCACCAAACCACTATTCAACCAACGACCTCTATCGACGATCCGAGTTCACCACAGTGTTCAGAACTAACACCCTAACAATATATCAAAATATGGTGACGATCCAACGGTTAGATCGTCACACATCGTAAATCGCAAGATCCGTATTCACGTTTAAATAACATCGATCAAACGATCGAATTTCACAAAACTCCAAACACTAAAGTTGTTCATAACGATGAACTAAGCACAACGAAGCAAAGAAATGCTCCAGGAACCGCCGGACACGCTGCCACGCGCCACCGTCAGTGGTGGTAGCCGCCGCCGGTCAACCTTCTCCGATGGCTATGAATTTTAACACAATGTTCTACACATTACCAGCAACAACTTTCATAACTGCCACAACGGCCAATTCAAAGTAGAAAGTCTCGAATTTACCTCGATAGCTCTGAAACCCTAGGATTTCAAATCCAAAATTCTCCTTCGTCCGAACTCCGATTGAGGCGCACTTTATGTTGCTGGAAAGCCCCTGACAAGAGCTACAAAGCCCAGTAAGTAGCTTAGGTTGAATCGGCCGGAAACAAACCCAGAAACTGATGAACAGTTCGGCAGCGTTTTTCGCCTTTTTCTTTTCTTGATTTCTCTTTCTATACTGAAAATCAATGAATGAAACTAGTATAGAATCGAAGAGGATGAATAGACGAAGAGATTGGGACAAGTCTCATGTAATTTGGTGGCCGGAGGAGGGAGAAATGGCCGAAAGAAAACGGGTTACTGTTCACGGCGTGAACAGTAAATTTCTGGGGAGATTTCTGATTTTTGGGTGAATAGTAAATCCCAAAATCCTTTTTATAGAAAAATTACCCAATTTCAAACGTCCATAACTTCTTCATACGTACTCCGTTTTAGACAAACTTTATGTCCACGAACTCGTATTGATGAGCTCTACAACTTACATGAAGAAAGTTTCTCCAAATTCTCAACGAATAAATAGTCAACTCTTTTGACTTCCCGAAACTTATATTTTCCAAGATAAATTTCGTCCATCAATAAATCCACATCACCAACCATCCAAAATAATTTCCAATAATTTATTTATGAAATTTCGGGGTATTACATATGAGGCCGTGAAGGGCTTTGAACAATTCCAAGACATTCCAAGCAATACCTTGATGGCTTCAATGGCAGGAAGTCAACAGACCCAAACACAACAACCATTACAAGATGATCTACATGTAAACTTGGATGCAAATGAAGATGAAGAAGTTGCCAATCTAACTCCAGACCCTTCTGTAAGACCTCAAGGAAGGAAGGCTGCGAAAGAAGCTCTCCGAAAAGGAAAGAAGTCCGCGCACAACCCTGAGCGAATGATTTTAGCAGTGGAGACTATGGCAGTCAACCAAGCCGCATTAGTTGCGCAAAGGGAAAAACGCGAACAAGAGTATCAACATCAGCTTTACATCGAACAAGAATGAGAAAACCGAAGAGAGCAAATGGAAATACGAAAAGAAGCATTTCTATATCAGGAAAGGGCTATGAGGAATTTGGAAAGGGAAGAGCGAATTATGGAGATGGACACGAGTCAAATGTCGCCAAATAGAAAAAAATATTGGCAAAAAAAACAAAAGAAAATTACGGACAAAGATGATGATGATAATGATGATAGAACCGGTGGATCATACCCGCAATCAAATTTCACCGGTGGATCATACCCGCAACAACCTTTCACCGGTGGATCATACCCGCAACCACCTTTCACCAGTGGCTTCAACTCGCATCCTAATATAGGTGGTTTCTCTACTGATGAGTCCACAAACCCTGACCCATCAAACACAAGATGGTGGACACCATGAAGAAGATTTAGGGTTGTGGTTTTAGTATTTAATTTCAATAATTTTTATTTGGATGTCGAAGTTCTAGGCTTGGCCTGTTAATTTTGTAAAATAAATGTCTTGAAATAAAATTGAGTTTATTATTGTTGAATTCAATTTAATTTGAAAACGTGTATGATGAAATTGAACTTTTATTAATTAAAAAAAAATGTACAAACAAATTAAAGCTTCGCCACACAAGGCAATTATTGAAATTTTCAATAAACTATCGACGCATGTCGCCTTTCATGGCCCACAGATGCTCTATGAGATCTTCTTGAAGGGTTGAGTGTGCATAATCAGATCTAATATGATGGTATCGATCCATGAATCCTTGAAGATTGTGCCCATTTCTACCAACGGGTTCGAAATGTTCAGTTATCGGACGCTCCCAAACCAAAGACTTCTTAGGCATCATGATGTCATCCTCTTCTTCATCAGACCCTAACTCTTCATCACTATCATCTGGTCGTTCATCCTCAATTATCATGTTGTGTAATATCACACAAGTCAACATGATGTACCGAAGGTCCTCTTTATCCCACCCACGAGCAGCTCCTCTGATAATGCCCCAACGTGATTGTAAAATACCAAAACATCTTTCCACATCCTTCCTATACCCTTCTTGGCACGTCGAAAATAATATATCCTTCTCACGTGTAGGCCTTGCAATTGATTTCACAAAAGTCGCCCACCTTGGGTAAATACGATCGGCGAGATAGTACCCTAAACTATGGTCCTTCTATTCACCGTAAACAGAACTTCTGGTGATCGACCTCCAGTCAGATTGTCGAACAACGGGGACTGTGTTAGCACATTGAGGTCGTTGCACGCCCCAGGCACTCCAAAGAAGGCATGCCATATCCACGTGTCGTATGAAGCAACCGCTTTAAGGATGATAGTTGGGACACGTTTTCAACCACTATATTCTCCGGCCCAACCCGATGGGCAGTTCTTCCACTGCCAGTGCATACAGTCGATGCTCCCGATCATGCCTGGAAAACCTCTCCTATCAGCTTTTTTGAGAAGCCTTCTGAGGTCAGCGGCAGTGGGAGAGCGGAGGAATTCACTTGAGTAAAGAGCAACGATTCCTCGCGTGAATCGTTGAAACGCCTTGATAGTGGTAGATTTTGTCATCCGACAATACTCATCGCAAGCATCTGCTGATGCACCGTATGCAAGCATTCGCAAGCAAGCAGTCATCTTCTGTTGGGGAAGCAATCCTACTTTCTTAGCGGCATCTGATTTTTGAACAAAGTATGGATCGTACCTACAAAGATCAACAAGTATGCGGTTGAACACATCGGGACTCATCCGGTAGCGTGTCCGAAACTGCTCATCGTTGAACACCGAACGTTCGATAAAGTAGTCTTGCATCAAGCCCTTGCCCCGCTCTTCCCTGTATCTCTCTTGGTTTGGTGCACGACCCGGATGTGAACCTCGGGTACGAGGTTCGTTTGCAGACTGATATTCGGCAACTACTCCAAGGACAATGGCGTTATTAGCCATCATCTCTTCATCATCTTCATCTCGAGACTTTCGAATCTTATTGAGCAACCTCTTCATCATCTTGCTAAGATAAAATTGTGAGTTATGAAGTGGAGCAATGAAGTCTATTTATAGTAGTTTTGCCTTAAACAAAAGTTGTCGGTAGTTGTGCCTTGAACAAAATGTTGTCGCTCAAGGGGGTTTTTTGTGCCTTGAACAAAATGTTGTCGGTCAATGCAATAAATAATATTGCAAATATTTGTGCCTTGAACAAAATATTGTTGGTTAATTCAATTTCTTCATTAACATTTGCAAAAAATGAGTAAATTTGTTTTCCCTAAAATTCAAATCAAATATTTAACATTTGACATTTGCAATAAATAATATTGCAAATATTTGTGCCTTGAACAAAATATTGTTGGTCAATTCAATTTCTTCATTAATATTTGCAAAAAAATGAGTAAATTTGGTTTCCCCAAAATTCAGATCAAATATTTGACATTGGCAATAAATAATATTGCAAATATTTGTGCCTTGAACAAAATATTGTCGGTCAATTCAATTTCTTCATTAACATTTGCAAAAAATGAGTAAATTTGGTTTCCCCAAAATTCAAATCAAATATTTAACATTTGACATTTTCAATAAATAATATTTGACATTTGCAATAAATAATATTTAACATTTGCAATAATATTTCACATTTGCAATAAATAAAAGAATATATAATTCTCAAAAATGCAAAAAAAAAAAAAATTGTGACCTTGCCCCAGCCCCAACGGGTGGAAGCAACCATAAAAAAGTACATAAATAGTAATTGCCCCAGACCTCTAGAGCCCCAGAGCCCCTGCCCCAACATGTGAACATGCTCTAATAATAGAATTTCTAATAATGCATGGACATTCATAGTCCCACTTCATTACGCTCACATGCTGATAATACTGTAATAGAGACTTGAGGCCAGAAAATGGACCGCTGATATCGATGTGCCATGCAGATGCCCGAACATTAATTTTTTTTTTAATTTTTTTTTCTCCACTACATAGGTCTATGCACTTTATGTCCGAACATTAATTAAAAGAGATGAGTTTATTCAAGAATATGTTGAAAGCAAAATGACCATGATTGAGTAGCTGAGGAATTGTACAAAGAAATTAATAAAGACCTTTTGTTTTGGTCTGGAAAGGCCTTAGAGCATGAGATTGATGACGATTTTCTATAAGAAAAGTTGTTCACAGAGGTTGGTGCGGACAAGTAAATGAATTGGGAACTCCAAGAGTTGTCAAAGTTTTACACAGTATATCGTAAGGATCAGAGATTCATAGCCCTTTGTGGCCTTATCTATTTATATCTCATCTATATCTCTACGACTATAAATGGAAGCGTAGGGTTTGGTGTCAAATGTTTCACCAAATTATGAAACGCATATTATACCCTTCATAATATAAAATAAAAATTATAATAAAATAATTTAAAAAGCTTATTATGGTAAAAAGCAGAAAAATATAAATATGAAAAAAAAAAAAAAAACTTGAAAAACTTCCACGATCTTCCTCTCTTCACCAATAACACGTGTCTGACATAGGTAGGAGGCTAGTGTATATAATGTCAAAACTTGAGTTTAAAAGCATCTTTAGTAGACTCTATATTTTAGCTCCTTAGCTATTTTAGAGAGCATGTTTAGTTTTTCAGCTATTTCAGCAGCTGCACCAGCCTCCCAAGTGGCTCTCTATTTTAAATTTTAGTTATATGGCTCCTAAATATAGAGAGCGAGATGAGGCTCTCTATTATTTTTGTTAATTTAGAACATTCATTTTTAGTTATTTTGTGTAATTATTAAATACATTTAAGCTATTTTTATTCATTTATAAAATTATTTAAATTCAATACTAACTAAAGTAGATAGCATTGGTACAGACGTATTTTCAAAGTCAAAATACCTTTTTAGCTAATTTAGCTAAAATTTAGTTAAAAATAGCTAGCATTGCTAAAGATGTTCTAAGTGGCTCTCTATTTTAGCTTTTAGCTATATGGCTTCTAAATTAAGAGAGCGAGATGAGGCTTTCTATTGGAAAATATCCAATAGGTCCTAATTTTCACTATATATTTCCCTTAGAGTTTAAGAAATTTTAAATATTTCCCAATAAGGACCTATTAGGCCTATTTTTTTCCCATCAAGAACAAAATATACAAAGTCTGATATGTTATGTTTTTTTCCGGACATTTTTGCCCTTTTTTCATCGTGGTTGAGCTACACTACAAACAAATCACCATGTTCAAATTCCAACTTCCACAAACATCGATCAAATGTCGAATCAAAGCTTAAAAACACATAGAGCTCAACAAGAGGGTCAAGTTTCATACCTACTTCGTCAACAACAATGATTTGGGTCGCCGGAAAACGTCATAGAACCCGCTGGAATCTGGAAATGTTTTTTCCTTCGAATCGCCGTCTTCCAATGCCAGATTGAGAATCCGTGACCAAGGTTCTCTTCGCGCCACCGATCTGAAAAGATCTGCACTCATGCGCCACCGAGAGGTGGCCAGACGACGGAGAAAAAGTCGGGTTGGATTGCTTATTCGCGGGTCTCAACCGGGTCGACAGATCTACTATTTTATTGTTGTCAATAATTTTTTTTTTATTGTGGTCAATAATTTTTTTTTATTGTGGTCAGAGTCAATAAAATACACAAAGATGATGCTCCTTTGTTTTTTCCCTCCTACCACGGATTTTATGGACCTCAATAAAAAAGTTTATTTTATTGAGGTCAATAAAATACACAATTAAAGGTGATGTTCCTTCATTCTTTCCCTCATACCATGAATTTTATTGACCTCAATAAAAAAAATTATTGACCTCAATAAAATGCTCAAAGGTGATGCTTCTTTGTTTTTTCCCTCCTGCTACAGAAATTATCAATTCCTTAAAAAAATTTATTGAGATCAATAAAATACACAAAGGTGATGTTCCTTCATTCTTTCCCTCAAACCATGAATTTTATTGACCTCAATAAAAAAATTTATTGACGTCAATAAAATGCACAGAGATGATGCTTCTTTGTTTTTTCCCTCCTACTACAGAAATTATCAATTTCTTAAAAAAAATTATTGAGGTCAATAAAATACACAAAGGTGATGTTCCTTCATTCTTTCCCTCATACCATGAATTTAATTTATTGACCTCAATAAAATGCACAAGGGTGATGTTTCTTTGTTTTTTCCCTTCTACTGCAGAAATTATCAATTCCTTAAAAAAAATTATTGAGGTCAATAAAATCTGTCAGTGGCAGTTTCGTAATTTTTGTAAAATGTATAGGACGGAAGCGTAAATTGGTCAATTAATGGACCGGGGGGCACCGCGTTTTTGCTCTGTCCTTGATGGTAAATATTTGTCAAAATTTGTCCTTACGGGTCAAGAACCCCTTCTATTATTTTTGTTAATTTAAAATATTCTTTTTTAGTTGTTTTGTGTAACTATTAAATACACTTAAGCTATTTTTTATTCTTTAAAAAAATAATTTAAATTCAATACTAGCTAAAGTAGAGAGCATTGGTGCAGACATATTTTCAAATTGGCTAGCCAAAATAGCTTTTTAGCTACTTTAGCTAAAATTTAGTTAAAAATAATTAGCATTACTAAAGATGCTCTTAGTAAACATTCAAAAACTCAATATTTACCCCTCAAACACTATATTAGATAATATATAAAAGCAAAACAGTAAATAGCATAGTCAAAACAATAAATAAAATAGTATTGGGCCCCACATCAACTTACCTATTTGCCTATTTTTTATTACTATTTTCATTTTTTTTTTTCTTCTCTTATTTTATTTTCTAACATTATTTATTATTTAATTTGAAAAATAGTATGTTAAAACGGAGAGACATAACGAGGAAAAACTAAAACAGACGAGAACATTTCTCACACGCGCGAGCGCGGCCCTTCCGCACTCGCATAACGCGTGCAGGAAAGCTAGTTCATAGAAACTGAAAACAACATCAAGATTGAGATCATGGATCAATACTATGATGATTATATATAAGACGCTTGCGATCTTGACCGAGTCTTCATGAAAGTTTGGATCTTGGGCATCAATTACTTCATTTTGGAAACCCATCTTTGTTGTAGAGTAGCCTAGATCACCGTCCCAGGTAAACTTGCTGCCATGACTTCTTTTCTTGGGCGACCCATTCATGCCCGTCCCTGATTTCATGTCCTTCTTCACCTCATCTTTCCCATTGATCTTCATCTTCTTCTTCTTCTTCACCTTGAAAACAAATATATTAAACACTAGGAAAGTCTGGTTTTCTACAACACTAGCATTCCATATAAAAAATGTCATTTTTATTGTGCTAATGCAAATGCATATGCCGTGACAGTTGCTTGAGTTTTCATCAGTTTGCTTTTTAAAAAGTAAAACGTTGTAAATTAATAAAAAAGTAATATGTTGACACATTTTTTTTAACTCATAGACAATTTTTCTATACTATACAAAGTGATTAACAAAAAAAATATAGAGTGCTCCCAACAACTAACAAATAAATGAAGGAATTAAAAAAATTAATATAAAAACATAAGAAAAATGGGCAATTAATTGGATGTGGGCTCTATCTATAAATTATTTATTTCTTTATTCTGTTATTTACTATTTTGCCCTTTATATATGAAATTTTATAATTTGAGTAATATAGGTTAGGAATGACCAATTTTGGGTTTTCAAAAATTTAACTACAACCTATGTTTTTGCTTTATTAATATAGATTAGATCTACATAAGAAACAAATTTATTGGGAGAATTTAGGCCTTAATTTTCTTTTCTTTTTTTACGTCTAATGAAGATGAAAAGGAAACATGTTTAGGTCTTAATTTTGCATCCCACATATATTTTAGTCGTTCCAAATGGGTGTAATGAGTATTATTTGATGTTCAAATTTTTGATGGGGTGTAGTGCTACTACATGGGGTGCATTTAGCCACAGCTTAAAAAAACTCTTATAAATTTTCATGAAGAGTGCTTCTATTTATACCCTCATATTTGGTATGTCGACCTCCTCAATTTTTTGTAAAAATTTATGTCCGATTTTGCCCCTTCAAAAAACTGGAAAAAAAAAAACCACAACCGACCCCTTCTTCCCACTCTATCTTCTTCTCCTTCACTCTTTCTCTCTCTGTTTTCTCATTTTCTCTTTCTATTTCGCTCTTTGATAATTCATACACTTAATTTTTTATGCCAAAGAAAGGGAAATTTTACCAAATCTTAAACCAAAACCTCTTTGAAATTTCCACACCCACCAAAAATAATTAGCAAAATAACCTATCAACCAAACAGAGAAAGAGCGAGGAGAAAAGGCAGCAGGGAATAAGAAGATGGAAGACGATGGGCCTGGTTGTCTGTTTTTTTTTTGTAGAGGGTAGAATGGGATATAAATTTTCAAAAAAAATTGGAGAGGTCTACATACTAACTGTGGAGGTATGACACTGGCGGACAAAAGATTTTTCTTTGATAGGGACGGTTTTAGATCATCATTATCGATAAGGTACAAATCTTATTTTGAAAGGAGGGTGCCTAGACTAAGAGGAGAATTCAAGTTAATATACACAAATGGAGAGGAAACAAGTGAAGAAAAAGATATAAAGCTAGTGGAGGAATATTGTTACAAATCCTTATATTCTATCAACTAAATTTTATTAATTTTTGGGGCCTAATCACCTTCAATTTACTTATAAAGCTAGTGGGGGCCACAACACCCTCTTAACTCAAGTTGAGTTTTCAACAAACAAAAAAAGAAACAAAAAAAGAAAAAGAAATAATACAAAATGATGTACAGTAGAACTTTTTTAAATTAATAGCTAAAATTCAAAGTACTACAATTTTTATATTTAACCAATTAAGAGTTCATTGAATTATAATTAGCAAAAAGATCCAATCTATTCAACTTATTTAAAACATACAAGTGCATACAATGTATATTAATTGAATCAAATCAAACACTATTTAACCCAACACAATCTAAAGTGCATTCTAAAAATGAAGTTGAAGTTGATGATGATACACAACCTTTGAGACCGATGTCATGCAAGGAAGCACTCAAAGCATCAATGACACTCAAAAACTTCTTGTTGCAATACGAGAAAGCAACCCCATGACCTTTGGGCGCATAGCAAACAATTAAATATGAGATTCAACTAGATTTGAAGTTAAAAAAAAGACAAGCTACTATGTATTCATATTTTGAGAAAACTATATGATTAATTTACTATGTACTTTTTAGCTAATTATTAATTTATAAAATATTTGGGACCTATAATATACAAAGGAAATATTTAAAATCTATTATCTTATAATTTTATCAAAATTATTAATTTAGCACGTTGGCCCCGAGTCGTGACTGGACAATTTTATTATTTAATCGAGATTATTAATTTATTGAGTATTAATTATTTAATTTAGAGAAATTCTACTGTAGTTAAGTTTTATATCAAAAACAAACAAAAGAACACCAAAAGGCCCAATAAACTAACACGATCTAAGCTGGTGGATCAAACTTGTTAATTGAACGTGTAAACATTGTGCCTCACCAACTGTGTTATGCAAAAATTGAATGTATTTGTGACTTTTTGAGGTTTATATAGTATATTTACTTAGAGCCTTAGAGTCTTGTTATTAACACATCGTCAATCTATACATTTTTTTTTCACTTTTTACGGGTGATTCTCTTCGCCCATTTACACAAATTGTATCTCTTTAAATTCTAGACTATTCTCTCATATAGTGACAACATCATAACTCTTTCAGCTCTCATTGTTCCCGCATATTTTACTAATTGTGTAAATGGTATAAGCATAACTACTTACACAAGTTTGTTTAATGAGTTTATAGGTGGTTCATGCCGGTGAATATCCTCTTGACATTTATTGTTGGTTCAATATTTGGATAGATACTCATCAAATTAACAAGACGTCCCCCACATTTGCGAGGTCTCGTCTTGGGTTGCTGTGCTGTAGGTATGAACTTACACAACACTACACTAATCAACACATATTATTTGAATGTAATGTATGAATATGTATTATTATTATTGCATGGGAATAAAGCCTATGGTACGACTACATAAGGATGGTTTACTGTAATTGGCCGAATTAGTTTACCACTGCATAAAGCTAATCCACTAGTATATGGAGTGAATCTACTTAATGTACTGATACATAGATGAACCCCCTATTTGACATTACCTTTTAGTTATTTTTTGAATTTTAGTTTATCACAAGATATACCTTATAAAGTACTGAGTTGATGTGAACATGAAATTTGGGGAACATTTTCCTCATCATAATCCCAGCAGTTTGTGCAGAATTAGGGAGCCCATTTGGAGATGCTGATACCTGTGATACTAATGGAGTGCCTTCTGCTTCACTTTTGATAGGACCTGCCTCGACATCTCACCCTAAATTATCGAATTAATTCCTAAACTTCGGTAACTTCCTACAAACCAAACACCAACAAGCTCATAATAAATAGTACAAGTTATTGAGCAAAAATGCAGTTCCAAAGGAGGCCGGACGCGCCGCCACGCGCCGCCGGTCAACCATCTCTGATGGTCATGAAATTTTACCAGCATGATCACAACAACTCAAGGATCAACTTTCATACTTGCCACGAAGTCCAATTTGAAGTGGAAATGCTCGAATTTTACTCAGAAGTCTGCGGTGGCCGGAACTTCAAACTCTCGATCTGCCGCTGTCCGGTTACGCTTGAGATGGGGTTGGTGGCAATGAACTCGCCTCAAGGAGGGCTTTAAAGCCCAATAGGTCTTCTCGGTCGAAATGGCCGGCAAATGGGATCGGGGTCAGTGACAGTTTCGGGTAGAATTCTGGTTTTTCACTTCTCTATTTCTCCTTCTACACTTCGATGCGTGGATAGAAACGGGTATAAGATTGAAGAGGAGGAGGAGACAAAGAAATATAGACTTGTTTCATGAGAGATTGAAGAACCGACAGCCGGAGAGAGAGAGAGAGGGAGAGAGAGAGAGAGAGAGAGAGAGAGAGACGGATCCGAAAAAGGAAACTTCCCTTTCGAAAGTTTCCTAAATAGAAACTTTCCCAAAATAAAATTCAACCTCCAACGACCATAACTTCTCCATACGAACTCAGATTTTTACATACTTTAAGTCCTCGGACTCGGTTTAACGTGCTCTACCACTTTCATGAAGAAAGTTTATTCAAAATCTTAACTGAACAAAAAGTCAACTCAACGACCCCCTAAAAGTACTATTTGAAGTTCGAAACCGAAACTTCCAACGATTCGCCATGAATCACTATAGTAAAAGAATAAGTTTTGGTCTGGGTCGTCACAATCTCCCCTCCTTATAAAAATTTCGTCCTCGAAATTTAGCCGGACTGTGGATACACGTAGGTCACTTGTTTTTCACTTTAAACTCGAGTGTGCACAAAAAAAGTTTCCTTTCTTTTACTACGACTTGGACCTCTAACTTTCGCTTAACTCGATATGGTCCTATTGTAGGAATAACCCATTTATGTGCTCAACTGTTGTCTTTCACATAACTAATTTCTTTTTCATTGTCTTGGTGTGTATAAATGCATATGCCAAATTTCAAATCCTTATTTCAACTTCTTTGAGCTCAGTACCATAATCAAACTTATCTTTATTTCATTCTTGCCTTCTTCAATTGAATAGGCCATAAATTCCTTGGGGACTAATGTCACCTAGTCACCCATCATTTACAATAATTGCATACTGTAAGTGGTGGTAAATCCAATTACCCAATTCATTGCTGCAATTTCTTTAACTAGCTAATCATAAATGCATGAAGGTTCTTCTCATGCATTTCAAGCAATCAATTCTCGTGGAACACTACGTCACGCAAATAATTCCTTTAACTTCGGCAAAGTTAACTATACTATGAAACCGAATAATAAATTTTACCACTTTATTGCCGATGCCCAGCACAGTAAACACAGTTGTTCACGATATTTCAATCTATACAAAATCATATAATATTACTCTGATGAGTAACATTAGAAATGGTATACGCGATAAGCTCCCAGTTCGTCTTCTTTTCAAATCCGTTGCACAAGCTCGCAACAACTCATGTTAATCATTTCTCACTTTGACGAAGCTTTATTTTAAACTCTTTTCTCGTAAATTTGAACCAAAATCGTCAAAATCATTACTTCCAAGTTTCCGAGGAGAGTCTCAATGTGATGGATCCATGGCCTCCCTAAGATTGATCAAGTTGATTTGTTTCTTGATGTCTTTCACACTAAGGACCGCCCAGTGTCTTGATACGCTTTGGTTTCCTTTGATCACGCGAGGTCCTTCTGGTGTTGGGTACTTCACAGCTTGGTGATAGGTGGGAACCGCCCTAATGCGATTGATCCATGGCCTCCCGAGGATTGCATTATGCGGGGATAAGGCGTCCACTACCGCAAACTATGTGATGGGGTTGATTGGATGCGCAACGACTTGCAGAGGAATGACCCTCACCGTTTGTACAGTCGATCCTTCGAAACCCATGAGTGTGCTTCTGACTGGCTTCACGTCTTGCATCAATCCGAGTTTTTGCACGGCTTGTTTGAAGATGATGTTCACCGAAGCCCCGTTGTCAATTAGGACTCTTTCTGCTAGTGCATGCGCAATTTGGATATCGACTACCAATGCGTCCTCATGATGTTCCTAGTTATCCAGCAAGTCTGCATCTGAGAATTCCACGGGGTCCAACCTATCGCGACTGGATACCGCGGCGACAATCTTCACTTTTTTCACATTGTGTTCCTTTTCCTTCATTGTAGCCCCCAAGTGTTCCGCCTCCGAGTAGATGCAGTGCAAGCTGGGAAATTGTATTTCGGGTGAATATTGTGGCGCTTCAACCTGGCTACTGGCTCTCTCAGTGTGGGTCCATTTTTTAGTGATCTCCTTCTTGGTGAGTCCCTTCCAAGTGATCTGCGTGTCGGTGAGTATTTTCTCTTCCTATTCTTCTGGTCGTCTTCCTTGCTTCTGTTTCCCCATGGCCTTTCTTTGGGCAAAACTCTACCTTCCCATTTGTTCTGGAATGAATCTTGCACGTACTCCCAGTAGTACCCTTGTTCCAACATATCCGAGAAGTGCTCTTTGAGGGCCACGCATTCTCGGGTCATGTGCCCTGTACTCTTATGGAAGGCGCAATAATTTGAGGAAAGTCTATGTTCTCCCCTGGAGAGAGGCACCGACTTCTTGACATATGGTTCGTTCTGCATTAAACTATAGACATGTTGGATTCCCATCTTCAAGGGTAGTTCCCCAAACTCACAATTGTTGTCCCTTCTTCTATCGTTGAACTTTTGGGTATCTCTCATATTCCCATACGAGTCATCCCTGTTTTTAACCCGTGTCTCGTTCCGGATACTTGGTTCCGTCTTCCCATTTCTTTCATCTTCTGCCCTCTTGGCATCATCACACTTAGAATGTCTCAGGACTTCCGCATAAGACTCAGCCAAAGTCAAAAGCTCCTTCATAACCAAGCTTCCGTAAAGCGTTGAGCCCCTTAGGAGTCTATTCTTAAAGGCTATCGCCGCAAAGCGGTCATCTAGGTATTCCACCTTTGCGGCTTTATCCGTGAATTTGCTAACGTACTCCTTGAGCGACTCATTTTTCTTGAGACTCAAGGTATACAAGTAGTCCAGGTCTTTGATCTCGATCTTGTTACTTGCATACCTTTTGAAGAACATAGCCACTACTGTATGAAAGTTGCCAATGGATTCTTCTAGTAGGTCTTGGACCCACTTTAGTGCTTATCCAGTCAGACTTGCGTTGAACATCCTGCACAGCCATCTCTTGTTGTTTTCCAACGCCACCATAGATCCTTTGTAGGACCTCACGTAAGCATACCGGTCTATATCTCCCTGGAACTTTTCAAAACGCAGCATGCTCCATTTTTCTGGTGGTTCCATATCTTGAATGTTCAGAGTCAAGGAGCTACGGGATACCTTGTACACTTGCTCAACAATCCTCTTCTCAATAAGGTCTCGATTCGCTTGCTTAAGCCTTTCGAGTTCCCTATTAAACCTTGACATTGTCGTCAGGGTACTATGCTCGTTGTCTCGATTCTCCGCAGGTGGAGACAAACTTTTCTCCCCACTACTCCTGCTGTTTCTCCTGCGTTCAGGGCTTAGGGACTGGTTCCTTTGTGGGTCACGTCCTCTGCCACGTGGGGCTGCGGCTGCCTGGGTCCTGGTTCTTCCTATAAAAGGATTAGCTCCTTCATAAACGCCTTCTGTGTTTGGGTGCCCAGAAGGATTGGGCCAGGTATGTTGTGACCTCGTGCTGGTATCTCGTGACCTCGTGACCAGGGCCGATCAGTGAACAGCTAACAGTGTCCCAATGGATTTCTGGATATCTTGTACTGTTGTCTCCAGCTTTGTAACTTTCTAGAAGATGGCATTTGTCCTCCCCCTTAGGGCGTTTTGATTTACCTTGAATCCTGCAAGCCGTTGTTCAGGTGCAAAAGCCGGATCATCCACCCAATCCTCGACGAAGACTTCATCTAGGTTTCAGGCAAGTTCTCGTGACGCCACTGTTGTTCCAAGGGTAAAAAATAGAGGTACTGCTGAGCTGGTTGAACCCAATACAGTTAAACTGGATTGCCGAATGGATAGCGTGGGTGTTGACATTGGAGTCTGGTCCAGGGTGGAGTTTACGTCTTGACTTTTTGACATCATTCCTCAGGAATTGGTATTCGTTAGTAAGAAACTAGGTCTTGAGTTCAACCCTCAATGAAAGCACCAATTTTTGAGAGCCTGAACTTCACAAGGTGTTTCTGGACTGAACGAATACCTGCAAAACAAAGCTTACCCGGTGTGGCACCGGATAAGACCCTCCGAAAAATCAAGTTGGTAAACAATACAAGCAGTAGGTTGATTGCAGACCAAAAGAATGTGTTACCTGTGGAGAGGGATTAACTCTCCTTACATAAAGGATTGAAGAAGCGGTATTTCACAAGGAATCGACTAAGAGAATCCTAACCCAAGTCGAATTGGAAAGTGAATCCTTTTAGGATTTACTGTGTGATTCTTTAGTGAGAAATGATTCTCAAAGATGTGCTCAGAGATATCCTTCCTTACAAGGACTTTACCAAATATATTGGTTGCCACAAGCCCTAAGATACGTATCTGGACGTGAATCATAAAGGATTCCTAACTAGGCCGGGAATACTTATGTCGTCCAGCTTGCAATTCATAGCTACTGGTTCGGAACTTAGAGCTTACGGCTTAATGGAACTGTAACCCTCATCTTTATGGATACAGATCTCATTCCGACTAATCCTCTCACGAGGTCCTTAAGGCAAACCGTATGTTTAAACCCCTGAGCCGAGGATAGAAAATCGACACCCGTAAGGTCATTGGAACCGTCTTGCCTTACTCGGAGACCCAGTTCCGGATATGTATTTTCATGCGCCCACAGTCATCATTTGACAAACATATATATAATTTCTACCACATAATTGCAAGAAATTGAACAATTCTAAAATGAAAAGTTATTTGCTCAACCCTTTCGGTAGCTCCAATTGAATACGACCAGGTAAGGTAGGGTGAGATTTTTGGTAGAGTGAGGCTCACTTAATACACAAGCTCATTCAAAATAGTGTCAGTATTCTCCAAACCTTGCCTAGACATCGCATTCTACTGGGTGAGCCTAGTAGGGAAGATTCATAACCTTTCGTGACTTAATGTGGAGATATATGTGTCATGTGTACCGTTTGACATGCTTTTATCTTTCAATTTAGTGATCAAGTAATCAGCAAAATGATAAAGCAGATGCAATCCAAATTACAATTTCTCTTGACCTAAGATTAATTTAGGGTTCATGCTCAAAGGTTATGGTTCACTATTTGCCAAGGATTCAAATAGTAAAAAAAATCATAACTTACTTGAGAAATGCACCTAAAAAAATTTAGGGTTCCACAAGTCAAGAGAAAACTTCAACGAATTTAATTTGGGTTGCTTCTTCAAATTTGATGAAGATGTTCAAGACAAAACTTCAACGATTGTTTGGGATTGCTTCTTCAAATTTGGTGAAGATTTTCTTCTTGTTCTTGAAGATTTTCGTCGTTCTTCCTCCTTGTTCTTCCTTCTTGTTCTTCAATCCTTGAGCATGCGTGCTGATAACGTGTTGTGTAATAAAATGGAATTAACTAGAGAGTAAAGAACATATAGAGAGAATAGATGTGAGAAGTGGTGGAGTTGATGTTGTATTCTTTCATTCTCATTAACCCCCTTATATATGGTAGAATAAACTTGGTCACCACACAAACTTGGTGTTCACACTTGGTAACTTGGTGATCACACATAGAAAGCTTCTAGGAAGCTTCATGAACACAAATAGGAAACTTCGTGATCACTCCTAAGTTTCCATGATTTACATCATACATATACAAACTAATATGTATTACATATTAACCACAATGGACATCCACATAAAATGTAAATATTTACAACAAATATATAATTGTAACTTCAAAAATTCACTAAAAATAGCTCAGAACTCCAAAATACTACCCCAAAAATACTACAAACTCGTGAAAATGTCTACTTTATTTCTATGACATTGAAACTAAAATTTAACCGACTAAAAAAATCAAATAATTTTCAAGAGCTTGGTTATTTGAGTGGTGGAAATGGAGTATAATGGTGGTGATTTGTGGTGGTGGAAATGGTGTATATCATGTAGTAGAGATGAAGATGAAGATGAAGTATGAGATAGATGAGGATTGTGGAATATGGGTGATGCATGAGTTTTTCGATATTTTTGTGTTATAGGAATATATGGAGGAGAAATGATTACTGTATGTATGTGAATGCATTAATGAAAAGGTGGTAGTTTGCATGGGAAGGGTGAAGGGAACATGAAAGTGATGGAGGAGGAATGTGATAGAGGAAGATTTGATGATGAAAAATGCAAGTTGGAGGAAGGAAGGAGGAAAGAAGGGTGTGAACACAAATTAGATTATTATTCCTAAAGTGAAGAGCATGTGATTGTTGACTATTGTGGTTGCTTTCACATCAAAACTCCTCCTTCCTTGACCAGAAAAGTCATGACACCACCATGAGTCTTGCATAGTATACAATCAAATAATATAAATCCAAATATATTCATGGACCAATAAACTTGTCTATTATCAATAAATAATAATTAATGAATGAAATGAAGTTGTTATGTAATATTCAATATTAATAGTGGCTTTAATGGCACAACTCCAACACTCTGGAGATGGTTGGAAAGCGTTAGAAAAAAGAGGATGAGATGTCTACTTAAGTACTTAACCAAAAAATAAAAATAAAACATGCATGCAGTTCTAGCTGTTCGAAAAATCCAAGTAGAGAAAAAAAAAAAAAAATCCAAGTAGAGAAACATATTTTGCGATTGGTGAAAGCGTCTTCTTCTGTAGGTAATAGTTCGATTAAAGAACAGGTGAAGAAGAAAAGAGGGTGTCTAGTTGGCAGCAAAAACAAAATTCTCTCCCAGGGTTTTGCAATTAAGAAGGATGCAATGGTTGGCCGGTGAGTTATGGCTAGTTGGTTATTGGTAAAATCAACATTGTGGAAGTCATAGGTTCAAATCTAATTAACATCTAGAGATAGATAGGGTAAGGATACAATTGCCATTTATGGTAAAAAAAAAAATATGTGGTGGTTGATCCTTTGTGACTCACCAACTTCATTAAGGCTCCTTGCCCAAATTATGTGCACAAGACAACCAATTGATATATTCGATAACTCTAGCTTTAGTGAATGAAATTTTTTATTATTCAAATATATATATATATATATATATTTTATGCTCAAAATTTAATTATTATTTGTTTGAAGTTGGGGTTTGAAACTAGTCACGTTGAGGCTTAAGAAACTCAGCCCCATGTCTATATTATTACTACTCAAAATTTAATTTATTTTTAAGAAAAATTGTATAATATGTTAACATATAACATATATACAATTATCACTTTTAGAATTCAATTACTCAAAGAGTTTTTTTATTGGAATCTCTAAATCTTCTCACTTGATCTAGCTCCCGTGTTTTTTAGATCTCCATTTTGCTTTGTAAATAACAAGATTTGCTCACTAGACCTCTATTAGGTTCCTAAACATAACCTTATCAAATAATTTACATACAAAGAAATGAATTACTCAGTCTACCTCCATTTCACTTACTACATCTCCATTTATCATTTTTTTTTGGATAAAAACAGAAAAAGCTTTAGTTTTTGAGCCTCATTAAGATCTGATTTTTCTTCTAGGGGAATAGTTCGGATGACAGTTCATCATTTGATTCAGAGGAAGAGGAAAACTCTTGCTGAGAAGAAATAAAAAATGGGAAGGCGTAGAAGGTTCCTAATTTGATTATGATAATAGGAGAAGCCTGATGAAAAGCAAGGAGCACAATAGATTAAAATAAGGTAATCATACAGAAGGAGAATGTATGGTGGTATCAAGATGTTTTGATTTTACTTATCAACCTATAGTTAACCATCTGCTTAATCAAATTGTAGGGCTTCCTACATGAACGATTATGCATATTATCAATTGTGGCGCTCCATTGTTCTTCATGACTGTTGCATTTTTTTAAGTGGTAGTGTGTAAATCTTCCGCTAGCTATGTTTCTACTTTCTTATGGATTAAGGATTTTTTCGGTGGAAATATATATATATAGGAGGTTACGTGAGAAGATTTAGTGTCACGCCCCGATTTTCAAATCAATTAATAAGGCATTTTGCCTTTAATTACAAATCAATTTCGGGAATGTGACTACATGGAATATCAAATACAAATATGCACTAGAATTTTTTTCTTTTAATTCGAGTACAACAATATACTCCATGCCCAATAAATGTAAATGCTGACCCGTTCTTTAGGGTTACATATTACAAGCCATAATTAAATAATAAATTGTTATTACAAAATATTAAATAATTAATCCATCAGAGTTTATTACATAAACAGCGGAAGTCTTATAAACCAATAATATGTATGTAGCCTTGCTTACTCCTGGTTATCCTAACCTGCAGGTATAACCACTACACCGTGGAATAGTGTACCGGGTTATATCAACAAACCCGGTCAGCTTACGAAGCTGGTATGAGTAATCTATGTTTTATTTTCAAAGAATCATTTAACTCAAAAGTTCCATTTCAAATCCGGAAGATTCGTATTATCTAATATACTGAACCTACGTGTCTCATACCACGTATTTTAACCCCACACGCCCCATAAACGTGTATGTTAATACCAGGGTAATCCAGTATATTAAATAATATAAACCCTCGATCTTTACTCACACAAAATCATTTATAACTTAGCCTGATTAAAAGTGAGATGCATCTCACATTTAATACATCAAGTTATTTTTAACTTCGCCTGATTAAAAGTGAGAATACTATTTTTCTTCTCCTTTTAATACATCAAGTTAACCAAACAATACGGACGGATAAAGCGAGAGTACCATTTTTCCCCTCCTTTATTAGTAATACACAGTCTAGAGCTCTAACTGAATGGGCTACCATTTTTCACCCATTTACTTTGTCCAAAATCATTCAAATAGGCAAACACAATATCATATTTTTGAAATGTTGTGTTCCCACAAAATCCACAAATCAAAACAATAAAATGAATATTTTCAAATATTGTTTTAACACCAAATTCACAAAGCCGATATATCAATTAAATTATTTATTTAATTGTATATCACAAAATCATTTAAATAAATGTAATCATTTACTTTCACAAACAACACAATATGAATTAATATTCATATATATAAAAACATCGTGAGATTCACTCACCTCTAATTCCTGCTGCGTCTTCAAATAGAAACCAGGAATCGACAATGTTATCCGGAAGCTTCTATGATTCCACAATTTCCTATGAACATGCAATAGTCCACTTAGCATATCATAGATTCCTAAACGATACATTAATCCTCAAATGTCACTTAGACATTAATAATCATAATTCAGGACAGTTTGACCAAAAGTCAACCGTCGGTCAACGTGGGTCCCACGTCTACTATTCATCAACGGGTCCCACACGAAATCTAAAACTTCCAAAATCCATCAACATGCTTATTTCTAGCATCCTAACATCATATCCAAAAATGGTGATGATCCAACGGTCGGATCATCACGGATCTAACGATCCATAATCATTGCATAATTGATCGTTGATCAAACGATCTAATTTCAATAATCCAACGGTCCAACATGCTTATAATCTCAATATTAACCCCACGATCAAATTTCATGATCATCCAACGGTCGGATCTCTCGAATCGTAAATCGTACGATCCGATAAATCGGGTTAATTGACCATCGGTCAAACGACCGAATTTGACAAAAGTCAAAACACGAAAGTTGTTCGTATCGACGAAACAAGCCAAACGGAGCAAAGAACTGCTCCTGGATCGGCCGGACGCGCCGCCCACGCGCCGCCGCCGGCGGTGGTCAGACGCCGGAGAAAAGTTCTCCGATTGACACCAAATTTTACCAGCATGTACATCTCAACAATCCCAACAAGTTTAGTAACTACCTCAAAGTCTGTATCTGAGTGGAAGTGGCCGGAATCGGTGTCGGCAAGTTTTAGATCCAAAAAGTGCAAAGTTTCAATCCCGCCGATCTAGGCCGTACCGCCGTGATCCACCACCATGGGGAGGTTGCTGGGCAGGAGGGGAGAAAAACCCAACAGGTCTCATCGCCGGAGGTAGCCGGAAACGTCGCCGGAAAGCTTCCCCTTTTTGGCAGAAACTGTCGGCTCCGGTTGACAACTTTCCGTCAAGAATTTGGGGAAGGTACCTTCACGGGAAATGAAGAGGGGGAGGAGACGAAGCCGGCGCCACCGGAATCGTGGCCATCGGAGGCCGGACGCGCCGCCACGCACCGCCCGAAGATTCTGTCCGTTGGGAGCTTTTTCGGAAGTTTCCGGAAAGATCCGGGCAAAAATGAAATTTCTGAAAAAATACCCAATATTTATACAAAATTTTCCAAACTTCCGAAGGCCATAACTTCTTTATACGATGTCCGTTTTCGGTGAACCAAATTCCTACGAACTCGATTCGACGAGTTCTACAACTTTCATGAAGGAAATTTTCCCAAAATCTCAACGGATAAAAAGTTACCTTAATTAACCTTGTGTAACTTATAATTACCACCGTAATTATCGTTTTACGACGAAAACCCCTAAAAATACGAAATCACACCATTTCACTTCAAATTTCACGACCTATTTTATAAAAATAGTATCGAAATTTTCGGGGTATTACAGTCTACCCTCCTTAAAGAAATTTCGTCCCGAAATTTGGACGCAGAGTACACCCAAGGTTATCACACTTCAATTCCAAATCTCAGAATTTATTTCATTAATAACCGGGTAGTACACATCAAACCACAACACAACCACAACTTGGTTCTCACAACCTGAAATTCAAATCCCAGAATTTATTTAATAATAAACCGGGTACTACACAACCACACATAAAGTAAAGAAACTGAAGTTACAGTTCGCACACACTGCTATTACAACTTCTAAAATGCCTCACAGGGCTTACACTACCAGAAGCCATCCTTAAACCTCCAATAGTGACTTCGTGGATAAGAGGCCGGATGTCTCGGAATTCCATACATCATCAGCTGGTAGAAATATGCTGCCTCTACGAAACACTTGCAAGTGTCGCAACATTCTCTAGCTGCATGCCTATCTCCATCCACATCCCACATGTCCTGGCCAAAAGGACGCCAAAAACTTGACTCACCGCAAGTAAGACATTTACCTGCGGGCAGGAAAGCTGTAGTCGACGGAAAATACAGCAGTAGATGCTCATGACAAAACTCGGCCTGATGCATCATCCGCTCGACTTCTTGTCTACAGTAGTAGATGTTCCATCCGCTTCTCCACCAGTCGAGGGCTTCACACAGTTGCTGCACCACTTCCTGCTGCTTGGCTCGTGGTCCCAATATCATCTTAATCATACATGCTGCATAAAACGCAACATGATGACCTACCACCGAACTTGAACGTGCACCATACAAAGTTCCTGGTTTGCATGCTGCATCGAAGTACTCCAGGGCTAAGGGTATGTTGGCCGCTTCTACAAGTACTCGTATTCCCATTCGGAATAGAGACTCCGGGTTCTTCGCTTCCCAGCAACGATTTGCGAAGATGCGCACTTGCCGATCCGCTTCTATGGAACCAGTGGGTCTGGATCCACCATCGAACCCATCCATGTCGATCGCCGCAAGAGTGGACCAACTGTCAGCATACTCCTTGAAGTCTTTCGAGACACAACGGAGTTCCATTGTGCTCTGCAGGGATGCGGTAGCCACCAACTGGAATATGTACTTCCAGATCTCCACCGGAAGTTCACTCCATTCCGTACTCTTGGAACGTTTGCTGCACTCTCCTTTGCTCACCATTTTGCAAGAGAAATTTTTGAGAAGATTGATTGATAACAGATATGAGTTAAGCAACACAACTCTTATCCCATGTATTTAAACCAAACTTTCCACTGTAAGGGAAAACTTTCTTTAATGCGAGTGCGGTGCACTCAGCAACCCACTAAGAGTAATTATTGCTCATATCTGTCTCAATTACTCAAACGTATCGCCCACGATACAAGATTCCGCGAGATTAAATCAACAAAAACTCAGTCTTCCACTAACACCGGTCATAATGACTCATTACTTTAACTTTCGCATAATTAATTCCTCAAAAGATGCGAGGTCTCACAAGAGTGGAACTGTATGTGGAAAATCCATGCATCGGGGAAAATAAATCTTCCACGATCTCCAAGGGCTCCGACAATTAGCTGTAAATCAGCCGCTCACTTTTGCTTTTGAAATTTTCAAATCCTCCACCAACAATAAATATACACCTTACGCATCCACTAACAGATACTTTCCATTAGTGCCATAACCTCCTTTCTCTTTCAAAGAGGACTTCTTCACTCCACTTCTCAGAAATTTCACCAACTCAAACATGTCACGCAAAGTGAATTCGTTCAGTGAATTACTTCAATCTGATCCCTCTGAAAGCCAATTCTTTGAGGGCTTAGATGAAATAATTTCACCAGCAATCGAATTCAACACCGATATCGACATGCTAGACATGCTTCTAGCAGAAGATGAAGCCATTGAAGTAGCCCCAAGTCCACAAGTATCATCTCCACAAGCTGAACCTAGTTCATCCAAACGTATTCCACCGAGGAAGAGCTTCACCAAATACCAAGTCCAAGCATTGAAGGACTTCGTCGAGGCTTTTCCACAGCCAACTGTTCAACAGCGACAAGATTTGGGTGACCAAATAAGGTTAACGTTTGCACAAGTCTCTGCCTGGGTGATAAAGCATCGACCCCGAACGCCTGCCCAAACAACTCGTCAACAAAATTTTCTGCTGAGACAGAAAATCAATGAGCTTCAAGCTCAACTTAGTCAGTACCAAGCTGCATTCAGCCGAATCAACTGCAACCATTGTGGAAATCGAGTCACTCCCAATAGTGAGCTACTAAAAGGGATTGAAGAGACTACCCCACAACGTCAGACTCTTCCAATTCCTGCAGTCATCGGTCCAAGGGAAAAGTCTCACATGAGGAGGGATATTCAAAAGTGTATGTCGATCCCACATCACTCTTCTTCTACACAACAACCATCAGACAACGTCAACCGTTCAGAACCTGAAGAAGCATCTGCCGTGGCAGAAGCATCGGTCGTGGCAGACACAACTAAGATTTCTGAAATCATTGTGTCGGTCAGAGATGAGCTAATCATCATGGCATCTGCTGCTGCGCCACTGTGGATCTCTGCACTCAAATCCAGTTCTGCCACGCTTCATGAGTTCCTGAATGAAGCAGAGTACAAGAGAATCTTCACTAACGGTATAGATCTTACACCTACTAACTTCCAAACTGAAGCTTCACGCTACACAGCCACAATTCCTCTCAGTCCTGTCGTACTCTTGAATTTCTTCATGGATGTGGACCAATGGTCCACCATATTCAGTAGCATCATTTCAAGGGCGAGTATTCTTGATGTCTTGTCAACAGGGACTACTGAAAACTACCACGACACCATCCAAGTCATGACTGCCGAGTTCCAGGTAACCACTCCATCTGTCTCCACTCGTGTCACTCACTTTGTTCGTTATTGTCAACGACAAACAGAACAGAGTTGGGCCATAGTTGATGTCTCTGTGGAGGGGTTAAGTTCAAATCTGGGTCCACACCCCAGATCTCAATGCAAGAAGCGTCCATCCGGATGCTTAATCCAAGATTTGTTCAACGGCAGCTCTCGTGTCGTATGGGTGGAACATGTTGATGTACGAGATCAACTCATGCACCAAACATACAGAACGCTAGTGGAGTCAGGCTTAGCCTTTGGAGCAAGGCGATGGGTAGAAATATTGCAGAGGCAAGCAGAACGGTTCAACTATTCTGCGGCTGTCACTTATCCACCCCAAGACTTTTGTGTCATACCATCGGTGGAAGGAAGAAGAAACTTGTTGCAGATGGCATGCAGATTAGTGACGGATTTCTGCACAGGCATCAGCAACTCTACTGCTCATGAATGGAAGGTAGCTGAACAAACCAAGTTCAGGGGTTCAGGGATAAGAGTCTCCACCAACAAAATCTGGAATAGGCTAAATAAGCCTCATGGTCTCACTCGAACTGCAACAGCAATATTCCAACATCATGTCTCTCACCGAAAGCTGTTTGACTTCTTCACTGACATACAAACTCGGAACCAGTGGGACCACCAAGCATTGGGCAAGACAGTCCAAGAGATTGCACACATCACAACAGGTCAAGACCCACGTAATTGTGTCTCCTTGATTCAAATCGACGACACCTATGTACTCCAAGAGAGTTGCACTGATTCAACAGGGTCATACGTGATTTATGCCTCTATCAGTCAGTCAACGGTCCAGAAGTTATTAGGTGGTTGTGAGTTAGGTACAATTGTATTCCTAACTTCGGGTTTCTCGATCCTACCTGATATGCCTACTGCTGGAAGGACAGAAGGGGTCTCAGACAATCCGTACATTGGTTGTCTAGTAACGGTAGCAACACAGATCTCTACTGAGTTGCTGAAGAATAAGAAAGGGTCAGTGGATCAAGTCTGTCGTTTGATCCAGGGTACGGTTGAGAGAGTTAGGAATGTAGCCATGTAAGACTATCATATAAGGAATTGTAATTTGTACTTTATATTCTTAACAACACAACAGCACTGAAGAGCACATGATGGGGATCCGCCGCGGTCGGGCCATCACTCGATAAATACTGTGCGTAATTAAGCATACGAAGTAACCATTACTTGAATGAATCTAAGAACCTAACGCCAAACCGTAAACCAATTCTAAGCTCTAACCCTAACTTCACTTCACAAACCAAAACTCGTTTCATCACCGTAGAGCGTTCCATTGCTTAATCACTTCCTTAGAGCATTGTTTTGCTCTGATACCAATCTGTCACGCCCCGATTTTCAAATCAATTAATAAGGCATTTTGCCTTTAATTACAAATCAATTTCGGGAATGTGACTACATGGAATATCAAATACAAATATGCACTAGAATTTTTTTCTTTTAATTCGAGTACAACAATATACTTCATGCCCAATAAATGTAAATGCTGACCCGTTCTTTAGGGTTACATATTACAAGCCATAATTAAATAATAAATTGTTATTACAAAATATTAAATAATTAATCCATCAGAGTTTATTACATAAACAGCGGAAGTCTTATAAACCAATAATATGTATGCAGCCTTGCTTACTCCTGGTTATCCTAACCTGCAGGTATAACCACTACACCGTGGAATAGTGTACCGGGTTATATCAACAAACCCGGTCAGCTTACGAAGCTGGTATGAGTAATCTATGTTTTATTTTCAAAGAATCATTTAACTCAAAAGTTCCATTTCAAATCCGGAAGATTCGTATTATCTAATATACTGAACCTACGTGTCTCATACCACGTATTTTAACCACACACGCCCCATAAACGTGTATGTTAATACCAGGGTAATCCAGTATATTAAATAATATAAACCCTCGATCTTTACTCACACAAAATCATTTATAACTTAGCCTGATTAAAAGTGAGATGCATCTCACATTTAATACATCAAGTTATTTTTAACTTCGCCTGATTAAAAGTGAGAATACTATTTTTCTTCTCCTTTTAATACATCAAGTTAACCAAACAATACGGACGGATAAAGCGAGAGTACCATTTTTCCCCTCCTTTATTAGTAATACACAGTCTAGAGCTCTAACTGAATGGGCTACCATTTTTCACCCATTTACTTTGTCCAAAATCATTCAAATAGGCAAACACAATATCATATTTTTGAAATGTTGTGTTCCCACAAAATCCACAAATCAAAACAATAAAATGAATATTTTCAAATATTGTTTTAACACCAAATTCACAAAGCCGATATATCAATTAAATTATTTATTTAATTGTATATCACAAAATCATTTAAATAAATGTAATCATTTACTTTCACAAACAACACAATATGAATTAATATTCATATATATAAAAACATCGTGAGATTCACTCACCTCTAATTCCTGCTGCGTCTTCAAATAGAAACCAGGAATCGACAATGTTATCCGGAAGCTTCTATGATTCCACAATTTCCTATGAACATGCAATAGTCCACTTAGCATATCATAGATTCCTAAACGATACATTAATCCTCAAATGTCACTTAGACATTAATAATCATAATTCAGGACAGTTTGACCAAAAGTCAACCGTCGGTCAACGTGGGTCCCACGTCTACTATTCATCAACGGGTCCCACACGAAATCCAAAACTTCCAAAATCCATCAACATGCTTATTTCTAGCATCCTAACATCATATCCAAAAATGGTGATGATCCAACGGTCGGATCATCACGGATCTAACGATCCATAATCATTGCATAATTGATCGTTGATCAAACGATCTAATTTCAATAATCCAACGGTCCAACATGCTTATAATCTCAATATTAACCCCACGATCAAATTTCATGATCATCCAACGGTCGGATCTCTCGAATCGTAAATCGTACGATCCAATAAATCGGGTTAATTGACCATCGGTCAAACGACCGAATTTGACAAAAGTCAAAACACGAAAGTTGTTCGTATCGACGAAACAAGCCAAACGGAGCAAAGAACTGCTCCTGGATCGGCCGGACGCGCCGCCCACGCGCCGCCGCCGGCGGTGGTCAGACGCCGGAGAAAAGTTCTCCGATTGACACCAAATTTTACCAGCATGTACATCTCAACAATCCCAACAAGTTTAGTAACTACCTCAAAGTCTGTATCTGAGTGGAAGTGGCCGGAATCGGTGTCGGCAAGTTTTAGATCCAAAAAGTGCAAAGTTTCAATCCCGCCGATCTAGGCCGTACCGCCGTGATCCACCACCATGGGGAGGTTGCTGGGCAGGAGGGGAGAAAAACCCAACAGGTCTCATCGCCGGAGGTAGCCGGAAACGTCGCCGGAAAGCTTCCCCTTTTTGGCAGAAACTGTCGGCTCCGGTTGACAACTTTCCGTCAAGAATTTGGGGAAGGTACCTTCACAGGAAATGAAGAGCGGGAGGAGACGAAGCCGGCGCCACCGGAATCGTGGCCATCGGAGGCCGGACGCGCCGCCACGCGCCGCCCGAAGATTCTGTCCGTTGGGAGCTTTTTCGGAAGTTTCCGGAAAGATCTGGGCAAAAATGAAATTTCTGAAAAAATACCCAATATTTATACAAAATTTTCCAAACTTCCGAAGGCCATAACTTCTTTATACGATGTCCGTTTTCGGTGAACCAAATTCCTACGAACTCGATTCGACGAGTTCTACAACTTTCATGAAGGAAATTTTCCCAAAATCTCAACGGATAAAAAGTTACCTTAATTAACCTTGTGTAACTTATAATTACCACCGTAATTATCGTTTTACGACGAAAACCCCTAAAAATACGAAATCACACCATTTCACTTCAAATTTCACGACCTATTTTATAAAAATAGTATCGAAATTTTCGGGGTATTACATTTAGAGATCCTAATAGAAAAACTCTTATTCAAACGAGAACTTACTTTACTTTAATGAGAATCTTATTTACCTTAACGAGAATTTTTTCGTAGTTACTACATGAGTTGTCGAAGTAGTAATATGTGTCGTCACGTGATAAAATATAATTACAACTACCCTTATTTACCTTAATGAGAACTTTTTCGTAGTTACCACATAAGTTATCATAGTAGTAACATGTATCGTCAAGTGATAAAATATTACAACTACCACTTTTAAAAATTAATTACTTAAACGAGAACATATTTTACTCTAATGAAGACTTTATTTATCTTAACGAGTATTTTCTCTCCTCATTATATGTGAGAAATGTTAACATACCATAATCATAGCCTTACTCTATTACAAGTGCCTTGAGAAAAATAAAAAATTTAAACAGCAAATATTGTTTGATTAGCCGTCAGTTCACATCCGTCAACTTTCGTCGGTGGTCACTAAACAATTTATGGTGGACAGGTACGTGTAACTTGAAACGTCTCTTTTTAGTATTTGCCACAAAAAAAACATGTGCTAATTTCAGGCCACCAGAATATAACCAGATCATGCAATGATAAGTGCAGTTTGATATTTTTCATTTTAGAGAAGTTCTCTGTTCGTGCTAGGCACTGCTAGGCTGCTAGCTAGACATTCCAATAAAGACCATTGTTTTTTAAATCATAAATGAGATTTTTTTTGTATTCACTCGAATAATTGTTCTGATATCTTTCATAGTCATGTCGATCTGTTTTTAATTTAATACTAGAATTTGACAAACGTCAAAATATCAGGACTTTTCACCTAACATGTTTGTTCAAGTTAATGGGTGCTTCTTCAGTACCCGGGGGAAGGAGGGGGGAGGGTGGGGATGCATTTGCAGGGGGTGGGGTGGGGTAGAGGTGGGTTGGATGCTTGCCATGTGCCCGAACATTAAGTGTTTGGGCAATTGCAGAATTTTCCCAAATTAATTAACAGAAGAAAGAAAAATCATAAATACCTTAAATTGTTATTTCTTGAAAGGGTGGCCGAAGGTGCATATTAAGGCCTCGTTTGGTTCGCGGAATGGAAGGGAAAGGAAAGTGAATCCTTTTCACTTTTCCATGGGAAGAGAAATTAATTTTCCCACTAACTTTCCTTTCCAGTGTTTGGAAAGACCAGAAATATAGTTAGTATCCATCATTTAATTTCCTTTCCAGTGTTTGCATTAATTCCCACTACCTTAAATTGTTATTTCTTGAAAGGGTGGCCAAATAAAACAGAAGACACGAAAGGGTCATGAGTATGTTTCTGCATCTTGGTCTGCCTAATTTTTTAACTCGCAATTTTTAAACCCCCTGATTTGGAAATTACTTGAGATTATTTTATATATTATATAGTTTACGAGAATTAATGCAGAACAACAAAAGGTGACCGTCGTCTAGGGTTATTATGGAGGATTTAGAATGATAGAAATGTTAATGCATGGAATAGTTTTCGAAAACATATTGAGTTTATGGCTGCTTAGTTTTAGAAACAGTAGGGAAATGGGGAATAGAGGGAGAAGAGAGACCTACAAGGTAGGGCAGGAGATATCAAAGCACCGAACCTTCAACAACACTCAATTTTAATGTCATTGATTCCAACCTGATTGTCCGAATTTGCACTACGTTTATTTTTTTAGAAAAACAGAAATTTCATTAGTCAATAGAGAATTAGAATAATTAGTATGGGCGGAGCTAGTATAGGACAAGGGTGGCCTGGCCCCCTCCATAATTTTATGCAATATATATAATATATATGTATATCTCCCTTTATCAGCAAAAAATAAAAATTTACCTATATTGTAGCCGGCCCTGAGAATTCGGGGGCTCAAGGCGAAGAAAATTTTCTGGACTCGACTGCTAAAAAGAAAAAAACAATATCTCAAACAAATATGTAATTAAGGCAACGTATTACAAAGTATCATTGAAATAAGACTCGTTTTGCAATATATCAAATTAGCAATATAGCAAATTAGCAATATAGTACGTTTGAAAACAAAATCCAAGTATCCAACAACTAAATATAAAATAAACCAAAATACAAACATATATCAATACAAATATAAAATTACCTATGAAGAACTTGGGGGTTACTGCACTGGGTCGTAAAAAAGGAGAAGAAGATTAGAAGTCAAGAAGAGACGTACTGCAATTTTTTATTTTTTTTGGGAATTATGGCAAAACTGCACAGCCGAAATGGTGAAAGAGATACACTTTTTAAGAAAAAATAATAATAAAGGAGAGACAAAACTGATAGGCTATTAGGCTAATAGAGAAACTCAGATATTAGGCTATTAGCCTGTTAGAGAGCAGGAAAGTCAAATACGCAATTGCGCATGCTGATTAAAATAATATTAATGTAATTTATTTATTTTTCGGACTAGATAATATAAAAAAAAAAAATTTGGAGCCTATTGATTTGGGGGCCATAGACCCAAGTCTTGGGAATCTTGCCCAATGGCCGGCCCTGATTGTATGAGTATTGGCCCCCCTCACTAGATTTGTGCCCCTGATTCTTAGCATGTGCATCGTACGTTTAGTTTAATCGAGTACTATTGAATTGAAATTCCAGCACGTACGAGTTGTACGTCACTAATAATAGAATTTCTGGCAGCCTAATAATGCATTTTTTTTTAGGAGCCTAATAATGCATGGACGTCTAAAACACACACCGCAGTTAATAGTCAATGAGGCCCCAGATGTGCCATGCAGATAGATGCAGTCATCAAAGAACCACGAAAATTAATTATTTTCATATTCTTAAAACCCTTTTTCATTCATTATATATATTCTCACACATATATAGTATTTCTTCTGGAGATTTCAGAGCTAGCTGAAATATATGGTTTGCTAGCTAGCTACGTCAATCTATCATTTCTCTAGCTTTTCAGTTTGTTCGAGAAAGTACGTGGCCGGAGAAGGACTAAAGGCCGGCTTAATTAACTTGAGGATGCAGCTGTTGACGCTCTTCATCACCGCATCGATTCCGGTCTTGGAATCGTGCTTGATTACTGCGCTTGGCTCATATCTTGCACTTGATCGTGTCAACATTTTGGGCGAAGATAGCAGGAAGCACTTGAACACTGTAATTCTCTCTCTCTCTCTCTCTCTCTCTCTCTCTCTCTCTCTCTCTCTCTCTATATTTTAATCTTCAATTGGAATATATACAATTATACACACTTTGTGAAGAACAGATTGTCTTCTACGTATTCACTCCAGCCATGATTGGTGCCAACCTTGCAGAGACAATAACATATGACAGCATGATTAAGTTGTGAGTTAAATTTCTTTAGTTACTTTACCAATTCAGTAATTATTCACTCGGAGTTGTTACCATAATCACTCCTAGCCTCATATATATGTTCCCCCTTCTTTTTTCTCTTTTCTTTTTTCTTTTTTCTTTTTTATACTGTTTAACTATAGTTTTGCTATATTCCCCTCATCCCAGGTAATTTGAAAAACTTACCTCAATGAACATGTCTACGACTACTTTGTGCAAATGCACCGAGCAAAAAATGCAGGGCTGGGCATAAAACTCGAAAAACCGGTTTGGACCGATCCGAACCGGCCGGTTCGGTCTGGTTTTTTATTTGAAAAATGGGCATTTCGGTTCGGTTCGGTCCATAAATGAAATTTGCCGGTTCGGTCCCGAGCCTGGAATCCCACTTTAATTAAAACCCGAAAAGGACCGATACTTGCACCTTTTTTTAGTTTTTATCCCTAATCTTACACCTTTTTCTAGATTTTATCCCAAATCTTTTTTTATGTCAGTCCCCACTTGCCCCACTTGCCTCACTCCCCACCTTCTCCGTACCTTCCCCCCCCTCTCTCTCTCTCTCTCTCTCTCTCTCACTCTCTCTCTATGTGTCTCTCTCTCTCTCTGTGTCTCCTCTCGTCTTAATTAGTCCTCAATATTCATAACACCTAAACACCCTCACTAGCCAACCACCGACACCACCGGCATGGACCAAATCACGCCGCACCTGCAATTCCTCTCTCCCCCTCTCCCCTCCTTTCGTGTTCCGGCCACCTCGAACTCACCTCCCTTAATTCTTTTGTGCCCAGTTCTCCGGTCAGCCACCTGCAATTTCCCTTCTCTCTCCCTTGAGCCCAGCACCCATTTCCTCTCTTCCATCTCTCTCCTCTCTGTCGGCTCTCTCATCTCTCTTCTTCTCTGTGCCCAAACCCACCACTGCATGCACCTCCGCAGCTCACCCAACGCACCTCTCTCCGGCCACCATATAAGTCTGGAAAATGTGTGAAAAACCCGGAAAACCCGAAAACCGGACCGAAAGTACTCGGTTCGGGCTTTTGCCGACCGGTCCTTGATCAAGAAATTTGCAAGCCCGGCCCAAAATAGTAATGGCCGGTCCGGTCCCGGTCCTATGATTTTCATGTCTGGGCCCGGCCCGTGCCCAGCCCTAAAAAAATGAAATATATTTTTGCTTGTACCAAAATATTACTTTTAATCACACAGGGTGATTTGTGCACCAATTCCAAAGAATGAAAGCAATCAATGGGCAAGCCCCTAGTTGGGTGGGCATTTCAGTGATCCAGAATCGGCAATCAAATTAGCATGACCTTGTGAATCCACAGTTATGTGGGTCTATTGCCCAAATTTTTATTTAAATTTTAATCACGTTAGTGATTGTCTCCACCACATGAAAGTCATATATTAATGGTAAGGATTTTTCAAACTGAAATCGATGGCTGAAATTTAGTGATAAGATTTGAAAATCAATCAAATCCAACAGCTAATATTAAGAGGAAAATATAATTGAAGTTTTTTTAAGACAAAAAAAAAAGCCACACCAAACTTCGACAAAATCTTTAAAAAAACTCCTATAAATTTTATGAAACTTTCATCTTTTTTTTTTTCAAAAAATGACACATATTAAATGATTCATACAGTTTTTTATAGGGGTGGCCAAAAACTACTGATTGTGCCGTGCCAATCGGAATCCGAGCCGAGCCGACAGGTTCGGTACCGACAGATTCGGCATACCGATTTTTCGGTTCGGTACAACCGTACCGACTTACGAACCTCGGTTCGGTTTCGGTTTCCAGCTTGCTGATTTTCGGTTTGTACCGAACCGACCGACTTTGCAAAAACATATTAATTTCCGTAGGAAGTAAGGTTCGAACCCCTTACCTCTTACAAGAAATCTCAGCCCCACAACCACTAGACCAAAGGTTCTCCTTGTTATATTATATACAACAAATATATTTATTTAGTTTATAATGCGATTAAAATAATTATTGACGGACTCTCTTTTCTTTCTCTCTCTCTCTCTCTTTTATTCTTCATTCTTCTCTCTTCTCTCTTTTCTTTATTGTTTATTCCTCAGTTTTCCCGTTCTTCAGTCTTCACTTCTTCTTCCTTTTGCAGCCAAAAGTTTTGCTCTCCTTTTTTTTTTCTTCTTCTTCTTCCTCTTCTGCTGCATCTGGAATACTTCCTACTTCTTTTTCTCCTCTGCTGCACCTGGAATACTGGATCTAGAAATTCAGTTCATATATATATATATATATTTATATACACATCTAGATCTTCATCAATCATCACTGCCCTTCCTTTCAGTCCGGCAAACATCGCTGCCCTTTCTTCCCATTCGGCCACCATCGCTGCCCTTCCTTCCAATCCAGCAACAATTAGATCGGTAGAGCTTCAAACCGACCGAGTTCAACCGATGAAATCGGAAATCGGTATACCGATTTCGGCGGTTCGGTAACGGCTTAATATATTGAGGAACCGACCATAGTCGGTTTGGTATCGGCAAAAGCTTCCAGGTGGTTGGTACCGTACCGAAGCCACCCCTAGTTTTTTAAAAGGCGAAGGCATACCCCGAGGCGTTTTCGGGGGGTAAGGCCTAAACCGTAAGCCTTACAATATAAAAATTTATATAATTATATATACTTATATACTTATATATATAAAACACTAATAATATAGATAAAAAATTAAGGGGTACAATTATCCACTCCTTCCCCAAGTCTCCCACTCCCAGCTCACACTCTCCCTCCTCCGACGCCGCATTATGAAACAATACTCTCTCTCTCTCTCTCTCTCTCTCTCTCTCTAGATTTCACAGTCATGCATCTTGGGTCTCCGACAAAACCCTCCCTCCTCCGACACCGCATTATGAAACAATACTCTCTCTCTCTCTCTCGACTTCTTCTGTTCTTCCCTTTTCTCTCAATCCCTATCTTTGATTTGGGGCTAACATCTTCAAAACCGACCGATCATCGATGGGTCTTCTGTTTTTTTTTGGGCGTACACTTTTGTACACCTTAAGATTGCGGTTTTTGCGCCTCGTCGCCTAACTATCAAAACTGAAGTGAATATATAGTGATTTTGTGCCTCAGGCGCGCTTTTAAAAAACACTGAATTCATAGGCTTAGTTTGGGAAGACTTTTAAACAGCTGTGCTTCCAAGCAAAGCAGCATACAGTAGCACATGGTGTTTGGTAAATTAGAAAAAAACTGCTTCCATTGGAAGCTTGGGCTTTTTCAAAGCCGAAAGCCTAAGCTAGCAAATACGAGCTTCTCAGCTTTTGGAAGCTGAAGTTACTGTAGCGGAAGCTACTGTTCATTAATGAAAATTTTAAAATACCAATTTGTGTCCTCACTATCTTGCCAAAATTACAGCCCAACCTATCATCTCTTCTTCATAAACATAGACGCCATTGGGGATTGAGGAATTGCAGGTGTGGTGGTGGTAATCCGAGCTGGGCTCGTGGTGGTAGTGAGCGGTTACGGCGCTGGAGGCGCGGCAGAGCAAGAGAGCACGGCTTGGGCTCGTGGGTGTTGTGGCAGCGGCGGCACTGCTGGTTGAGTGGGCACGGCAGCTGGAGCTGTGGCAGTGCTGTGCAGGGGCGATGGTTGTATTGTGGTCGAAATGGGTCTGAGAAGGGCGGCGACGTGATGAGGGTGCAGAGAGAAAATGGAAGGTGCCCAGAAGAAATTGGTGGTATGTGTACGTGATTCTGGGGACAGAGAGAGAAGAAAGGGGGACGAGAGGGAAGAAGAAGAAGAATCAGGAAGAAGAAGAAGGGGATCGAGAAGAAGAAGGGGATCCGATATCAATTACCAATAATAATAAATAAATTTTGTTGTGAGTCGCCTATTAACTCAAGTAGAAAAGAGAGAAAAACAAGAGAGCGAAGTGTAGAATGAATCTATTGATGTTTGATCAATTTGTGTGTTTGAAATGGTGATGCCTCAACCTCTTTATATAGTGGAGAGGTTGAGGTGTATTCATGGTACATCATAATGGTGAGAAACATTTTGGTTTCTCCACTAACCCACTAACCCACTAACTATACACTTTATGTCCTCTCATAAGTAGTGTAACACTTATGGAGTAAATACAAAGAAATATCAAAGGTCTTGCACAATGTATGTAGTCCACATCTTGTATTATGTTCGTACAGACTTTAGTTTAATGGACAGCCACCCCACAATGTGTCCTACAACACTCCCCCTTGGATGTCCAAAAACTGACTTTGCTGCATCTGAACTCCTTCATCTTTGAGCCTTGTATAGTTGGGTAGAGTCGAAAATAAACATTCATTCGCAGATGCCAACACACAAAACCTTAAGTCCGGGAAAACCCAGTGTGGGACAAAAACCGGAGTTTAGGAGAAAATTGTGTTGCCGAATGATGTAGACCGAAGCACTATGGGATGTAAGTGCGTGGAGGAACTAACCACAAGAGATGTGCCTCATTAAAACTTTGCCAGAGTAAACCCAGTGGGACAAACCTCTGGTCGAAGGAAAAAAGAGTACACGGTGGTTAGAAGTATACGACTGGATACTCCCCCTGATTTCGGCAATCCTTAGTGAAGGTGTGATCAGTGTCAATGATTTGACAAATAGGTAGACGGTGGCTGAGATGGTGTCTCATTAAAAAACCTTGCCAAGGTAAACCCAGTGGGACAAACCCTTGGTCTAAGGACAAAAAGAGTACACTAGCCAAGCGTCGATCAAATACGAGCATTCTTCAGGATGCTCCCCCTCACATGCACACGACTGGGTGCGAGGTTTTCGACTTAGGCATAAATCGTTACTCTAAGGTAGCTCGGATAGCTTCCTGAGACCGATTGCCTTAACGTGTTTCTGAAACGAATACTTTGGTAGTGACTTGGTGAATAAGTCAGCGTGGTTGCTCTCTGAACCAATGTGCTTCACTTCGACCTTCTGGTGCTCTTATTGTTGATGCATAAAGAACAGCTTCGGCGAGATGTGCTTAGTAGCGTCTCCCTTGATGTAACCATGCTTAGTAGCATCTCTCTGGTTCATCAGGATCATGAGATAGCTCACAATACTTCGTATATGGCCAATAAGTGCTCGAAGCCATACACACTCTCTAGTTGCTTCGTAGAGAGCGAATAGTTCAGAGTGGTTCGAAGTAGCTATTAGGGTCTGTTTTCGAGACCTCCAAGATATCGCCATTCTCAATTGTAAAGACATAACCAGATTGAGAACATCCCTTATGCGGGTCTGATAAGTAACCAGCATTGGTGTAACCGACAAGGGTTGCGTTATTTCGAGTGCCAAAGGGGGGTAGATCCACTCGATGACGCGTAGGGATAGAATAAGCCCATATCCGTAGTACCTTTAAGGTAGCGGAAAATATCTTTGTTGCCATTCCAATGGCGGCGTGTTGGCGCGGTGCTGTGTCGAGCTAAACAATTCACAGCAAACGAGATGTTCGGTCTAGTACATTGAACCAAGTACAATAATGCGCCTATTGCACCCAGATATGAACACTCAGGGTTCAATATCTCTTCATCGTCTCCCTTAGGACGGAATGGGTCCTTGTTAATGTCTAGTGTTCGAACAATCATGAGAGTAGATAATGACTTAGCCTCATGATGACTAAAACGTCGCAACACCTTCTGGGTGTAGTTCGACTGATGTACTAGGATTCCATCTTTACGGTGCTCGATCTGCAGGCCGAGACAATACCGTGTCTTCCCAAGATCCTTCATCTCGAAGTCCTTCTTTCCAATATCCTGAAATGGATTTCTTAATAAACACGCAGGGGCATAGTTCGTTGTTCACGTATCCCAAGCCGATCAAGTATTCACTTAGACGGTTATACCACATCCGTCCGGATTGTTTTAATCCATATAGTGAATGTCTCAGTTTAATTGAGAACGTGTTCCGTGGTCGGGAACTACTTGATTCAGGCAACTTAAGTCCATCAGGGACTTTCATATGTATCTCTGTGTCTAGATCTCTATAGAGATAAGTTATGACCACATCCATAAGCTGCATATTCAGTTTTTCGGAAACTACTAAACTGATTAAGTAGCGGAACGTTATAACGTCCATTACGAGAGAATAAGTCTCCTCGTAGTCAATTCCAGGGCGTTGAGAGAAGCCTTGCGCCACTAGGCGAGAACAATCTCATTATTCTCATCACGCTTCCTTACGAATACCCATTTATGACCAATTGGTTTAACATTGGGCGGTGTTGGAGCGACTGGTCCGAACACACTTCGTTTCGCTATGGAATCCAATTAGACCTGGATTGCTTGTTTCCTTTTTAGCCAGTCGTCTCTACGTTGAAAATCATCAACGGAGCAAGGTTCGATGTCATCGCTAGTTTTGATTTCGGTAGCTACCACGAATACAATTATATCATTGATGATAATCTCATTTCGATTCCATATCTCACATAAGCATGCATTATCGAGATTTCTCTATTCTCGGAAGTAGGTTCAGATGTTGGAGCGTCCCCCAACGTCGTCTCTTCTAGGACGGACCTATAATCCGGATTATCTCGTGAGATAGATCGATTGAGATTGCGATGGTAAGAAGATTTGTTTGTGCCAAATTTACCCTCTTCTGGGGATAAGAATCCTTCGAACCTAAGTAGTCCACCTCACTTCTGGGCAGGGACATATGACTGGTTAGCCGCCAAGCCGTACGTCGTCCATCTGGGACGACACGTCCTACGGGGACGTTGCATCCTTCAGGGATGACTTTGAGTCCTACTGGGACGTCTATCCTTGCAGGCAAGTTTGCAGCAGGTATATATGATCTCGTCACTTTAGCTAGATCAGATGAAGCGTCTGGCATATTATAGGCTACACTCTGTAGATCTAGAATTCTTCGCACTTCACTTATCACATTGTGCGGTTCGGGGATCGAGATGAGACATAGTGGGTACATGCCACGTTAATTCACGTCGTTCCTTATCAACGTTAACGTACGAATCTCCCCCCTAACGACGGGAAGACAGTCTCATCAAAGTGACAATCCGCAAATGCGGTAAAGAGATCGCCTGTCAAGGGCTCTAAAAAGCGTGTAATGGATGAGGATGCATAATCGACATATATGCTCATCTTTTATTTGAGGACCCATTTGTACGTTGTGACGGCACAATTGGCACGTAAACTGCACACCCAAATACGTGTAAGTATGAAGCTTCAGGTTCATACCCAGTCACCAGCTGTAACACGAAATATGGTTGGGTAGCAGTGGGCCTCAAGCGGACCAACATGGCTGCATGCAAGATTGCATAGTCCCACGTAGAAATTGGAAGCTTGGTGCGCATTACCAAGGTTCATGCGATCTTTTAATGAACGCTTCTACGTGATCAATATGGGTGTGAACATGGGAAACCAGATGTTCAACGTCAATCCCAAGGGACATGCAATAATCATCGGAAAACTTCGATGTAAACTCTCCGGCATTATCAAGTCTGCTGGACTTTATAGGATAATCCGAGTGGTGAGCCATCCGGGCTAGGAGTTTAGCAAAAAGCAGCATTTGTTGTGGACAATAAGTAAACTTGTGACCATTTTATCGATGCATCAACCAGAACCATGAAATATTTAAATGGTCCGCAAACTGGTTGGATAGGTCCACAAATATCACCTTGGAATCTCACAAGGGAATTACAAAACTAGTTTGGTGGGCTTTACACGAATTGGTTTGAGATTTGTCTTTCAAATATAGCAAGCTTGGCATGGGCTTTTCGGATTAATCACGAAAATCTTTCCTCCAAGAGGATGCCCGTTAGATGCATTCGTAGTTCTAAGCATCATATTATGACCCGGATGTCCCAGACGGTCATGCCACTGCATATAAGTGCTCTTATCAATTCGGCGCCAGGCGAAATGATAAAGTTATTTCCAATCAAGTGTATTGTGGTAAAGACCACGTGAAAAAATATCTCAATTTCTCCAAGATACGCTTTTGGTCGTATTTATTGGAGGTCATGTGTAAAGGAAATCCACACCATTTTCATGAGCGGTTTCAACATGATATTCGTTTGCTCGAATGTCCTTAAAACTCAGTAAGGTTCGACAGGACCTATGAGAGTATAAGGCCTCAGATATGATCATAGGAGTACCATTGGACAACGCGAATTAAGCTTTGCCAAAGCCTTCGATTAGGGTCGACGGGCCTAAAATCGTTGTCACTGAGGTTACTTTAGGCGTGAAGTTGATGAAATAATTTTGATAAGATAGTGTGGGTGGTACAACTATCAGCCAGACAATCAACTTCCCCACTAGTTATGCCTAATAGTAGAATAATTTAAAGCCGGTCACAATGTCAAAGGAATTTGCTCAAAAATACTTTAAATTATTTCGAGAAACGTTGAAATATTATTCATAAACAAAACCATAATCCAAAAGAAAAGCGTAAACATTTATGGGCTACACTTAATTAGGCCCAAATATTATCATGAAAATTAAGAAAAAAAATACTAATCCAAATCCATGTCAGCGACAAAGTCGGCTATCTCAAGAGTTGCCTCTGGAGTAATTTCGACCACATTAATTTTGGGCTTAATTTCATTGCCAATGATCCGTACCACCATAACGATAGCAGAGATTGGTCTCGAGAGCATTAGCTCTTGCTACGGGACGACCGGCCCTGTTGTTGTTTCTTTCTCGAGGCTGTCTCGATTGGGCCTAAAAATCCTCTGTTTGGACGAGAGCCCAAACCTCGCTTGGCTGGACGAGCACGAGGCTCGCGGCAGTTTCGAGGTTAATGGGACAACTGGCCCATGTTTCGGTTCTCAGGTCGTGGACGAGGTCCACGAGCAGCATTAGCCTCTGGCAATGGAATTGCCTTTGCACCAGTGGGACGAGAGTTGTTGTTCCTCATAAGGATGAGACTATTTTTCTCGTCCAGCAGCAACTGGGTGATGAGCTCGGAAAATTTGGTGAACTTGGATTGACGGTACTGCTTCTGGAGTAGGTTATCCGAGCTAAGAAAGGTGGTGGAGCGGGAAGTCAAGTTTGATCGACATAGTTTCTATAACGGGAGAAACTAGATTAGTGTATCATATAAATCGACCGGTTTATATGTTCATGATAATGTTTACGGATTAGACATGTGAACATAAGTTCAACTTCGAAAATCTTCTGGTTCGAAACATGTAATCATGGTTTTGTGTGAAATAAATTCTCATGGATCGAAATCGACATATCGATATAGATGAAATCTTCTGGTCATCATTTGGCAAACATACATATAAATTCTACCACATAATTGCGAGAAAATAAACAATTCTAGAATGAAAAGTTATTTACTCAACCCTTTCGGTAGCTCCAATTGAATACGACCAGGTAAGATAGGGTGAGGTTTTTGGTGGAGCGAGGCTCTCTTAAATACCGAACCGCCGAACCTTGCCTAGACATCGCATCCAACTAGGTGAGCCTAGTCGTGGAAGATTTATAACCTTTCGTGACTTAATGTGGAGATATATGTGCCATGTGTACCATTTTTCATGCTTTTATTTTTGATTTAGTGATCAAGTAATCAAACAAAAATAACAAAGCATATGCAATCCAAATTACAATTTCTCTTGACCTAAGATTAATTAGGGTTCATGCTCAATGGTTATGGTTCACTATTTTCCAAGGATTGAAAAATAAAAAAAATATAACTTACTTGAGAAATGCACCTAAAAAAATTTAGGGTTCCACGAGTCAAGAAAAAAATCACCAACAAATTTGGGTTGCTTCCTTCCAACGTTGTGAAGGTGTTCGTCGTTCGTCGTTCGTCGTTCGTCGTTCGTCGTTCTTCAATCTTGGAGCGTGCTGATAACGTGTTGTGAGTCGCCTATTAACTCAAGTAGAAAAGAGAGAAAAACAAGAGAGCGAAGTGTAGAATGAATCTATTGATGTTTGATCAATTGGTGTGTTTGAAATGGTGATGCCTCAACCTCTTTATATAGTGGAGAGGTTGAGGTGTATTCATGGTACATCATAATGGTGAGAAACCTTTTGGTTTCTCCACTAACCCACTAACCCACTAACCCACTAACTATACACTTTATGTCCTCTCATAAGTAGTGTAACACTTATGAAGTAAATACAAAGAAATATCAAAGGTCTTGCACAATGTATGTAGTCCACATCTTGTATTATGTTCGTACAGACTTTAGTTTAATGGACAGCCACCCCACAATGTGTCCTACAACAAATTTATTATTTTTTTATTATTCTATTTTTGAAATAAAAATAAAAAGAAACAATTATATATATATATATATATATATATATTGATGAGGGAAAATAAAGAATGATGACTGGGCAATGTAGTGTTGGAATTTTGTTTCGCCGCCACATGGGAGTGGTTCGCTGGCGAACTTGCTGGGATCCGCAATTATCTTCTAAATCTTCATACAATTTTGTGAAGCTTATATTACTTCAGAAAATCATAATAAATAGCTCGAATGTACGAAAAATAGCTCGTGGCTCACACCATTAATTATTTGGACGCCCTAGTTCAAATCATGCGGTGATAGCAATCGACAGTGACATATACTTTAATCTCGAGTTCTCAAATTGTTCAATATTAACCATATGGTCACAATGGTTTTGCGAAAATTATTTGTTCAAAAATAATTTTGTTGTATAAAAAAAATTAATTTAACCATAAAAGATAATGAAATACATTATCAAACAATGAACCAAACAATTAAAGTAAAAATATTAATTTAAGCATTATGTCCATATTAGTCATTTTACAAACTCACAGCATTTTGAGTTTTAAGTTTACCAAACACTCTCCCACTGCTTTTAGTACTCACAACACTTTCAAAAACCAGTTTACCAAACACCCAGCTGTTTTGCTTTACAACCACTTATTCTCACAGCATAGCTAAAGCCAACTTCACTTAAAAGCTCAGCCTTACCAAACTAAGCCATAGTGTGTTGGCATCACTTATTGCCATATTATCATGAGTAGGGTTATGTGCTCTCTCTCTCTTAACGGTGCCTCCTAGGGTTTCCTAGCGGTAACCTAGCAACCTCGATCTATATAGTTTTTCCCTCCTTAGGATCTACTGTGGGTGGTGGTGTCAATCCTTATTGGCGCCGCAGCCTTGTCTCTCTAGGCCTTGGCCTGTTTTTGATCGACTTTGGTGGTTCATGGTTTTGGGTTTTCTATTAAAGGACTTGCTAGTATGGCAAATCCTCTGCATAGATCTGGATTTGGGGGAAGTTCAGTAGTAGGGATTTGCACCCATATCAGGGTAGACGACCTCGACTATCAAATAGGGTGTGGGTCTCCTTACTCGCTGCACTGGCTATTGTGCGGTGGTGGCTTTACTGGTGCAGAGGTCTCTGGAGGTGGAGTCGCTGCAATCAAGGTGGCTTACGGGTTCGGGGGTGGTGGATTTGCTTTTGGTGCTGACTTTACAGCTCGGTGTTGCCTGCTACACAGGTTGGCTTGGTCGTCTTCATGCGGTGGTGGGTGGCGCTGCATTAATATAGTGGTGGTGCATCAATGGTGGTCTTGGTTGCCAGCGGAGGCATTGGTGGATTAATTGCACACGACGGCTGGAGGTTGCGAGTACTGCAGGTGTTACTACTAGGGTTGTTGTGGCTTTGTTTGGGCTTAAGGTTTTGTTGTGGGCTTTTATTTTTTATTTTTATGTTTTAATGGATGGAGGGCATGCGACCTCTTCTGGTTACAAGGTCGCAGACTAGTAAAGTAGATCTCGTGTCTTTGATTTTTTCGGGGTTTACTTTGTTATCTGTTATGGGCCTTATGGTTAGAAAATATGAGATTGCTTAGGAGACGATTTTTTTTGACAGCTCCACAGGGGTGAGTTGTTATGTTGTAATCTCATTGAACTTTTAATGAATTGATATTCTTTCTTAAAAAAAAATGTGTTGGCATCACAATTGCTTTTCATTGCCGCATTGAAAAAACTGAAGGCCAAAGACAATTTTGATAAATAGTAGAATACCTATAGGCAACTGACGTAGCAAATTGGCCATTGGCCTTGATTCATTAGTGCATTTGAAGGAGCCTAGCTAGGCTGCTTCGGGAATCTCGATCTTTTGTCCTAATTAAAAATCTCTTTTGCAATAAACTTTCAATTATGCCCCTAACTTTCAATTCGCATGCCAGTAACTTTTCTCTAATTTTTAGTCTCCATCATTTACTACGTGCATATCATGCGACAAGTCTCTTGTTTGTATAATTGTCACATGAAGCCATAGAGCCTGAGTTCAATCTATTTATATTTTTCTCGGTTCTTTGATATGCACTTTCTATTTCTTTAATGTATAACACAGGAATCCTACAGTGTAGAACGATCTACAAACTAGAAACTTCTCTCTGGACCTGGTTTGGGGCCATCATTTGTTCGACTCCCCTCGCCTCCTTAACAGGACGACCCAATAGTTGCACCACTCTTCTAACCACTAGATCAAACAACCCAACCAACAGAGCCCATGGAACTGTGAATTCCAACACTGAAGCTGCCGCTTCCACTACATAGAAATTGCTTCATCCAAAACCTCGAGAGACCCAATATCGCGTGCATTGAGACAAACTAATAGTAAACGAGTGAAAAGAACTCTAGGAAGAACCCTAACGCCAGTGCTTGGATAACCTTGAGGTACATAAGGAGGACGGCTAATTGTAAACCATGCATGGTAGCCACTCTCGTTGTAAGAGAAAAGCTCATCGAGTTATTTGACGAGATAAATATATATATATATATATATATATATACACTTAATATATACTTATTTTTTGAAAAATAAATATATAAATATATGGGGTAGACTGTGGTACGGTGATGTATGTCATACATCCATTTACAATTTTTTTGAACAAAAAATTACATTTTACTAAACTAAAATTATAACTTTGACAAAAAATTGTTCACAAACTAGTATCAAGGTCGTAGATGGAGTAACTACCTCTAATAGAACTAAGATTACAAAAAAAAAAAGACTCTCGTTACCACAATGACAACAAATTTTGTTGTTATATCTGTAAGTAGAGGTATGACATACATCTTAGTATTGTAGAATTATATATATATATATATACTTACATTCACTATTCTTTTATGTTTTAGTACTAAGTTCATAATTTGAGATTTCACCAAAAAAAAACAAATAATAATAATAATACAAAATGATATAGTTAAGTTCTGTATCAAAATTCAAAACAAAACAAAAGAACACCCATATCCTAAATATTAATGGCCGGGCTAATCGAGCCTAGCGTACGGGCCGGGCCGGGACGACTTTAAATAGTCTTCTGGTCAAAGGGCTAAATAATCTCAGACTCATTTTAAGATCAAGACAGAGTCTGGTCTCAAAAATCCTGGGCGGGCCCCACAACCCATGTGCAGAGAGAGAGAGATAGATAACAAGAGGTTTGTTGCATGGATGTGATAAAGGCGCAGAAGAAATAGGGGAAAGAAGAGAGAGACGCGCCAACGCGCAAGTGAGGAGGAAATGGAAAACATTATTATAATAATTAAAATAAAATAAAATAATGAAAAAAAATATTTTTATATTTATTTTATTACTTTTTATAATTTAAAACACATGGGTTTGGGTTTGGCTATTGGAGATGGTGGTTTATGTATGGGTTTGAGACTCATTTGGGGGTGTCAAAATAGGTTTAAGTATGGGTTTGGCACTAACCATTGGAGATGCTTTTAGAGATTTATATAGTATATTTACTTAGAGAGTTGTTATTAATACACTATCGATCTATATACTTTTTTTTCACTTTTCAATTTGTATTTATTCTATATTCATAGTACCCACCTATCGTTGCATGAATCAAGGCTATGTGAACAATTTATATAATGAAACGATCAAATTGGAAAGTGCAAAGTGTGTGCAGATTGACATTTTGAGATGTGTTGAGAACAACTCTCTTTACAAAAAAAAAGTGTAACAATACATTATGTGCATGATTGTTTAGTGGACTTTATTGATGCTTACGTGAGTTTGCAATTATGTAGTTATCTTTATCTCTTAGGGGTAGTTTATTTGGAGTTTTATAGTGTTGTAACGTATATATACTAGGAGTCTTTCATTAATGAATAGTTTTGAAATATTAATCTGCTGGAACTTTATCTAGAGGAGGTTGGTTTCCCTCAACGAAAATCATATTACCTTTTTCAGTATCATTCTTCTATTGAACAAAATAGGTAGAGGGAAGAACAAACTCAATCCTTTAAATCCCTTGAAACATGAAAATAAACCCAGAACTTGTTCTCAAAACCAAGCACGTCACAATAACCTACGAAAAAAAATTGTCCATCCCCTTAACACATCCCAAATGTCAATTTACACTTTTTTTTTCTTCACTTTTTCAGTTTGTCTATATTATATAAATTGTCCCTAGTACCCTCCTATTATTTTAAAAAGTTCATCATTGCATCAAGGGTATGAACACGTTATATAATAAAGAGAAACTGAAAGTGCAAGGGTGTGTATATTGACATTTGGAGTCAGCTAATAACAACTCATTTCACAAATAAAATTGTAACTTCTAGGAAAAAGAAAAAAAAAATTATGCTCCCATGTCATGATTCAACAAATATATCTTCGTAAAAAGCTCGATAATCACCCAGGGGGTCACCCATTTACACAATTTTTTCTCTTTAAATTCTAGACTGTTCTTTCACATTGTGACAACATCATAGCTCTTTCAGCTCCCATGATACAAGCGTATTAACTAATTGTGTAAATGGTATAACTATAACTTACTTACAAAAGTTTGTTTAATGAATGTGTAGGTGGTTTATGCCGGTGAATCTCCTCCTGGTATTTATTGTTGGTTCAATATTTGGATGGATACTCATCAAATTAACAAGACCTCCTCCACATTTGCGAGGTCTCATCTTGGGTTCATGTGCTGCAGGTATAAACTTACACAACACTACATTAATCAACATAGATTTGAATGTAATGTATGAATATGTATTATCATTTTTCTATGGGACAGTCTATAGTACATTAACGTATCGATACATCAGTGGTAGACCAGCACCCTATAGCAGTGGACCATCTCCATGTAGTCGTAGACTAGCTTGAGACTAGGATGAACTAGTCTACTACTGTATGAAGCAAATCTACTAATGTACGGAGCAAGTCTATTTGATGTACCGTTACATTAATATACCATTGACAAACCTTCTATTTAACATTACCTTTTAATTGTTGTCTGAATCTTAGTTTGTCACAAGATCGATATTCCTTATAAAGCACCGAGTTGATGTGAACAGGAAATATGGGGAACATTCCCCTCATCATAATCCCAGCAGTTTGTAAAGAATCTGGGAGCCCATTCGGAGATGCTGATACCTGTAATACTAATGGAGTGGCTTATGCTTCACTTTCATTGGCGGTATGCACGTTTCTTCTGCTTCCTCTAATATTAATTTTGATTCTTCTTGAAATTTCTTTATCTATTGTGTAGTACATGATAGAAAATAGGGCTATTTACCAATACCTACAAGACCAACTTATCAATTCCCAGTAGCAAAACTAGTATAGGGAAAAGTCCTAAAAGGACTACTTGTTATAAACAACTTCAACTTAATCCAAACTGACACTATTCTAAACAGTATCATGCAATAATAGTTTAATAACAAACTTTCAGAAGCTAGCCTTCAACATGCACCAATTTCACCTACTGCGGTTACTTCCAGGGTGGAATCACTGCTGCCTCTTAGGGTTTAGGATTAAAAACAAAGCATGATAATGAGGAGTTTAACATCAAATCTGGAAAAGAGAGTTTTGTTAAAACATAAAAGGTAAAAGTAGAATAAGAAATATTTTTGCGACGGTTTATTCTGGGCACAAACTAGAATTTCTTTATTCAAACATGATTACAGATAAAACCCAGAGCCTCACTCTTGGGTAAACAGCTATAAGCTGTTTAGCTACTCATAACTAAATACAAACTTACTTGAGAAATAAAAGACTGAAGCTGAACCAGGGAGCTTTGACTCACACTCTTGGCTTTCTACTCTCAGATATCTCAATGATAGTTCTGATTTTCGATGCCTTACAAAATGAAAGAAACACTCCTTATATAGGGAGTGGAACTCAAAGCAGAATTCAAAACTGAAAATTAAAAGATAAGATCCAGCTCATGTGGACCCTTCAATTATGCTATTCTTGGTGGAGTTTCCTGCTGATGATACTACTTGTCTGGTGTCGGCAGAAAAAGCCAGATTCCTTCTTGATAAGGTTTGGTGCGCTTTCAGCTTTCCATCATATTTTCAATGTTGGTTAGCGCTTCGTCATCAAAGGGATAATTGGGGGACCCTGGGGACCCTGTTCCACTTGCTGCTCCTTTGTCGTAGTCTTCGACATGGAAATCTTCCAGATCTGAGTCCGGGTGAATTTTGTAGGGATTTTCTTTAGCTAGATTCTCTAGCCAGGTGTAGGTAGCTTTAGTGCAATCCACCTCATCTCTTACTAGTGAAGAGAAGCAATCACATGCTGTTGGTGGGGGATGATCATAGCTGGTGATTATAATTTTTTCACCACTTGCTAAGAGATTCGCCTCTCTGTCTTGAGGGATAATCTTTTTTATGAAATCAATAGTCATTGCCTTGATCCAAGGGATGCTTTGATTTGGTTTTCCGTTGAAACCTGCCACTGCTGGTTTATCGTCCACTGTAGGACCATTGATTAATCTCACATAGTGATATGGCGCTATATATTCAACAGAGCCATCTTGCCTTCTGATCCACTCTGGTGGAGTTGAGATAAATTTGATTCTCAGAATGCAACCATCTGGCCTGATGTTCTTGACCGTATTGACTATGATTGCAGGGAGACCTCTTAAGTCATCATTTGTTTTAGTCCACAGATTATGGACAAAACCATTTTCAATAAGCCAGAGCTTATGATTCTGGTGATGATCAGCTTGAACGTTCACCACATATCTACCAAAGAAAGGACCTGATACAGGAAACAGAGTACCTGGTAATCCTTCATCTCCAGTTGTTCCGAGGACATTGTGGAATTCGAACCACTCAGGTTCTGTTAGGGCTTTTAGAGGAACCCTTGCACTTTCTGGTGAAATAACCATTTCAAGCTTTTGTTCTTTTTGAACATTTTTTCCTCCGTCATGGAGTTCTTCTGTTAATGCGAACAGAGTAGAGAACATCTGTCTGGAGTTTTTCTCTTGAAAGCTATACAAGAGATTGTCGAGCAAGACCTTCTGATCTGCAGTCAAGCGTCTTCCAGTTCTGTAGACATCTTTGTCAAATGTTAAAAGTTGGTAGCCATGAACTACCGTTGTTCCAGTTGGAACATGTCTGCTTTTGGGCAAAGCAGCAGCCGTCAACGGGTTTGATTTGCCTTTACCGCCTACCGTTTGAGACGGGCTAGCCAGTCCTTTCCCCTGGAACTGATCAGTTGTTAAGGTTTCTTTTGGAACCTTGGTGTATGTCTCGAGGACATTTTTCAGGGATGACTCTTCATCACTCATTCGGCCTTTACCTTTATCAGTTCTTCTGAACATCGCCATTTCTCTTGTGAGGGCGTCTGGGAGATAATTTTTGCTACCTGCAATTAATTCAACATTATAATCATATTGATTCAAAAATAATTGCCAGTTAGCCAGTCTACCTCTATCAGCAGCTTTATCAAGTTTAAAATTTTTGAAATTTTTGACTCTAGCACAATCAGTTCTAACCGTAAAGGTTTTTCCTAAAAATGCGGGAGAATTCAAAATGGTTTTCTTGACTGCTAAAATTTCTTTTTCCCCTGTGGGATAATTCTGTTCTGCAGGGTTAAATTTACCACTGCAAAATTTGCAAATCTTTTCGATGTTAGTGCCTGGGGTTTTAGCTAAAACTATTCCCGACCAGTAATTGTCACTAGCATCAGTTTGTAGAATGATTTCGTCATTCTCTTCAGGTTGTTGTAAAGGAGGAAGATTTTTGCACAAATCTTTTATCTGCTTCACAATTTTTTCATCATCTTCTGTGAATTTCCAAGTTCTCTTAGAACTTGTCTTAGGAGATAACATTGCTGTTAGTCCCGAGATTTTGGGAATAAAATCTCTCCCATAGTTTATGACTCCTAAAAATCTCTGTAGACTTTTAGCGTCAGGGATTCTGTTTGGGAACTTCCAAACCTTTTCAAGGATATGGGGTTGGAGCTTTATCTCTCCATTTTTTATATTGATTCCGAGGAAGTCAACCTCATCTAGGATAAAGAAAATTTTCTTTTCTCCTAATATAATTCCATGCTGAACTATCAGCTTAACCACTTCATGAAGATGTTTCATGTGTTCTTCTCTGTTCTTAGAGAAAACTAATATGTCATCTATGTAGACAACACAGAATTCTGCTACATGCTTAAAGATATTGTCCATCTTTCTTTGAAAGATTGATGGAGCTTGTTTTAATCCAAACGGCATGACTAACCATTCATAATGACCCTGTGGTGTTCCGAATGCTGTTATCGGGATGCTTTCAGGATGCATCTTGACTTGCCAAAACCCTGATTTGGCATCGAATTTTGAAAAGACTTTTGCTCCTTTGAGCTGGTTAATCAACACTCTTGCTTGAGCAATTTGATAACCGTCTTTTACGGTTTTCTTATTGACATCTCTGTAGTCAATAACCATTCTGGCTTTTCCTCTAACTTCTTCTGCATGATTTCTGACATAGAATGCAGGAGCATGATGAGGGCTTGTAGATGGTCTAATCAATTTCTTTTCTAAGAGATCAGCAATATCTTTTCTGAACTCTTTTTGATCTTCTTCCTTATACTGAGGAATGGCTTTTACATGACATATAGCATTCATATCATGTAGCTTTAATTCACAGACTACTGGGTCTTTTTCCCAGAACTTTTGAGGATCTGTATCAATGTTTTGCTTTAACATTTTCTTTATCTCTTCTAGAGTGAGTACCTTCTGTTTTTCTATTTTAGTTTGAAGGTGTTTGATGTTGTGTTCAAGAATGAAGCTTTCTTCTTCATTATCTTCTTCTTCTTCTGAAGAATCTTCTATAAGCAATTCTTCTTGCTTTTTATATTGCAAAACTGTTTCAAATCTTGGTTTATATTCACCACGATTTTGCTGCAACTTCTGATATTGTAAGGTGAAGTTTGGACCAACAACGCTTCTTGCTTGTTTGAGTCTTTCTGTCCAAAAGGTTTTATCACCTTTCTCGAAGCCCATAACTGCTTCTTTTTGTATTATTGTCTGCTGTAATAGGAAATCATTTCCTAGCAGTATATCAGAACCTTGGCCTTCTGCTTGCCATATGGTTTTGATTGTAAAGTTTCCACCACCTATGGTGATCTTTACATCTTTTGCTACTCTTTTCATGGAAAATCTGCTTCCATCCATTTGTATTCCAGTAGCAGTTTTATTTTTATCTTCAGTCCAGAGTTCTTCTGGAATAGCAAATCTTTTTGTTATAGTGAATCCTGATCCACTATCTACAAAAGCATGTAGATGATATTTTCTATAATCAGGAAACTTTAATCCAATCTCTATGTAGTTGCTGAATCTACTGGTAGAGATTATTTTAGATTGCTGAAATTCTATTGACTGTGAATCTTCATTAGTCAAAGGTTTGCATCCTTCTGTAGGACACGAAATTTCTTCCATTTCTATTTCTTCGTTGTTGATCTTTTCGACCTTTTCAACCTTTGAGGCTGGTTGTATTATACAGTTTGGATGGACTAAGTTTTCAAAGTCTTCTTTGTTATTAGCAAACTTAGCTCTTTCCATATCTCTGGCATATAACTCATTTCTTTCTGCCAGTTTTTCGAAGTATTCTTCGTATTCTTGTTCAACTAATTGGCTGATTGAACCATTTTTTGTCTTTCTTCGAGCTTCAGCTATGAAGCATTCTTTGTGATATGTGAAGCCTGTGCTTTCACAGAACATTGGGAGGCCATTAGTTTCATGACATTGGCAATAGTCACAGAGAAACGAACCAGGCATAATACAGTAAGAAGACATTAATTCTTCTGTAGTATTTTCTTCCCAATTTTTTACCTTGAGAACATATACTTCTCTTTGGTATTCTTCTTCTGATTCTGTATCAGATTCCGAAGAGCTATCTTCTTCTTCATAGGCTGAGTAGATAGATAGACTGTCTTCATCTTCAGAATAAGCTACTTCGTATCCTTTGATATTAGCTTCTTCTATGATGTCCTCGTATTCTTCGAATAGCAGGGCTTTTGAAGTTCTTTTGTTTTTCTCGGGACATTCATTGGCATAATGCCCTTCTGCCTTGCAGAGCCAACATCTGCATTTTTTCTTTTCAGGTCTTTCTTGAGACGGAGATTTCTTTTTGAAGAATCTTTTCTTCTTGTTGAATCTATTTTTTCTAAAATTGGAGCTTTTCTTAAACTTCCAATTTTTGTTCTGGTTTTTCTCAAACCTTTTTGAAAAGATTTTATCTTTTCTTTTCTTCTTCTTATGAGGATCTCTTATGTTATGACATCCCCAATTTGTAGGAGTATCGAGAATTTTATAGCAAAAATTCTCATTTCCTTTCAGTTGCTTTCTAGCCATCTTGGATTTATTATTTTCTACACACTGCTTTCTTAACAGTTCTTGTATTCTTTCTGCAACTCCTCCAACTGTAAATCTTTCTAGAGGACGTTCAGCCATGCTTTCTGCTACGGCAATATTCCAAGGGGCTGGTAACTTCCTATGAAGTAGATTAACTAGATTTTGATCATCTAGTTCTCCAATGGTACAGTAGTACTATTGGAATTCATTTAAGTATTCTTCAAAATATCCTATGTCACATATGGACAATTTTTCAATATTTATTCTAGCAATTCTTTTGCTTCTTTCATCATGGCTCGTTACACTGCCACAGAATTGTTCATAGAAAGGAATAGCAAAATCATATGGATTTTTTGAAGATGCTATTTGTTCTAGCCAATTTTTTCCTCTTTCGGTTTCTTTAAACGTGAGGTAGAATTTTTTGGCTATTCCCGTAAGGGTTGCTTCATAGACAATCTGCATGTCTGGGGGTTCTAGTTTTCCTAGTGTTAAGGCTCCCATTAAAAAGAGACTTTCTACCCATTGATCTATAGTTTTTCTTTTATCTAGAGCTTTCTCTAAAGCTAACCATGTTCCATGGTTTGTAATAGGGACTCTTGGTATATCATTTACTGGTATATACCTTTCGGAGTTTCTTTCTCCTTTTTTACCCGTAGGGGCTTCCTTTTTTGGAAGTCTTATCCAGTCATCATCCTTGATGATATTTGTTTTTGTTCCTGAGCTTTCTCCTGTTTCCATATTCTGGAAAGGTTGGATTTTTCGCTCTTTTTTGCTTATCTTGAAATTTTCTATTTCTATGAGAAGTTGTTCTAACCTTTCTAGGTTTTCGCATGTTTCTGCTTCTTCATAAAGCTCGTAAAGCTTTTCTGACCTTAGCATTTTTGCAGGTCTATGTAGTTCTAATTCGAACTCTTCTTGTTCATCTAAGTAATTTTTTGTACTGGTAGAGGAACCTTCTCTAACAGTATTACTTCTTCTTAGACCTTGCAGGTTGAGGTTTTTAATTCCTCTGTTTACTTCTTCAATATTCACGTCACTTTTTCTGTGACCCTCGAATCTAAGACTGATGTTTCCAGTCTTTCTGTCTTGATAAGACTTTGCTCTTGTATTTTCTGGCTGTAATTTTGGACCAGAGAGTTTCCATTCTATTGGAAATGTTACTTCATCCCAAGTAACTTTCTTTATCTGCTCTGAGCAGTTTTTTGGATTGGTAATGAAACCAGTAGTGAGACCAGGGATGTTTGATATCTTAGTTTTGGGCTCAACTGTTGAACTCATCAACTTGTAGTATACTCTGTATACTATTGCAAGTTCTTGCATGTTTTCTTTCATGGTAATACCATCTGTTTTCACCCTTAATCTTAAGGATTGTACTGCATCTTTTAGACTTGTAGAGAAATTTGGAAAACAGTTGAAGTATGCAACTTGATTGCATAGAGACGCTTCAAGTGTTCCTAGAAGACTTTTCTGAAAGTCTCCTAATCTATTGTCTTGTAGGACACATAGAACCGAACAATTTATGCCTTCTCTGGCTAATAATTTTATGCCTACTTGGACTGCTCCAATGTGCATAAATTCATATTTTTTCTCTTTTGCTCTAGCAACTTCGCTTGGTGTTATCATTAGGAGATCTGTTTCTCCTGTATTTGCTGGAGTTGTGAATTCTAGCATTTTGAATTGATGGCTATCCAATAATTCAAAATTTCATCTTTTATATATTTGTCTGAATTCAAATTTTGGTATCGAAGAGTTTTTTACTCTGCTCTCGATTTCGTTGAATTCAAATTCTTCAGCGTTTACTAGCTGAACTTCTTTTTTCTTTTTGAAGATACTTAACATTTTAGTATCTCTGATAATTTCTTTAGTTTCCTTTTGAACTTTTGATATATTAGTCAGTCCTGTTGACTGTTCTATATCTGGCATGCTAAATTTAGCATGTTGTATAGGTTTTTCTAATGGTTTAAACCTATTATTTGTTTTAACAGACTGTTCTGTTATTTTTGGAAAGAGAATCTGTTTCTCTTTATTTTTTGTTAGTATTTTTACTAACTTTTCTTCTTCCTTTTCTGGAAGAGTTTTAATATAATCGAGCTTTTCTTCCAATTTTATTAATTGGTCGATTATTTTTTGAACATTCTCTAAACTTGTGTTGCATTTAGAGATTTCTTCAATAGTTTCTAGATGACTTTCATCTATTCTTTTTAATAGAGATTCCAGTTTCTCTATTATTTGTTCAGATACTGTTCCCATTTTGGGAAATTTTGAGCTAAACAAGCTCTGATACCAGTTGGACTGCGGATCTAACCGATGCTCAAATCATCAAGCATTTCTTGATAAACTTCTAGAGATTCTTTAGCTTCGTCTACTCTTTCTCTAGTATTTCTAATCCTGATTAGGATAGACCAGAAATTTGGTGATTGAATGCTAGTATTTTCTCGAAGACACACAAGATCTTTTAATTTCTTTCTTTCTCTTTCTAGTTCTTCTGTAGAATCTTTACAGTAGGATAATAAATTTTCTCTAGTTAGTAGAAGAGGAAGACTGCTCATTAGACTAAAAGTCTACTCAGGCGAGATTCTATCTCTTTTTTCTCAATTAAAAGATTTCTTATGAGATCCTTTTCTATTCGGATTTCTTCTTCGAGGACTATCTTCCTTTCTTTAGCTCTGCTAAGATTAGTGGTTCGGATATGATCTATCAAGAACTGTAGGCTTTCAATTCTTTTATAAGCGTTAGCTATAAACTCTCGTTTTAAATTTAAACTTTCTCTTAAATGAGAAGAAATAGTGCAGTAATAAGCAATATTATGAGAAAAATATAACTGTTTACCTTCGAGTGTAGAGGATAGATCTTAGCTGCAATTGTTAGAACAAACAAATTCAAAGATATGGGCCCACAACGCTCCGCCAGTTTAAAGGGGTTTTTTTTTTTTTTTTTTTTTTTTTTTTTTTTTTTTAAGGAGGGTAAGGTTGGTATTTAAGAACTATTGCATAGTGAATTTGTACCGCATGGATACAAGTTTCCTGCTTTTGTAGTTTTGGGTAATTTGCTCTAGAAAATAACATAAGCAAATCCAAACGTGGATAAGCATATGCATGTTTTGTGCACACAGTTTCTCTTTTGCTTCATATTTTCAGAAAAATGATATGACTATTTTCATTCTCTATAGTTTCCCAATAATTTCTTTGTTTGTGAATTTATTTATCCCTTATAAAAATTTCAACTCCAATAATATCCCTATAATAGAGAATCTTGTACGGAAGCCTTTAGAGCAAAAATGACAAAAAAAAATTTCTATTAGGGAGAAAACTAAATATATAGAAGCTGTTGGAAATGTTCTTAATTAGTACATTAATTCCACCTTGTTCGATTGTCAGTGACTTCTATATTTACTTATCATAATACAGTACTTTTTAAGTTCTTCAGATTGGAGCCGTTTATTTGTGGACCTATGTGTATAACATTATACGGATATCTTTGAAGACGAGCATCCAACATTCCACCCAAACCACCGCGATCTCATCCACCTCTGATCACATAAGTTGCACCAAGCCTTTGCTTTCTTCAGAGGACAAAGTGGATCAATATGCACTTCCCTGTACTGTATCTAAGGGAGATTCTAAGGTTATTTGCTCTCTGCTTATTTACTCCATTAAGAATTATTTATAAGGAATTTATCTTGCCAAATAGTGGGGATTAATTGTCACCGCGGACTACTAATTAATAAGATGGATTACTATTTTAACGTGTGATCCATATTGACAGTCCAACTGCTTAAGATGTCAAAAATGTGGCACAAGATCGAATGTTACCCTTTTTATGAACTCTAATGTAGTATATATTTTTTTCATTGAAGATGACCCGTCTAGGTATAATAAAAGAATGGATGGCGATGATGAATGAAAAGCTCAATTTGAAATCGATATTTTCCCCTTCAACTATTGCAGCGGTATTGACCTTTAATTCACATTTCATTTTCATGTTCATGTAGCTCTACATTATTGACTTATTCTCGAAACTTAATTGTGTGTTTTTTTTTTCTTCTACAGATTGTGGGGTTTGCAATTGGACTCATCTCTCCAATTCGAAACTTATTGATCGGAGCAGACGCTCCTTTAGCGGTGATCGATGACACTACTTCCTTGTTGGGGTATAATCTCATGCATAAACTGTATCCAACTATAAAGTTGATGTGTTCGATCATTGTAGATATTACTATTTTGCTGTTAACTACTGTCTTTATGATGATATGATTTCAGAGACGCGACTATTCCTCTTCTCACTTTGATTATAGGAGGAAACCTTGTTAAAGGTATTAACTCATATTTGCTAGCTAGGTTCCGAGCTCGATCCTTTTCGGCTTCCATATTTAGGGTTTAACTTACTTTTACAGTACGTTGTTTCTTTCAGGTTTGAAAGTGTCAGGGATACGAAAATCTATCCTTATTGGCATCATAATCGTTAAATTTGTTGCGGCACCTCTTATAGGAATACTGATTGTTAAAGGGGCAGTAAAATTTGGCTTAGTGAGCAATGATCCATTGTACCAGTTTCTTCTTCTGCTTCAGTTTTCAGTCCCACCTGCAATGAACATGGGTACGTATATATCAGATTATACATACCAGAATCTCTTGCATGCTTCACCGCAATTTTCGCAACATAAATTTCAAGAGCTCTTTCTCCTAACACGTGTTTTTATCCATACTGATATGGCAGGAACCATCACTCAATTGTTCGGACAAGGACAGAGTGAGTGTTCAGTTATCATGCTCTGGACTTACGTTTTCGCTTCGGTATCGCTTACTTTTTGGTGTGCCTTGTTCTTGGGGCTTGTGGCCTGAGTGTCAAAACAGCAACGAAAGATGCATCAGTCACATTGAGGAAATTCTTTCACGCGATTGATCTCAGTCTCTTCTAATAGAATTGTAATAAAAGCTTATATTGATCAGTCTGTATTTTGAAATAAAGCAACATAAGCTTTGGGTGTTGAATTAAAAAATACAAAAAAGTGTGTTAATAATAATTTAGGGTGTGTAAATAACAATTCCGTAAGCTTTTATGGTCTTTGAATCAAATATTAGGGCTTTGAATTAAATGCCAGGTTGAGCAACTAGTTGCAAAATCAAAGCCTTATTCTTCACTCCAACCGAGTATTCTTCTTCAACCGGTTAATTTTTTTAGAGAGAAGCCACAATGCAAAGAGTGATGACACCAACTCGATAATTGGGGAGTTCAAGTTCTTAGGGTTGTAAATCGGCTTGCAACTATTCTTTTGGATACAATAAACTGTAAATTCAACTATCCAAATAAACTTCTCATATACAATGCGTCTTTTGCCTTTGATGGAGCTACAAAAACAACATTTGCAACTATATCCAAGAGCAATGGTCTTTTCAAGTTAATAACTCATGTTCTGAAAAAAATTCTGATACTTGATATTTACTTGATACTTTTTTTTCTTTTAGGGAAATGAATAAATTCATTGATTGGAAAATCATACGACCGTACGTATGAGGTCAATGCCAGCGTGATATATACGCCAGAGCACAAGCTCCTACACAAGGACTAAGCCACAAACGGTCTAACTCAGTACGTTATTGCCCTAGTAAGTAAACATCTATTATAACTTGGGTTACACACTTGACTTAAGTGACTGAAAATAAGAAACTTAAAACTAAATACCCTAGAAACATACACAACAATTACATACTCGAAACTTTCTCAAATGAGGTCGCCTAAGCACTCCTGGTGGTACGACAACAACAGAGAAAAAAATGGGGTGCCACATATATGAATGATGTGAAAAAAGGGGTACTACACGCTTAAAACAAAGCGACAGAAAGAAAAGACTAAAAACCAAGAAAGAAATAAACTTGACCTAACCCATACACCAGCCAAAGCCCAGACCCAGAAGGCCCATGCAAACGGAAGCAAGGCCTACCAAATAGTCAATTACATATAAGATCACTTTTGGTGACCATTGTTCAAAGAAACCTACTTTGTGTGTGCCTTGTCAACCTAGGATTAGATTAGTTAGTATAGCATAAGGATTACATATTGAATAGAAGTCCCATTGGGATATGGATTGTACCCTTGTGTATCTCTATATATAGAGACACCTATTCATCAATAAAGATACTCTCTATTCCTGTGCTATTTGCTCTGTTCTTTACTTTTTGTTTTGTGGTTGATTGCACATTTACTTAAACACGTTATCAGCACGAACCTCTAGATCTGAGATCAAAAAGCCAAAAACTATTGAGCATAGCATCCTGCTAGCGCCAAAGCCCTAGAACCCTAAAACCTAGTTTTCCCGTGTGTTCTAGCTGCTACTGGACGACGCACGATTGATCGCAACCTACCGTACGATCGATCGCAAGAAGCCCCTGCCGAGAATCATCTTCTCCTTCCTGCTGCTTCTGCTTCCTCCTGCTCCTCCTGGTTGCTGCTGCTACTTCTGGTTGCTGCTGCTAATCTACTCCACCTCCTAAGGTTCAAGAATCAAGACTTAAAGAAAAAGAATACCAAGTAAGCTTTTATAAACGTTGCTGCTTTATGAATTTATATTCACCTTCTTTTTCTCAAGGGACTTCCAACATCCCTCATCTACCTCCCACCTTTCTATAATGTGGGGTTCTTGATTCGGACCTATCCAAACTATGAGAAGCATTAGGGGAGTGATCGAGCTTCATATCGCTTGCGGTATGTGTAAGTCATGAGCACCTCTAATGTCATCATGCTATTGGTGTGAGTTCAAGAGCCGAATTATGGGGATTCGAGCTAACACTCCGGATAAGGAATCCGTAGAGAGAAGAGACCTTGAACAAGAAGTTCATTGAATAATTTACCTCCGGATGAGGAATCCGTAAGAGAAGAAACGACCTATGGTTCATAACCTAATTCCTACTAGGCTCACCTGCTTGGGTATGTCTAGGTATGTGATTTGAGATAAGTGGTATTAAGGGAGCTTGCTCACACCGACATCTCTTATTATGTATCTAGTTGTGTCCAGGTAGAGCTACCGAAAAGTTTTAGGGTTATAACCATACTACACCAAAGTTTCACCTAAATTCAATACATGGAAAACGTTTCTTAGGAGCATAAGCTCAGAAACCATATTTCTTTTCGTGGGAGAAGTTTACACTCCGAAAACTAACCTCAATTCTCTTGTTGTTTCAGATGGCAAATAACCTGAACAAGTTGGACTTCGCACCTTTGGATACCACGGGCATTGGATACCATAAGTGGGTTCGCGATGTACGCAACCACCTGAAAGCTCAAGGAAGCATCTCTGCAATCCGTGAGCCCCCTACAGCTGCACCTGCTGATGCCGCCGCACCTGTGGAAGGACCACTGACTGCCGCTGCTGCTGCTGCTACAGCACAAGCCACCGCTGATGCTTTAGAGGCTAAGAATGCCAAAGCTATCATTCTGATGATTCGTCATATGAACGAATCTCTACAAGCCGAGTACCTCAATGAGGAAAATCCCAGAACACTATGGGTTGCACTCGAAGAGCGGTTTGGAAACGTTCGTGAATCCCTGCTTCCTGAACTAGAGGTGAAGTGGCAACTACTGCGCTTCTGTGATTATGCCTCAGTCCTAGAGTATAACTCGGAAGCACTCCGCATCAAATCCCTCATGGAATTTTGTGAGAGGAACATAACTGATGCGATGACACTACTACAAAAAAATGCTTTAAGGACATTCGAAAAACGTCTTTGAAGACATTAGATGACACACAAAAAAAACGTCCTGTATCAGGGTGTCCTTTGAAGACGTTGGAAAAACGTCATCTAAAGTCTATAAGGACGCTAAAAAAATGTCCTCAAATCCCTTAAAAAACGTCATCTAATGTCTATTAGGACACAATAAAAACGTCATCTAATCTAAAAAATATGTCATCTAATGTCTAATAGGACACCAAAAAACCGTCCTCAAATTTTAAAAAACTGTCATCTAATGTCAATTAGGACGTTGAAAAAAGGTCATTGTATTTATTACATGACATAAAAAAAAATGCCATCATATCAACAAAAGAATGTCCTGAAAAAGAAGTACGTATACTCAAGTGTCAACTAATATTAGTCACCAAAATTTAATATGAACACATACAAAATTACTCATAAAAGTTCACTAAACAATCCCTATTACAAAGTCCTATTCTATGTAATCTGATGACAATAGATATACAATTACTCAACCTAATCTCCAATATCCTGCAAACATTACCTGAAAAGAATAACAAAAAACCAATTATTTAAGACCATGCAGGAGAATACAGTTTAAATTTCTTGCAATGCAAAAAATACATAGGCATTATTTAAGACAAGTCTAATATGCATCATATTATCACCTGAATACAGTTTAAGTATCCTAATATAATATAAGGAAACAGGTACATGGAAACAACTTATGTTATTTAAGACAAGCCTAATATGCATCATTTACAAGCTGTTGATCGATAATATGGTTGTCGTAGAGAAGAGAGACAAATGAAAAGAGATGATCTTTTGGCTACCTCATCTCTTGATGAAGCCTCTAATTTAGCATGCTCATAACTGGGCTTTGTTGTTCCGGAGTTGATCCCTCCTAATCATCTGACAAGAACTTTGAATGTTATTAACCTTTTCTTAGCAAAACTCAAAACAACAATAAATTATCAATGGTAAACAACTCTTACTAACTAAAGACAGAAGCTGAGAATAAAGTTCAAAGCTCCATATAAAGCTGGGAATAAATTAACACATACAACATACTATTCAATTATATTGACATTGAGAAAAAAAAAACACAACAGCAACAATGAGAAAGAGAAAGCGAGAAGAAGAACTAAGAAAGCAAAGAGAGCTTTACAGACTTGAATTGTAGAAGGTTTCCTGGAGAAGAAGCTACTGGAAATTCAGAATGGATGTGATTAAAACGCAGCAAATCTCAGCGAGACCGATCGAGAAGGTGATAGTTCACCCTCTGGTTTTACTCAGCATCGTCGATAACTACAACAGAGTCGCCAAAGACACTCGCAAGCGCGTCGTTGGGGTTCTGCTCAGTTTGTCCTTAAGGGACACCGTTAACGTCAGCAACAGCTATGCCGTTCCCTTTGAAGAAGATGACAAGGACCCAAGTATCTGGTTTCTTGATCATAACTACCATGAAGCCATGTATTCCATGTCGAAGAGAATTAATGCAAAGGAGCATGTTGTGGGATGGTACAGCACATGCCCAAAGTTGCGAGAAAATGACTTGGACGTTCACAATTTATTTAATGACTGTTCCAAATCCTATCTTGGTCATAATTGATGTGCAACCTAAGGAGCTGGGAATACCCACAAAAGCTTACTGTGCTGTTGAAGAGGTTAAAGAGAATGCTACCTAGAAAAGCCAGAAGGTGTTCGTTCATGTGCCCTCTGAAATTGCTGCCCATGAAGTTGAGGAAATAGGAGTGGAACACTTACTTAGAGATGTGAAGGATACAACCATCAACACTCTCGCAATAGAGGAAGCTATTGAATATAGAGCAAGCTATATAAATATAGAGCATGCTACTGAATTTATATATCTAATCTTAGCACCAACTCCAAAGTATGCCAATAGAACCAAGGACCACTCTTGGATGATCCATAATTAAAAATAAATTGCCATGACTTCAAAAATATCCAAAACTAATCAAGGCCTATTATGAAGTGCATGTAAGTAAAATTGTGAATGAGTTTTTCAGACTACCTCAAATTTGCGGCAAATTCCTCTGTTTCCTCTGCTTGCCATGTGCACTTGTTTATCTGAAGAGGCAACAAATGATGATGCTTTAAACATTACACTCATACCTCCGAACAAATTTGATTCAATATAAATCAGACTTCTACTTGCAAAGAGATGTAAGTACCTTGGTTCCATACATAAAAGTACAAAATTAGTAGTTGTTCTGGGCTTATAAGAAACAATAGAGTTAAGTAACACATACATTACATTGCCCTGAGCTTAACATGTTATAAGAGACAGATGTAAGTACCTTGATTATACATTACATTCCATGAGAGGAGCCTAGGTCACAGCACTGGTCTCTTCATATACATTCTATCCTACACACAAATATCACAAGAAAATGAATGAGAACTATGCTTTAGATGATATCTTATAGCAACTGATAGTAGTAACAATTAATTATATAAGCCACACTCCCTTAAGCCTAGAAAGCCTATAATGCATATATAGACATATATAGAAGCCACTCCTTTAAGCAAAATTTGGAAATTAGCCATGTTTGAGCTCAAAACCTAAATACATCAAACTAAACTATACAGCCAGTTGATCAAAAAAGTCCTTAATTAAATTTTGGAATACAAATTTCTGCTGAAGTTAAAAATTATTAAAACCCTAAATAAATAAATAAAACTATTAAAAGCCTAAATTGATGAACAAATCTGGAACAAGCCATTGCTTATGAACCCATATAGCAGCTTATAAAAAGGAGAACAAACTGATCTGATAAAGAACCCCTAAGGCCTTTAAATAAAAAAGAAACTAGAAAAAAAAAACAAATTTGGAACAAAGATTAGAAACCCTAAATCACAGAGATACCATAGATCCGCGACATAGATTAGCTCGTAGTTGAGGGGGTTCAGCACCCGCTGAATCGACTCAATCGAGTATGAGATCTTGCCCGTCACAAGTTGCAGTCGAAGTGGTAGAGGTGAAATTTCGGGTACGGGAGTGCTAGTGAAGACAAGGCGGAGGTCGTCCCGGCGGTGATGCGTTGCATGCTCATGGACGGAAGACGCCGTCGATAAAGTCGGGGAGGTAGCTGGAGTCTAAGGTGGAGATGAGAGAAGAACGATTTCGGATCGGAAGAGAGAGAGCAAACGAGTTCTAGGGATTGAATGTTTTTTCTTTTTTTTGGTTTGTTGGTCAGCCACGGGAGTCAATGAAGGCATAGCCTTCTAATACCAAGCTTAAAGGAAAAACACGGAAGCTTTAAAAAACGAGACGTCATTAATGAGTTATAAGGACAGTTTTTTTTAAAACTGTCCTTGTATTTTTTAGGTGGGGGTCCCTAAATGTTATTATTGTAGTAGTGTGATGATTGAGAAAACCCTCTCTACCTTTTCCGTCTCTGACTTGGTAGTTGCAAAGAACTATCGTATTGAAGTGCAGAATAAATGGATCACAAGATTCCATGAGCTCATCTCTGCTCTCTCTGTTGCTGAAAAGCACGAGAAGATACTTGTGAAGAATTATAATGCGAGGCCCGTGGGAACAAAACAAGTTCCGGAGACCCATTATAATGGCGCCCCAAAGAGAGGCCGCTGTGGGCGAAACCCTAATCCTAGGGACAACTCTGGACGTCCTGGTCCATATAATCGCCCTGCTCAAGAAGGTAGTCGCCAAACTAGGCGAAGGGGAGGCCGAGGAGGCCGCCCAAGAGGTCATGGTGCCGCCGGCAATACACCTGCATCTGGTGCTAATGCCGTGCCACTCAAAAAGAATGCACCCCGCGTGAAAAACGTACCTCAATCAAAGGATTCCGATCAAACATCTCTGTGCTTCAGGTGTGGAAAGACTGGACATTGGTCCAAGATATGTAGAGCCACTCAGAGTGTCGCTAATGCATACAAAGCGTATCGCGAAGCCATGGAAGCTCACAACATTGAACAAGAGGATGACGAAGAGAACGTCAAGTTGAAGGTTGATGACTTTAAAGCTGGAAAGAGTGATGATACTCCTGATTTCGCTTAAGTCCTTTATTTTCCTTAGTATTGTTGATTTAGTTTCTGGTCAATGACCAAGATTGGAACTTTGGATGTAATTCATTCGTTTTATATCTTTAATAAAATTTGGAGTTGTTTACATACTCAATTTTAATTATGAGCTTTCTTATCTAGGAATGATTTCCGGAGAACTTGAATGTTTAGCTGATAGCGGAACCACGCATACCATATTGCGTCATAGGCAATTGTTTCTTGACATGATGCCTTCACATTCATCTGTGACTACGATGGCAGGACCATCTAATCTTGTGCAAGGAAGAGGACATGCCCAATTCCTCTTGCCTAATGGCACCCTAATTGATGTCACTAATGCTCTATATGCTCCAAGAGGAAATAGAACTTTGTTGAGCTTTAAAGATATAAGAACCAATGGATTCCATGCTGAAACGCATGATGAGAATGGAAGAGAATTCCTTTGCATTACCTCTAATGACTGCGGTAGAAAACGCATCTTAGAGAAGCTTATGTGTCTCTCTAGTGGCCTATATGCTACCACTATACGAGCTATTGAATCAAACAATGTCATAAGAGATGACCTCTTGGATTCAGACACATACTGGCTTTGGCACGACAGGTTGGGACACCCTGGTCGAGATATGATGATCCGTATATTGAAAACATCACACGGACATCCATTCTATCTAGCTAATCGAAGCAAGAATCAAAGCATGATTCAAGGAGATGAGACAATAATGAGAAAAGGCAAAATTGCCTTTGTCCGACGCCGTACGATCGATCGCACGATCCCTGCGATCGATCGTAAACTTCCAGACTGCGTCGTTGAACGAACCCGAGAGCTCGGGCGATCGATTGTACCAATCCACGATCGATCGCAGGTTCCACCCTGTACGATTTCAGGGACCAGAGAGCTCGGGCGATCGATCGTACGTCCCTGCGATCGATCGTACGTTCCTTCCTGTACGATTTCAGGAACCCGAGAGCACGGACGATCGATCGCACCCCCCTGCGATCGATCGCACAGACAAAAATCCTCTTTCTCGGATGAAAACAATTCCTCATATGCTTCTGAGACCTCGAAGGTCAAACGCTCGTTTTGCAAAGCCTGTTCCTTAGGGAAACTTGGACCAAAGCCGTCCTATGCAAAAGATTCTAAAGTACTTCTCCCATTCTTACAAAGAATCCAATGGGATATATGTGGACCTATTCAACCACCAAGCGGACCATTTAAATATTTTATGGTGTTGGTTGATGCGTCGACACGTTGGTCGTATGTCACGCTATTGTCCACTCGTAATGCTGCTTATGCTAAACTCCTAGCACAGATAATTCGCATGCAGGCTCACTACCCGGATCATCCTATCAAATCTATCAGGCTTGATAATGCTGGAGAGTTTACATCGAAGACTTTCGATGACTACTGCATGTCTATTGGGATGGATGTTGAGCATCCAGTTCCATATGTGCATACCCAGAATGGTCTTGCCGAGGCTGCCATTAAGAGAATTCAAATGGTAACAAGGACGTTGGTCATGCGCACCAACCTTCCTCTATCTGCCTGGGGACACGCAGTACTGCATGTAGCCATGCTAATTCGTCTGAGACCCACAGCCACTCAACCCTTTTCTGCGCAACAGCTAGTGACTGGGTACGAGCCATGTATCTCGCACTTACGCATATTTGGGTGTGCTGTCTATGTGCCTATTACGCCGCCACTGCGTATTAAAATGGGTCCTCAGAGACGAATGGGCATTTATGTTGGTTTTGAGTCACCAACCATCATCCGCTATGTAGAACCCTTGACAGGTGATCTATTTACCGCACGATTTGCGGATTGTCACTTTGATGAGACAGTCTTCCCGTCGTTCGGGGGAGATAAGAATGTACACATTCAACAGGAACGACAAGAATTGTCATGGCCTGTCCCCACTCTGTCTCATCATGATCCCCCTAATGCACAAAGAGAAATAGAAGTGCGTAGAATTATAGATCTTCAGAAAGTCGCAGACTCTCTTCCTGACGCTTTCTCTGATCTTGCTAAAGTGACTAGATCTCATATACCAGCTGCAAATGCACCTGCAAGGATGCAAGTACCTGAACAAGGACTTGGACTCAAAGTCGCTACTGTAGCTAACCCTATAGGAGGGACAGCTGGTGGCGCCACTGCCATTAATGGTGATGATGTGGCTCAAGCCGTGGCTCCGCTAAGGAAGCGTGGAAGACCACCAGGTTCGAGGGATTCGCACCCCAGGAAGCGGGCTGTGATGGCACCCAATAACCCTCTCATCATTGACACTCAAAATCCGTCCCATGAAAACGTTCCGGATTATGGTTATGTCCAAGAGACATCTTCGGCGGACGCCCCGTCGTTAGAACCTATCCGTGAGAATGTAGAGATCTCAATTAATTATACTAGTATACATGAGACGTGGGATAGAAACTCCATCATCATTGATGATGTGTTTGCATATGCTTGTGCACGAGAGTTGATTGAGACTGATGATATTGAAGCTCGCTCTGTTGATGAATGTCAACGTAGAGCTGATTGGCCTAAATGGAAAGATGCGATCCAGGCTGAGTTGGACTCACTAACAAAGAGAACGGTATTCGGGCCCGTTGTGCCAATACCTTCTGGAATAAAACCTGTTGGATACAAATGGGTCTTTGTTAGAAAGCGTAATGAGAGAAACAAGATTATAAGATATAAAGCTCGCCTTGTGGCGCAAGGCTTCTCACAACGCCCTGGAATCGACTACGAGGAGACATACTCTCCCGTAATGGACGTTATAACGTTCCGCTACCTTATCAGTTTGGTAGTTTCCGAAAAACTGAATATGCAGCTTATGGATGTGGTCACAGCGTATCTCTATGGGGATCTAGATACTGAGATTTATATGAAGGTCCCTGATGGGCTTCAGTTACCCAAGTCAAGTGGCTCCAGACCACGGAACGCGTTTGCAATAAGGTTGAAACGCTCACTATATGGATTGAAACAATCCGGACGGATGTGGTATACCCGTCTAAGTGACTACTTGCTTGGAAGAGGGTATGTGAACAAGTTCCGGATTTGCAATAGTAGCTGTTTATGTTGATGACATGAACCTTATAGGCACTCTTGATGAACTAAGAGAAACCGCTGACTACTTGAAATCTGAGTTTGAGATGAAAGATCTTGGGAAAACACGGTTCTGTCTCGGTTTAGAACTTGAGCACTGTAGTAGTGGGATTCTGATTCATCAATCAGCTTATACCCAAAAGATGCTCAGAAGATTTAATATGGATAAAGTCCATCCTGTAAGCACTCCCATGATTGGTCGCAGTCTAGATCCAAAGAAGGATCCGTTTCGCCCAAAGGATGATGGTGAAGACGTTTTAGAGGCTGAGGTACCATACCTAAGTGCAATAGGAGCATTATTGTACTTGGCACAGTGTACAAGACCCGATATCTCCTTTGTTGTTAACTTGTTGGCTAGATTTAGCACTGCTCCCACGCAATGTCATTGGACTGGCATAAAAACTATCTTTCGTTACTTGAAAAGTACGATTGATATGGGTTTGTTCTTTCCCTACAGAGAGTCTCGAAAATATGGCAAAATGGGTGAGGAACCCGTGCCTTCCGCCGTCGGACGATCGATCGCATGGAATGCCACGATCGATCGTACCAAGCCCCTGCCATCGAGCGATCGATCGCAGGATGTCACGATCGATCGCACGGGCGCTGCTGCCCGCTATTCACAAAATCCTTGTGATGTCTTGGTGGGTTTTGCTGATGCTGGGTATCTCTCTGACCCATATAAAGGTCGTTCCCAAACTGGTTATGTATTTACCATGGGTAACACCGCGATATCTTGGAGGTCTACAAAATAGACTCTTGTTGCCACTTCTTCGAACCATGGTGAGATTATTGCTCTCCATGAAGCGGTTCGTGAGTGTATATGGTTGAGGTCCATATCTACACATATAAGAAGTGCTTGTAGTTTAAGGTCAACCACCGATGAACCTACATGCATTTATGAGGATAATGTCGCTTGCATTGAACAAATGAAGCAAGGTTTCATCAAAGGCGACAACACCAAGCATATATCGCCTAAGTTCTTCTATAATTAGCAACAGCAGAAATTCCTTAAGATTAAAGTGAATCAAGTCCGTTCTGAGGACAATGTGGCAGATTTATTTACTAAGTCATTGCCTAAATCCACATTTGAGAAGCATGTGAAAAGCATTGGTTTGCTTAAGTTATCTGACCTCCCATGATTGTGGAAATCAGGGGGAGACACTGACTTGAGGGGGAGTCTAGTGTCCATGCAAAGTTTCCAAATGTGAAGGGTGTGTTGTACTCTTTTCCCCTTCGACCAAAGTTATTTTTATCCCACTGGGTTTTTGTTACTTGGCAAGGTTTTTAATGAGACAACGTGAGGAGCACCACCTAGTGTTGACGCCACAAGGGAGAGTGTTGAAGGAAACCTACTTTGTGTGTGCCTTGTCAACCTAGGATTAGATTAGTTAGTATAGCATAAGGATTACATATTGAATAAAAGTCTCATTGGGATATGGATTGTACCCTTGTGTATCTCTATATATAGAGGCACCTATTCATCAATAAAGATACTCTCTATTCATGTGCTATTTGCTCTGTTCTTTACTTTCTGTTTTGTGGTTGATTGCACATTTATTTAAACAACCATGTTATTTTCTAAGCCACCAAATATTTTTATTTCTCATAAATCCACCAAAATATTATAATGTTCAATATTTACAAAAATACCACCGTGTTTTTTCATTATTTACAAAAATGTTACTGCTTACAAATTTTTTTTTCATTATTTACAAAAATGTCACTGCTTATAAAAAGTTATTGCATTGTTCTTTGGCAGTAGCTTTCTTGTTCTTTGGCAGTAGCTTTCTTGTTCTTCGTCAATAGTTTTCTTTGTTCTTCGGTAGTAACTTTCTTGTTCTTTTGTAGTTACTTTCTCATTCTTCGGCAGTGACTTTCTCATTCTTCGGCAGTGACTTTCTTGATCTTTGACAATAGTTTTCTTGATCTTTGGTATTAGTTTTTTGTATGTTGTGACATTTTTGTAAGTAATGAAAATTAAAAATACAGTGGCATTTTTGTAAATATTAAAATTTCTAATATTTTGGTGGCCTTTATGAGGGATAAAGATATTTGGTGGCCTTATGAGGGATAAAAATATTTGGTGGCTTAAAAAATAACAATATATGTCACCAAAAGTGACCGTATTTATAATTTGTTATATAATTTAGAAGTGTTTAAGTGTAACGAAATATAAAGAACGAAGAGAAGCAAATAGCACAAGAATAGAATGTATCTTTATTAATGAATAGGTGTCTCTATATATAGAGAAACACAAGGGTACAATCCACATCACAATTGGAATTCTATTCAATGTATAGTCCTTATGTTATACTAACTAAGATACTCCTAGGTTGACAAGGCACACATAAAGTGGGTTTCCTTTAACACTCCCCCTTGTGCTGTCAAGTCTAGGTGATGCTCCTCGCGTTGTCTCATTAAAAACCTTGACAAGTAACAAAAACCCAGTGGGATAAAAATAACCTTGGTCGAAATAAAAAATAGTACAACATACCCTTCACATTTGGAAACTTTGCATGGATGCCAGACTCCCCCCCTGATGTCTGCGTCTCCCCCTGATTTCCACAATCATGGGAGGTCAGATAACTTAAGCAAACCAATGTTTTTCACATGCTTCTCAAATGTGGATTTAGGCAGTGATTTGGTAAACAAATATGCCGCATTGTCCTCAAATCGAACTTGGTTCACTTTGATCTTGAGCAACTTCTGTTGTTGCTGATTTAAAAGAACTTAGGAGATATATGCTTGGTGTTGTCGCCTTTGATGAAACCTTGCTTCACTTGCTCAATGCAAGCAGCATTATCCTCATAAATACAGGTAGGTTCATCAGTGGTTGACCTCAAACCATAAGTACTTCTTATATGTGTAACAATGGACCTTAACCATATACACTCACGAGCCGCTTCATGGAAACAATTATCTCATCATGGTTCGAAGAAGTAGCAACAAGGGTCTGTTTAGTAGACCTCCAAGATATCGCGGTGTTACCCATGGTAAAGACATAACCACTTTGGGAACGACCTTTATATGGGTCAGAGAGGTACCCAGCATCAGCAAAGCCCACCAAAACATCACACGAATTTTGTGGATAAGGGGCGACAATAACGAAACAGAACGTTGTTCGACCGGTCGATCATCGGCAGCAGGCACATGTTCCTCACCCATTTTGCCATATTTTCGTGACCCTTTGTAGGGGAAGAACAAGCCCATATCAATCGTATCCTTCAAGTAACAAAGGATAGTCTTTATGCCTTATGCCAGTTCAATGGCGTTGTGTGGGCGCAGAGCTAAATCTAGCTAGCAAGTTAACAGCAAAGGAGATATCAGGTCTTGTACACTGTGCCAAGTACAATAATGCGCCTATTGCACTTAGGTACGGTACCTCAGCCTCTAAAACGTCTTCACCATCATCCTTTAGGCGAAATATATCCTTCTTTGGATGTAGACTGTGACCAATCATGGGAGTTCTAACAGGATGTACTTTATCCATATTAAAATGCCTGAGCATCTTTTGGGTATAACCTGATTGATGAATCAGAATCCCACTAATACGGTGCTCAAGTTCTAAACCGAGACAGAACCTTGTTTTCCCAAGATCTTTCATCTCAAACTCAGATTTCAAATAGTCAGCGATTTCTCTTAGCTCATCAAGAGTTCCAATAATGTTCATATCATCAACATAGACCGCTACTATTGCAAATCCGGAACTTATTCTCTTAATAAACACGCAAGGGCATAATTCATTGTTCACATACTCTCTTTCAATCAAGTAGTCACTTAGACGGGTATACCACATCCGTCCGGATTGTTTCAATCCATATAGTGAACGTTGCAATCTTATTGCAAACGTGCTCCGTGGTCTAGAGCCACTTAAATTGGGTAACTGAAGCCCATCCGGGACATTCATATAAATATCCGTATTTAGATCCCCATAGAGATACGCTGTGATCACATCCATAAGCTGCATATTTAGTTTTTCAGAAACTACCAAACTGACAAGGTAGCGGAACATTATAACGTTCATTACGGGAGAGTATGTCTCCTCGTAGTCGATTCCAGGGCGTTGTGAGAAACCTTGCGCCACAATGCGAGCTTTATATCTTATAATCTCGTTTCTCTCATTACACTTTCTAACAAAGACCCATTTATATCCAACGGATTTTATTCCAGAAGGTATTGGCATAACTGGCCCGAATATCGATCTCTTTGTTAGTTAGTCCAACTCAGCCTGGATCGCATCTTTCCATTTATGCCAATCAGCTCTACGTTGGCATTCATCAACGGAGCGAGGTTCAATATCATCAGTCTCAATCAACTCACGTGCATAAGCATATGCAAACACATCATCAACAATGATGGAGTTTCTATCTCACGTCCCACGTATACTAGTATAATTAATCGAGATCTCTATGTTCCCACGGATAGGTTCTGACATTGGAGCGTCCTCCAAAGATATCTCTTGGACATAACCATAATCCGGAACGTTTTCATGTGACGAATTTTGAGTATCAATGATGAGAGAGTTATTTGGTGTCATCACAACCCGTTTCCTAGGGCGTGAATCCCTCGAACCTAGTGGCCTCCCACGCTTCCTCGATGGAGCCACGGCCTGAGCCACATCACCACCATTACTGGTAGTGGCGCCGGCAGCCATCTCTCCCATAGGGGTGGCTGCTGCTGTGACTTTGAGTCCAAGTCCTTTCTCAGGTACTTGCATCCTTGCCGACACGTTTGCAGCTGGTATATGGGATCTAGTCACTTTATCAAGATCAGAGAAAGCGTCAGAAAGAGAATCTGCGACTTTCTGAAGATCAATAATTCTACACACTCACTTTGTGCAGTAGGGGGATCATGATGAGACAGAGTGGGGACATGCCATGCAAATTTTTGTCGTTCCTGCTGAACGTTTTCGTTCTTATCTCCCCCTAACGACGGGAAGACTGTCTCATCGAAGTGACAATCCGCAAATCTTGCAATAAATAGATCACCTGTCAAGGATTCTACATAGAGGATTATGGTTAGTTGGAGACTCAAATCCAACATAAATACTCATTCGTCTTTGAAGACCCATTTTAATACACTGTGGCGGCGTAATAGGCACATAAACAGCACACCCAAATATGGGTAAGTACGAGATGCTTGGCTCGTACTCAGGCACTAGCTGTTGCGCAGAAAAGGATTGGGTGACGGTGGGCCTCAGACGAATAACCATAGCTGCATACAATACTGCGTGCCCCCAAGCAGAGAGAGGAAGGTTGGTGCGCATTACCAACGTCCTCATGACCATTTGTATTCTTTTAATGGCAATCTCTACGAGACCATTCAGGGTATGCACATGTGAGACTAGATGCCCAACATTTATCCCATGCAGTAGTCATCGAAAGTCTTCGATGTAAACTCTCCAGCATTATCAAGCCTGACAAGTTAAATGGGATGATCCAGGTAGTGAGCCCACAACAGAATTATTTGTGCTAGGAGTTTAGCATAAGCAGCATTACGAGTGGACAACCTCGCGACATGTGACCAGCATGTCGATGCATCAACCAACCCCATAAAATACGTAAATGGCCCGCTTGGTGGTTGAATATGTCCACATATATCCCTTTGGATTCTCTGTAAGAATGGAAGAAGTACTTTAGAATTCTTTGCATAGAACGGTCTCGGTCTAAGTTTCCCTAAGGAACATGCTTTGCAAAATGAGCGTTTGGCTTTGGAGCTTCAGAAGCATAGGAGGCATCATGATTAAGACTTGAATCAGGGTTCACAGCAGAGGAAAAACGGATTTTTCCGTTCGACCCGCCGACAGGAAGGTTCGACCGGTCAAACAACCTTCTGGAATTGTTAAAACGCACGCTGGTCGAGTTCGACCGGTCGACAACGGTACTTCGACCTGTCGACGAGCGGCGGACAGAGGCAGTTTTGCCTATTTTCATGGTTGTCTCATCTTCTTGAATCAATCTTTGATTCTTGCTTTGATTAGCTATATAAAATGGATGTTCGTGTGAGGTTTTCAATACACGGATGATCATATCACGATCAGGATGTCCCAACTTTCGTGTCAATGCCAATATGTATCTGAATCCAAGAGGTCATCCCGAATGAAATTGTTTGATTCAATAGCTCAAATAGTGGTAGCATATAACCCACTAGACAGACACATAAGTTTTTCTAAGATGCGCTTCCTACCGCAGTCATTAGAGGTAATGCAAAGAAATTCTTTTCCATTCTCATCATGCGTTTCAGCATGGAATCCATTGGCTCTTATATCTTTAAAGCTCAAAAGAGTTATATTTCCTCTTGGAGCATAGAGAGCATTTGTGACATCAATTTGAGTGTCATTAGGCAAGAGGAATTGGGCAGATCCTCTTCTTTGCACAAGATTCGATGGTCCTGCCATCGTAGTCACTGAGGAATGTAAGCCCATCATTAAAATCGAGGCTATGAAAGCAACTCATATTTTATTAAAGATATTAGCCAAGGCTTTATACTCAAAATTCCATCTTGAACTTAAATCAAAACTAAATCCATTGTCTTGGCAAACATGTCATATTTCATCAACTTGGAAAACATAAAGACTTAAGCAAAATCAGCTTACAAAGTCTTTAACCCTTTAAACTCGATGTCTTGATCATTGCAATTACATCCTCATATCTATTGCAAACTATGGCCCATTGATTAGACGCTCCATAATATTAATAGACATCATGAAGAGGATTCTCCATTGATTGAGGCATACAGGCACGATACTCACGGTCCTAAGGACTGTGGCAGATTACCTTAGCCAGTGGCGGCGCCACCATAACTAGTGGTGGCACAACGCTGACCGGCGACATCCCTCTTATAGGGACGGCAGTCTTCTCTCAATCAATTGTTCTTCTGTGATGATTTTCCACAGATGATGGAGTCATGAACGTTACCATAACATTCATGAAGCGCTTCAAAACTTTCTAGCGATAACCTCTTTCATTAACTCAAACTGGAGTGCCATATCCATATGGCGTTTTATCAGGATAAGTAACCTGCCATTATTCATCTCAGTTTGAGAGTCTAGAGTGGTTTCTTCAAAACAACGCTCATGGATTCGAGCTAGAAGCTCTTGCGTGAATAGGTACATTAGGATATCATGAGCTCATCTCAGAATCTAATGTCCGCAGAATCCAATGGAGTAAAATCAAGTTCATTCATGTTCGACATCCAAAAATATGGAGAACAAGAATATAGTGTATTTCGGATTCAATACTCCCACGAAACAATAAAGGATAAGTAACCTGCCATTGTTCATCTCAGTTTGAGGGTCTAGAGTGGTTTCTTCAAAACAACGCTCATGGATTCGAGCTAGAAGCTCTTGCGTGAATAGGTACATTAGGATATCATGAGCTCATCTCAGAATCTAATGTCCGCAGAATCCAATGGAGTAAAATCAAGTTCATTCATGTTCGACATCCAAAAATATGGAGAACAAGAATATGGTGTATTTCGGATTCAATACTCCCACGAAACAATAAAGGGTAAGTTTCGGAGTTAATACTCCCACGAATAATGGAGGGTTTCTAAGCAATCTTTGCTCCCAAGAAACGCTTCCAAGGATTTGGATTTAGGTGAAACTTTGATGTAGTATGGTCATAACCTTAAACCTTTTCGGTAGCTCTACTCAAGTATGACCAGGTAAGTAATAAGAGATGTCGGTGGAGCAAGCTCTCTTAATACCACTTATCTCAAACTACTTACCTATGTCGTTTCTTCTCTACGGATTCTTCATGCAGAGGTAAATTCTTCAGTGAACTCCTTGACTTATGCAAAAATAGATGGTAAGTAGTAGAAGAGAAGGGGGTTGTCGTTCCACGGAGGATTGACGGCTCCCCGACTTCTCGGTAGCGTGTGTGCGAGTGCTCTAGCTAGATGAGATGGCAAGATGTGAATAGAGTGAGTGAAATGTGTGTATAAACAATGTGCGAAGTGTGAGTGTGGTGTTCGGTTTGTGTAAAAGGTATGGTGGAATGCCAAAACAATCAAATTAACAAGCAAGTAATGGAATGCAAGGAAATGTAAAGTGTGTGCACAAAATATAAAGGTGTTGGGGTTTCGGGTTAACCCAAGTCCGAATGCGATGCATAACAAACTAATTAGTACTCATGCTTGTGCAATGAATGAATCAAACTTCGTATCTTAGCCATGTTATGGATCTAAGACCATCTTATCATATGTATTCTAGTGCCGGATTATGGATCACTAGAACTCTCTCAAATTGGTTTGAGAGGCGAAGGGTACAAAGACTTAGAAGTTCAAACAAGGGAACCTCATCACATCTAATATCAATTGCCTAGAGAGAGCTAGGAGTCACCCCAACAATCTCAATCAAAATAGGTTGCACACATGCTCAAGAAAGTGACTAAATTTCCTACACATGCATTCAACACAAATTGAAATGGATAAAAGACATACTCATTCATCACATAGCATTCATACATAATCAATCCATCAATACATCACATTGGACTAGGGCACACAACCCTAGTCCCCAACAAAGTGACTACTCACTAACCATTAAGGTATACAACATCATATAGCAAATGTAAGATATAAGCATGAATACAAAAGAGAAAAGGGTTAAAGAAATCTCAATAAGTGGTGCCCCCTTCTTCTCCTTTGATCTAGACGTCGTCCTTGATGGTTGTGAGGATCCCCAGCTGCCCGGAATGGTGGTAGAAGCGGCGGAAGTGGTGGAGGTGGCTGGTCGACCCGTTCGTCGACCGTTCGACGGCAAAGTCTCGACCGGTCGACGGTCGTGCTGCGGCTGAACCGGAAGGGAAGAGGAAGAGTGGAAGAAAAGGAAAGGAAAAATGAGACTTTTGGGGCTGGTGATGGAGATGACCTAATTCAGGAAAAGAGGGCTATTTATAGGCTAGAGAGGAGGGAAATAAAGGGCTAGGATGGGCTAGGGTTTGATCTAAGGGTTGGATGAATTAAATGAAGGGTAAGGGGGTAACTTCCAAAGGAATAAAGGGGAGGAATAATCAAGGGGTGACCTCACCATATCTAGTGTGGTCCTTTGCTGAATTTTGGGCTTGTGTGGGCGATGAGTCACACGGTTGACTTTGCCTTGACTTTGACCGCGACCTTCGGAGTTGACCAAAGGTTGACTTTTGACCAAACCTCCGGAATTCTTGTGCAACTCACTTCCGGGACTTCATCTTGACTCGTTGACGCTCTCAAGTCGGGGTTGACCACGAGTTGACTTTTGGTCATCGGGTTGACTTTTCGTCCTTTTGCCGGAAATCCACAAAAAGCTCCAAATCGCATCCTTTCGCTCCCGATATCCGTCCGATGCTCGATTCACCTACAATGGTGCAATTCAAGGATTAGAGACACTAAATAGCCTTTGGATTAGCATTACTAAAGTGATTAGAGGCCTAATTTGTATGCAATTTACATACAAATCACACCCCCACACTTAAGTTTTGCTTGTCCTCAAGCAAATAGAGAATCAACAATCCAAATCACATTTAATTTTTGCCTTAACAACCATATCCTCAAAGAGAGCCCACTAAGCCACACATCAAGATTGAATCAAGCATATACTCAAACCTCATGATTTGCCAAGTGATTAAGATATGTATCCAATGCATGCTCGGTGTAGTGTGTGCTAGCCATGGAATAATCAATCAAGAGCAATCAAATTAGCACATAATGACAAGATTAACCGCTAAACTCACATGATTCACTAAATATTTCCGCTCTTGTGTTTAGGGTTAAGTGTTTACTCTCAAGACATTACCAAAAGCAACGTCCCCATAAGCTTGCTCATTGACCAACTCTCCACTAATTAACTCGCAACTCATTAGATCAAAAGGGCTTTCATTTGGTTCAAACGGGGCCAAGGGTTAAGGGTTAGCACGAAATGAAAGGATGGATACACAAATATTCCAAGTATTTTACAAAACAACTCAAGGACTTTGAAACTCATTTCTTTACAAACAATCCTAACTTTTATTCTCCTCTACCTTTTATTCTAAAAACAAACTCTCTTTTTGGATTTTCTTTCTTTCTATTTCTACTTTTCTCTTTCTTTTTCTCACAACTTTCTTTTCCCATTTTGTATTTTTCTTTTCTTTTTGGGACTTTCTTTTTTTTGAACTTTATTTTTGTACACAACTTCTTTTTGATTTTCTCAACTCCTTTTCTTCTTTTGTATTTTGCTTTCTTCCAACATTTTCTTTGTACAACGCACACTCTAAACTAAAATACCCCCACACTTGCTTTTCACAAACCCATAGAACACAAAGAACATGAGAAGTCACAATCGTCGTCTCGCTAATACTTGGAACAAGGGATGGTTAGTGTTTAAGCTAAAAACATGGGTTAGATTTTAGTGGTTAACAAAGAAAAAGCCAATGATGAACGAGGCTCAAAGTGGGTTAGTCCTAATGGATTAGTGTTTACGGGATTAGAGATTAGTTTGGCCATGGTGCTTAACTAGTGCCTTAATCATTTCCAATTCATCGCAAATTAACACGTAGTCTCAAGAGGTCTTTGAGCAAGTTCTAGGTCTCGTAAACTAGTGGAATGCACACACATGAAGAACAAGGATGTATGAATGATGCATACATATCAATGAGGCTCAAAATCTCACCATATAGGGTATATGCATGTCAATACATCGTCTAGATATGCTTCTCTAATTGCTAGTGACCAATCAACATGGCAAATGTGCGTATAGTGTCAAGCAAGCATCGATTACATAAATTAATCACAAGGCAATCCAATGATTTCTAAGCACATGCTCTTTATCCTCTTAAGTAGCAACTTAGTAGGCTCACAATCATCATCGGGGTTGTAAAAGAACAATCAAACACACAAAAAACCTTCAAAGTTCCAAAATCACAAAGTTTAAACCTTATGCACCTGTCGACCGGTCGACAGTAAGGGTCGACCGTTCGATAATAGCTCCCTGGATGAGTGTCGACCGGTCGACACACGGGTCGACCGTTCGATAAAAACTTTGAAAAATTCAAAAATTTTGGTGGTTTGAAAATGTGAAATCCTTTTAGTTTGGCCCAACCTCACCCCCACACTTAAAACCAACATTGTCCTCAATGTTGTGAGGTGTTTGAAAATGAAAATCAAGTGGGTGAAAGTGAGGAAGCAAAGTCGGGCGAATGCACACATACAAAATATAGCAAATGGATGATAGAGTAAGAAAAACCCCCTTTGTAGACTCCCTTAGCTAGCCGAGAAACCACAAATAGACACCAACCTCAGGGCAAAAGGCCCTGACTTCCATACGTTTGCTCCTCGGGTGCCAAATGAATTAGAAAGTGTGATTGCATTGGGATCATCCAAAACAGGGGATAGCAGCAACACAGCAGCGACCTTTCCCAATGATTTGGGCATAGCTCCAAGAATAGGCCTCCAAGTTGAGTGATTCCAGTGGCATTGGAAAGTAGACTCCAAGAGCTTTAGTTTGGCCACTGGAAACTCAGAAATAGCCTTCCGGACAAGCAGTGAAGAACCGGTCAAAGTGACCATTCAGAAAGTCAAACTGCAGTGAGCACTCCTCCTTTAAACAAACATTGCAGCAGATCCAACGGTCTATTCAGAGAGAAATTTGAACTGAAGACAGAGGACTCATAGAAGAAGCTTCTCCAACTGATTTCAATAAATTCCAACGGATAGATGTAGAGAAAACGGCCTCCAAAGTTACTGTTCTGTCCAGGCTTCTCTTGAACATATGCTACACAACACTTCTTGGGTTTCTTCCTCCAAGACTCCTATCAAAACACCTCCCAACCTCCCTAGATTATTTTATTCATTACTAAATAATGCTGAAAATAAATGTGTTTCTCCAAATGGGGTTGCCTCCCCACAAGCGCTTCGGTTTATAGACCTACAAGCCGGTCTTTGTTCCATTCGAAACTCAAAAGACATCCGCAAGGTGAAACACCTCCTCGTGTGTCTCAAAATCACTTTCATGGTATAACTTCACTCTATGTCCATTGACCTTAAAGGTACCTCCATCGTGCAAATTCTTGATCTCCAATGCTCCATGGTCAAAGACATGAATGACTTCGTAAGGACCGCTCCACCTTGAACGTAGTTTGCCCGGAAACAATTTCAATCTTGAATTATAGAGCAACACTTTTTGTCCGGGAACAAACTCCTTGGCCTTAAGCTTCTTGTCATGCCAAGATTTAGTTTTGGCCTTAAATAAGGCGGCATTCTCATAAGCATTTTGTCTTATCTCCTCAAGCTCATTCAAGTCTAGCTTCCTTTGCTCTCCGGCCTTCATCACATCATGGTTTAGTGCCTTGACTGCCCAAAAAGACTTATGCTCAATCTCCACCGGCAAGTGGCATGCTTTCCCATAGACAAGGCGGAATGGAGACATCCCCAAGGGAGTCTTAAATGCAGTTCTATATGCCCAAAGCACATCATGGAGACGCACACTCCAATCCTTCCGTGTAGCATTAACAACCTTCTCCAAGATGGACTTGATCTCCCGATTAGAAACCTCCACTTGGCCGCTCGTTTGAGGGTGGTATGGAGTGGCCACCTTGTGCTTTACCCCATACTTGTGAAGAAGGGCAGCAAATGTTCGGTTGATAAAGTGAGAACCGCCGTCACTAATAATGAAACGAGGTGTACCAAAACGGGTAAAAATGTGCTCTTGTAAGAATTTTGTCACCACTTTTGCATCATTAGTACTTGTAGCTTTTGCTTCCACCCATTTAGATACATAATCAACCGCGACCAAGATGTACTCAAAGCCAAATGAATTAGGAAAAGGACCCATAAAATCAATGCCCCAAGTGTCGAATATCTCAAGCTCGAAAATGTTAGTGAGCGGCATTTGGTCCCTTTTTGAAATGGTGCCCACTCGTTGGCAACGATCACATTGTAATGCAAAGTCATTAGAGTCCTTGAAAAGAGATGGCCAATAGAATCCGGCTTGCAAGATCTTAAAAGCCGTCTTCCGTCCACCAAAATGCCCTCCACACGTGTGAGTGTGGCAATGTTCCAAGATACTAGGAATCTCCACATTTGGAACACATCGTCTCAATACTTGGTCCTTCCCCGCCTTCCACAAGTAAGGGTCATCCCAAATGTAATGACGAGCATCCCGTTTTAATTTCCTTAACTCATAGAAATCCATACTCTCCGGTGCATAAGTCCCATTGCTAGCAAGGTAATTCACAATGTGTGAAAACCATGGTAGCCCTTGGATAGAAATAGCAAGTAAGTGTTCATCCGGAAAGGTCTCGGTGAGGGGAATAGCACAAGAGTCACCTCCTTCCATAATCCTTGAGAGATGATCGGCCACCACATTTTCCTTTCCCGGCTTATCATGCACTTCAATGTCAAACTCTTGGAGAAGTAGAATCCATCGGATGAGCCTAGGCTTAGAGTCCTTCTTCGTCATGAGGTACCTCAATGCCGAGTGATCGGTGTGTACAATAACTTTAGAACCAATGAGGTAACTCCGAAACTTCTCAAGAGCAAAGACGATGGCCAAAAGCTCTTTCTCGGTGGTAGTGTAATTCATTTGGGCATCATTAAGAGTCCTTGAGGCGTAGTAGATAGCATGCATGAGTTTTTCCTTCCTTTGACCCAAAACGGCGCCCATTGCATAGTCCGAAGCATCGCACATCAATTCGAAGGGAAGTGTCCAATCCGGCGCACTCATGATTGGTGCGGTAGTCAAAAGTGTCTTAATCATCTCAAAAGCCTCCACACAAGCTCCATCAAAATTCCAAGGAGCATCCTTGGCAAGAAGATCACAAAGGGGTTTTGAGATTTTAGAGAAATCCTTGATAAACCGGCGATAGAATCCGGCATGACCCATAAAGCTTCTCACTCCCTTGACATTGATTGGTGGTGGCAATCTCTCAATCAACTCCACTTTTGCTTTATCCACTTCTATACCTCGTATGGAAACCACATGACCGAGGACGATCCCTTCATCCACCATGAAGTGGCACTTCTCCCAATTCAAAATGAGATTTGACTCCTCACATCTCTTTAGAACTAAAGCCAAATGTGTTAAACACTCATCAAAAGAATTTCCATGCACCGAGAAGTCATCCATGAAGATCTCCATAAATTGCTCCGTCATGTCATGGAACAAGGCCATCATACATCTTTGAAAAGTAGCGGGAGCATTACAAAGACCAAAGGGCATCCGCCTATAAGCAAAAGTACCGAACGGGCATGTGAAGGTAGTCTTTTCTTGATCTTCGGGAGCAATGACAATTTGGTTATACCCACTATATCCATCAAGGAAGCAAAAGTGTGAATGTCCCGCCAACCGCTCAAGCATGTGGTCGATGAAAGGAAGAGGAAAATGATCCTTTCTAGTGGCGGAGTTCAACTTCCGATAGTCAATGCATACTCGCCACCCACTTTGAACACGTTGTGGAACCTCCTCCCCTTTATCATTCGTCACCACGGTCATCCCACCCTTCTTTGGTACTACTTGAACGGGGGAGACCCACTTGGAATCGGAAATGGGAAAGATAATCCCATGGTCTAGCAACTTAGTGACTTCCTTCTTTACTACCTCCATCATGGGTGGATTAAGTCTCCGTTGTGCATCTCTCACCGGTTTGCTATCCTCCTCCATATAGATGTTGTGCATACAAACACTTGCACTAATTCCCTTAATGTCGGCAATTGTCCACCCTATGGCCCCTTTGTGCTCTCTCAACGTCTTCAATAACTTCTCTACTTCATGTGTGGTGAGCTTAGATGAGAGAACCACCGGCAATGTGTCACCATTACCCAAAAAGGCATACTTCAATGTAGAAGGCAACGGTTTCAACTCAAGTGTAGGGGGTGAGACAATAGATGGCAACATTGTTGGCTCCATAGAAGGTGATGTATCCAAAACACTTGGCGGTCTAATACGATATGTACTAGGTGTGGAAGATGCAACCGACAATGCACTAGCTTCTTTTAAGATCACTTCATCATAGAATTCCATGCCATGGTGTGCTATCAAAGTCTCCAAAGAATCTTTGGAACTAGACTCTATAAAAGAGGATTCCACCAAGTCATCAACAACATCAACACGGAAACAATCTCCCAAATGCATGGGACTCCTCATGGCATCAAATATGTGGAAACCCACGGTGGTGTCAAAAACGGTCATTGTGAGGATTCCTTTTTGAACATCAATTTTTGTCCCGGCGGTAGCCATGAATGCCCTTCCTAAGATGATAGGAAGCTCCTCCTCGTCACTAGTACCCTCCATGTCAAGTATCACAAAATCCGCCGGTACTAATAACTCATCAATCTTTACCAAGACATCCTCAACAACTCCTTTTGGAAACACAAGGCTCCGGTCCGCCATCTTAAGTGAAATCTTGATAGGCTTGATATCTCCGAGCCCAAGTGACTTGTACACATCAAGAGGCATGAGATTAATTGAAGCTCCCAAGTCTAACATGGCTCGGTCAAACCCTTTAGCTCCAATGGTACACGGGACCGTAAAGGAACCGGGGTCTTTAAGCTTTGGAGGCAACTTTCCCGTAAGAATAGCCGACACCCCCTCACTTAAGAGCACTTGTTCATCCGGTTTGAACTTCCGCTTGTTTGTGCACAACTCCTTGAGAAACTTGGCATACGAAGGAAATTGCTTGATGGCATCAAGAAGTGGTACATTGATGTTAACTCTTTTAAATAGCTCAACGAACTCCCTCCGGTGCTTGTCTTGCTTCTTCTTGGCTTCCTCCTTTCTTAATGCTTGCGGAAAAGGAAGAGGTACTTGATAGTTTGACAAATCCAAAGGAGGCACACAAGTAGGACCCTTCCGCTGTCCGGAAACTAATGATGATGGAGTTGATGTATCCCTTGAGTTCCTAAGGTCCTTCTCGGGGGTAACGGGGTCCCTAGCCTTCATGGCCTCACCCATTAGATTCCCACCCGAATGTGACCCATCCCTAGAGCTCTTAGGATCCATCTCTTCACGTATCTCCTCAAAGGTCACTGTGGGCTTCTTTCTCTTGGCATAGTCTCTCTTATCAAACTCATTATCCACGGACAATTGGCCAAAACCCTTGCCCAACGGGATGCCTTGCTCGTTGCCCAAAGTAGGTGAAGAAGAGTGTAGTGCTTGAGTGCCCGAACTTGTCGAGGGTGCTTGAACTTGAGAACATGGCTTGAGTGGCTTTGAAACTCCTCCGGTGGTTACATTTTCTTCACCACCGGCTCCCTTATCCACCCCCTTATTTCTTCCATTTATAGGCAAAGTCACATCTTCCAATCCATTTCCCAAGGGTACATTTTCTTCCCCTTGGTTCCCTTCCTCCTCATAAATATAATCATCATCAAGGTTCTCATGAATGGGAGTATATGAAGAAGGGGGATTCAAATATAAAGAGGGATCATAGTGAACTTTATTATTGTAAACCTTACCGGAGCGAAGGGTGGTGATCACCTTCGCTTGCTCATGCCTCGGATTTTTCTCCACTTGCGATGGCAAAGCACCTTTTGGCCTCTCATTGAGATCCTTGGCCATTTGGCCCATTTGAAATTCGATCTTTGCCATGCCTTGTTGCATATTGTGGTACCCTTGTTGAAGTGCCGAAATGGCTTGATCACACTTCACTTGGCTTTGAACAAGGGTGGCCATCATGTCCTTCATAGTTGGGTCCGTTGAATCTTGCGCTTGGGGAACACTTGGGGCAGCGTAGGATGTAGAGACTCCTTGATTGTAAGTGCTTCCTCCTTGGTTAGAAAACCCGGGAGGTGCTCCATGAGTTGAGCTCTTGTACCCTCCATAAGTACCACCCCCATGGGACTTCTCTCCTCCTTGGTAAGTGTTGTAACCTTGAGATCTCTCTTGGTACCCTTGAGCGTTGCTCCCATAAGGCTTTGGTTGGTACCCTTGAGTCCTTCCTTGATCATTCCGGGGTGGATAGTTGTTGTATGACTTCGGAGGTGCTTGATAAGAACCTTGTTGGTATGAGCTCACTTGGTTCACATGTTGCCTTTCTTCCTTCTCCTTGTCAATGTGATAAGAACACTCCTCCGTCTCATGACCATGAGATCCACAATAAAAGCAAGGTGGCGAAGATACCACACTATTCACTTGAGATGGGGTAGCCTTCAATTGTGCTTGTAGGAGCATGTCCATCTTCTTGTTAAAAGCCGCTTCCAACCTATCAAATTGAGTGCTCAACAAATCATCACCCGTTGGCTCACTTGAGACATTGTGGACCTTTGACACTTGAGTTGTCGGTTGTGTGGGAGGATGCCTTCGAGGTCCAAAGTCATCCCAAAGCTCGGAGTTTGTTGCTAGGTCCTCAAAGGTGTCCCATGCCTCATCGGGAGACATGCTTGCTATGGTGCTTCCTCTAAATGTATCCACCCTTTGTCGTTGATTAGAAGATAAGCCTCGGTAGAACACATCAACAAGAAACCATTGTTCTAATCCATGGTGTGGACAACTCATCACTAAATCCTTGAATCTTTCCCATGTTTCGTAGAAAGCATCACCCGATTGGTGCTTGAAGTTGACAATGGAATCACGAACCTTTGCCGCCTTGCTTGGTGGGAAGAACTTGGATAAGAAAGCCTCTTGCAACTCGAACCATGAATGTATAGACCTTGGTGGAATCTTGAGTAGCCATTTCCTTGCCCCATCCTTCAAGGTGAAGGGGAACAAGCGAAGCTTCAAACCATCCTCCGGTAGTCCATGTAGTTGAACCGTTGTGCATGCTTGTTCGAATTCCATAAGGTGGTCATAAGGGCTCTCATCCTTCAAGGCGTGGAAAGTAGGCATAATGCTCAAAGTGGAGGACTTGATCTCGTAATGCGTATTGCACGGTGGAAGAACGATGCATGATGGGTGATCTACCACATGAGGGAGAGTGTATTCCCTCATGCGCCTCACGGGTGGTGGAGGTGGATTGTTGTTGTTGTGTGGCTCTTCTTCTTCCATTGTTGCCTCTGGAATATGGTCTTGTAAAGGTACTTCTCGGCTCTCAAGTGTAGGAGGCGCGCTCTCACACACAATCCTTGGAGTACGTCGCCTTCTTCTTGGCCGTCCTCTTGTATTCTCGCTTAAGACTCTTCCACTTCTAAGTTGAATCGGTGTGTGAGAGGTTGAAGCAAGGTTCATACACCTTCACAACACAACAAACAGTGGTTAAGTATCACAATCGAGGCAAGAAATACAAAGAAAAATGGTTAGATAAGCAATAGAAAGCGAAGAGTGAGAGAAACAAATGAAGGGAAGCAGGGTTGCTCCCAGTCGACCGTTCGACAACAGGCGTCGACCGGTCGATGGTTGTCCAGGGAGCTTCCGTCGAACGGTCGAGAAACAGGGTCGACCGTTCGTGAAATGCCCTGAAACGAAAAAAATTTTGTGGTTTTCTCCTTTTATACCTAAGCAAACAAGGTTCCTAGAAGTGCTAGGGAACCCAAATCAACACAAAACAAGTAATAACAAGCAACTAACATGCAAACAAACACAAGAATTCAATATAGACAAGCTTAAATGCAACTAAAGCAAGAAATGGAATGTGCACAATTATTAGAAACTTCAACTAGCAAGTGATAGCATTAGGGGTGCTCATGTCTTACATATATCACTAGGATATAAGGCCCGTCACTCCCCTAATGTGTCTCACTCAAGAGTGAATAGCACATGTGAACAAACACAATATGAACAAAATAGATTCAAACAAAAAGAAAGCTAAAGACTCGACTAACTACCAAGAAATCAAGGATTTAACCTCAATCCCCGGCAGCGGCGCCATTTTGACTTATGCAAAAATAGATGGTAAGTAGTAGAAGAGAAGGGGGTTGTCGTTCCACGGAGGATTGACGGCTCCCCGACTTCTCGGTAGCGTGTGTGCGAGTGCTCTAGCTAGATGAGATGGCAAGATGTGAATAGAGTGAGTGAAATGTGTGTATAAACAATGTGCGAAGTGTGAGTGTGGTGTTCGGTTTGTGTAAAAGGTATGGTGGAATGCCAAAACAATCAAATTAACAAGCAAGTAATGGAATGCAAGGAAATGTAAAGTGTGTGCACAAAATATAAAGGTGTTGGGGTTTCGGGTTAACCCAAGTCCGAATGCGATGCATAACAAACTAATTAGTACTCATGCTTGTGCAATGAATGAATCAAACTTCGTATCTTAGCCATGTTATGGATCTAAGACCATCTTATCATATGTATTCTAGTGCCGGATTATGGATCACTAGAACTCTCTCAAATTGGTTTGAGAGGCGAAGGGTACAAAGACTTAGAAGTTCAAACAAGGGAACCTCATCACATCTAATATCAATTGCCTAGAGAGAGCTAGGAGTCACCCCAACAATCTCAATCAAAATAGGTTGCACACATGCTCAAGAAAGTGACTAAATTTCCTACACATGCATTCAACACAAATTGAAATGGATAAAAGACATACTCATTCATCACATAGCATTCATACATAATCAATCCATCAATACATCACATTGGACTAGGGCACACAACCCTAGTCCCCAACAAAGTGACTACTCACTAACCATTAAGGTATACAACATCATATAGCAAATGTAAGATATAAGCATGAATACAAAAGAGAAAAGGGTTAAAGAAATCTCAATAAGTGGTGCCCCCTTCTTCTCCTTTGATCTAGACGTCGTCCTTGATGGTTGTGAGGATCCCCAGCTGCCCGGAATGGTGGTAGAAGCGGCGGAAGTGGCGGAGGTGGCTGGTCGACCCGTTCGTCGACCGTTCGACGGCAAAGTCTCGACCGGTCGACGGTCGTGCTGCGGCTGAACCGGAAGGGAAGAGGAAGAGAGGAAAAAAAGGAAAGGAAAAATGAGACTTTTGGGGCTGGTGATGGAGATGACCTAATTCAGGAAAAGAGGGCTATTTATAGGCTAGAGAGGAGGGAAATAAAGGGCTAGGATGGGCTAGGGTTTGATCTAAGGGTTGGATGAATTAAATGAAGGGTAAGGGGGTAACTTCCAAAGGAATAAAGGGGAGGAATAATCAAGGGGTGACCTCACCATATCTAGTGTGGTCCTTTGCTGAATTTTGGGCTTGTGTGGGCGATGAGTCACACGGTTGACTTTGCCTTGACTTTGACCGCGACCTTCGGAGTTGACCAAAGGTTGACTTTTGACCAAACCTCCGGAATTCTTGTGCAACTCACTTCCGGGACTTCATCTTGACTCGTTGACGCTCTCAAGTCGGGGTTGACCACGAGTTGACTTTTGGTCATCGGGTTGACTTTTCGTCCTTTTGCCGGAAATCCACAAAAAGCTCCAAATCGCATCCTTTCGCTCCCGATATCCGTCCGATGCTCGATTCACCTACAATGGTGCAATTCAAGGATTAGAGACACTAAATAGCCTTTGGATTAGCATTACTAAAGTGATTAGAGGCCTAATTTGTATGCAATTTACATACAAATCACTCCTCGTTCAAAGTCTCTTCTCTCTACGGAGTCCTCGTCCGGAGTATTAACTCGAACTCTCACAGTTCGGCTTATGAGAACTTCACCAATAGCATGATGACATTAGAGGTGCTCATGTCTTACATATACTGCAAGGGTATAAGGCCCGTCACTCCCCTAATGCTTCTCATAGTTTGGAGAAGTTTAGCTCATGTATAATCTCACGTTACAGAAAGGTGGGAGGTAGAAGAAGGGAGGTTGCAAGTCTCCAGAGAAAAAAAAAGGTTAAATTAATTCAGAAAGCAGCAACGTTTATAAAAGCTTACTTAGATTCTTTTTCTTGGGTTCTTCTTTTTATTCTTGAACTAGAGGAGATTGAACGGTGGTGATCACTGTTCACCAATTATTGTTCACGCAGCATTGTCCACCTATTACTGTTCACGCAGCACTGTTCACTTGGTACTGTTCATCAATATTGTTCATCCGAACTGTTCACCGCTGCACTGTTCATGGCGGAAACCTAGGGTTTTGATCTCAGGGTAGAGGTTCGTGCTGATAACGTGTTGTAGAATATAAGAAATACAAAAGAGAATAGAAGCAAATAGCACAAGAATAGAATATATCTTTATTGATGAATAGGTGCCTATATATATAGAGAAACACAAGGGTACAATCCACATCACAATTGAAATTCTATTCAATGTATAATCCTTATGTTATACTAACTAAGATACTCATAGGTTGACAAGGCACACATAAAGTGAGTTTTCTTCAACAAGAAGCACAAATCTAGAGTTTTTAAATGTTTAGAGTATTTTTAGCAGACTCTATATCTTAGCTCATTAGCTATTATAGAGAGCATGTTTAACTTTTCAACTATTTTAGCAGCTGCACTAGCCTCTTAAGTAACTCTCTATTTTAGTTTTGAACTATATAACTCCTAAATATAGAGAGCGAGATGAGGCTCTCTATAATTTTTGTTAATTTAAAACATTCATTTTTAGTTATTTTGTGTAATTATTAAATATACTTAAACTATATATTATTCATTAAAAAATTAATTTAAATTCAATACTAGTTAAAGTAGAGAGTATTAGTGCAGAAGTATTTTCAAATTGGCTAATCAAAATAATTTTTTAGCTACTTTAGCTAAAATTTAGTTAAAACATATATAGCATTATTAAAGATGCTCTTACTAAGAACTCAAGTTTTGACTTTATATATATAGATAGATAATGCAATTATTATTGTCTTCCTTTCAAAAAATTAAGTGAAAGATAAATGATCACATGCAGTTCCCTTAATTATTCATCTAATATCAAATTATCAGTAGATGATAGCGAAAGTTTTACCGACATTTTCAAAAGTTTGAGACAAAAAACAAACCCAAAAATGAGAAGAAAAAATGGTTTATCTACTTAGAACTTCTCCTTTTACTATCATATAATCATTACTTTTATAATGCAATTGTTGCCGTCTTCCTTTCAAATTAAAAATTAATTGTATTTTTCTAATTTTTGTAAATTTGCACTGCATTTAGTTTAATCGAATAATGCATGGACATATATAGTTATTATGGCAAGTTCCAAAGTTTTAGGATATACTTCAATTTTACAAGTGAAAGCACAGGTCTTAAAGTATGGTCTTCTATGAGAAAAACGATTACATAGCAAGACTATTACAGCTTCATTCTTTATAAGTGGAAGGGGATTCTCAAGTTGTAATCTATATCCTCAATAAAAAATCACAAGTTCTTGGTGTCATTCTACTCTAATCACCGATATAGAGCATTTCAGTCAACTCTGCTCGGTGATTTCTTTCGAACACATCTATCGTGAGGGAAGTTTTCTAGCCGATAAGTTTGTTGACCTTGAGCATAGAGATAGTCAACCTTGTATATGATTTGTTAACTTTCCAAAGGACATGTATCCCTCTATGTATTTTGATGCTTGTATGTTTACGGTCCCAAGGGGATCATCTTTGTAATGTAAGTTTTATCTTTAAAATAAAAAAATTATTCATATTTACTTATATAGTCACTTTCAAGGATTAAAATATCGTTTATTACAGATATATCGAGTTCAAAAAAAAGATATATCGGCAGATATATCTTTATCAAAAAAATATCTCCGATATTTTTCTTTAAACACAATTTAAGGGAAATAATCATTAAAAAAATCAATAATTGATTACAGGAGATATATGACAACTTTATCTACATCCAGTAGGAGTTCCTAGCAGGTTAAAATTGCGCTCGTCCATCTACTAACATGCATTAATCAAACCAAGTCATATAACCCATATAATTATGCACATGATAGTCATAGATCTCTTTCAAGGACTTGGATTCTACTTTAATATTTCATGCTAGGATTTGCTAGAGTTTTGATACGAAGCTGCCACGTCAACAGAACACAATCCAATGGCTGAAAGATAAAAGTTCTAAAGAACCTAAATTTGTATTTGAAACACCAGATTTATCTTTCTCTTTCTCTTTCTTCGTGACCAAAGCCATAAGGACAACACAGAGCAAAAACTTCAAGATTCACGCCTACGCCGATGACCGGATGACCCACCAGAAGATGATGTCGCAGACGGTATCGAAACTCGCTGAGTATGATGGTTCATTGGCATATGAGCCTTCGAAACCATTGCGGCGGCGATTAAGCAAGCGTTGCCAAGAGTGATAAATCATAAATCTGATTTCATTTTCGCAAGAACACATCTTCAATAGAAAAGCCATCTAATTAAACATAGAACAACCAAAACCAGATAAAATTGAGCTAATTTTGTCCCCTGAAACAGTCACAAAATCCCTTATCCCATATACCGTTCGATTCATTTGTAATAAATTGCATTGTTTATTTGCTTTGTATTCCATTTATGATGGATCATAAATTATGGGTATGAGTTTTGTTTTTTGCAGGCTGTGTTCGGGATTAGAAAGATGCCTGGAGTTTCCTTGGTTACAGAGAAGGAAGAGGGAGAAGGAATCTGGTGTTCCAAATGAAAATTTGGGCTTTGTAGGACTTTTGTTTGTCAGCCATTGGATTGTATTTTGTTGACGTGACAACCTTATATCAAAACTCTAGCAGATCCAAGCATTTAAAATCAAAGCAGAGGATCCAAGTCCCTCTTTCAAACTCCCTACTGTTGCTCCTAAAAGGGGATAGTAAGAATGAATCCAATCTGGTTGGGTATGTATTTCTCTAAGCTAATTATAATAATAAGCTCTATATTGCGCTTGTACATCTCCATATTGATTATAACCATAAGTTTCATAGCCAAATTGTTCACTAGAATTATGAAAAGGGGGTTGAAATCCACACCCCCAAAATTGAAATCCACACCCCCCCCTATGAGATGTAAATAGTAGTAAAATAATGGAATGGGGGGTGTGGATTTCAATTTTGGGGGTGTGGATTTCACTCCCCTATGAAAATGAGATTCATTTGAATTAATACCCAAACCAGACTTTCATCTTCATTCTAAATTTGTAAATTGAAACAATTTTTGTTATGATTTTTAAACCTTTTTTCTCAAAATATATAGATATTTTGGAGTATTTTAAGGATATATCGGCAATATTGACAAATTTCGAAGATATTCGGCGACGTTTGAGAGATTTCAGAGATATTTGCAAACATAAAAAGTTATTATAAATTGTTATATCGGTAGTTTAAAAAAATGATATATATGCAGATATATTGTCATATCGACTGATATTTTAATCATTAACACTTCATTACACCCACATGCAGTAATAATACTTGATAGAGACTTGATCAGGACCACCGATGTGCCATGCAGTCATGCAGAAGCCCGATTATTAATTAATTAGTGTCATATATCTTTCACTTGATCGCATCCACATATAACCAATTCCATATCTTTCTTCCAAGGTTGTGGTCGAGGTTAATTGGTCATCACCAATTCCATATATATTCTTAAAACCTCAATTAGCTTTACTAATTCATTCCTCTCTATGATTTCATTATTCTTACACATAGTTTCTTCTGGAGATATATTTCAGAGCTGCAGAAATGGTTTGCTAGCTAGCTAGCTACGTCAATAGTTCATTTCCATTTTCAGTTTGATCGAGCTGGCTCTGAATTTTAAAATCGAGTGGCCGGATCGGAGAAGAACAAAAGGCAGGCTTAATTAATTTGAGGATGCAGCTGTGGAAGCTTTTCGTCACCGCATCGGTTCCTGTCTTGGAATCGTTCTTGATTACTGCCCTTGGCTCATATCTTGCACTTGATCGCGTTAACCTTTTGGGCCAAGATAGCCGAAGCACTTGAACGACGTAATTATTTCTTTCCATCTTTTCAGTTTAATTTAGTTACTACTCTCTCTCTCTCTCTCTCTCTCTCTCTCTCTCTCTCTCTCTCTCTCTCTCTCTCTCTCTCTCTCTCTCTCTCTCTCTCTCTCTCTCTCTCTCTCTCTCTCTCTCTCTCTCTCTCTCTCTCTCTCTCTCTCTCTCTCTCTCTCTCTCTCTCTCCTCTCTCTCTCTCTCACACATCTATTTTTAACTGAATTCATGTGAAGAACAGATTGTATTCTACGTACTCACTCCAGCCCTGACTGGTGCCAACCTTGCAGAGACAATAACATATGACAGCATGATTAAGTTGTAAGTTAAATATTTTTAGTTACTTTCCCAATTCAGTTGTTACCACAATCACTCCTCCTATGTTCTTGTTTTTTTTACTGTTTAACTAAATTTATGTTATATATATTCCCTTCATCCCATGCATGACAGCATGAGCTATAGCCCAGGTAATTTTTAAAAAAACTTACATCAATGTGAAAAATTCTAGTGTTTGTTAACGTATCTCATACGTACAATTACCACTTTAGGACATAATTACTTAAACGAGAACCTATTTACTCTAATGAGGACAAAATTTACCATAACGAGGGTTTTTTCATAGTTACCACATGAGTTGTCGAAGTGGTAATATGTGTCCTCAAGTCGTAAACATTACAATTACTACTTTTAGGACTTAATTACTCAAACGAGAACCTAATTTACTCTAATAAGGACTTTATTTACCTTAATAAGGACTTTATCTCCACATTATGTATGAGAAATGTTAACATACCATAGCCTTACTCCATCAATGTTACCTATATTACTTTTAAACATGTCAAATGCAAGGGGAAGGTGATTAACAATTTAATTACACTACTAGAAAAAGAGCCTTTAGCCACAAGGCCAACAACCATAGTGGATTCGTGCCCTATAAACAGTCAATAGGCATCCCTGTTTGTAATCGTAGCAAATACGAAGCTCCATAACAAATTAAAGAATCTGTGGCTGGTTTGAATGCAGCAATCCCAAAACAAAACAAAAAAATTAATGCACCAATGAAAAATTATCAGTGGGCAATTCAGTAATTGACAAATGACAATTGACAATTGACAATCAAATTGGCACGACCAGTCATGTGGGTCGATTGCCCAATTTTGTTTTTTTAATCACGTCGGTATATGAATTGTAAAGATTTTTCAAACTGAATTGAAGGCTGAGATTTATTCATACTAAAATTTTTTATGAGCATGATTCAAATCTAACGGCTAATATTTAGAAGAAAAGGTAATTAAATTTTTTAAGGAAAAAAAAAGCACGCACAACTTCAAAAAAAATCCCTAAAGAAACTCCTATAAATTTTATGAAACTTTCACCTTTTTCTTTTCAAACATTATTTTCATGACAGATATTTCTCCGTTGATGTTTGGAAAACCATCCACCACCGCCGTCCCATCCACCACAACCCAACTATCCACCACATCTCTACCATTCCGCCGATTTGCAACACTGAAAAACCGAATGCCAAATGCAAATTATGATGAATAGTAAATTGCCTATAGGTAGTGCATTTGAAGGAGCCCAAGCTGCTTCCCTGAATATCTTTTGTCCTAATTAATAAATTTCTTTGGTAATAAACTTTCAATTATACTCTTAATTGAGATACTTTCTTTTTTTAAATAAATTTAGATACAGTTTTTAACATACCTAATTACACTTTCGCATGCAGGTAACTTCCCTCTAATTTTTAGTCTCCATCATTTATAACGTGCATATAATGCTAGAAGTTTTCAGTTTGTATAACTTGAAGTGTCTAATTTATCACTGTACAACTCTCATATATTTATCTACAAAATCAGCTCTCTCCGATTTATCTTTTTTCTCCTCTCCTTATTAATTAATACAATCTGGCTTGGGTGGTATTTTTGCCAAAATTGTGAATCATATACTACCAACCTAGTCTCAGAGAGCGTTGGCATTTTCTACACCAAGACCGACAACAATAAATTTGTTAACCAAGATCTCAGTTCGATTATAGTCGGTTACGATTTCATCCCATGCCACTACAATTGCAACAAGAAGGGATATTATGAACAAAGGGATGACATAATTGTTTGGCCTCTCAAAAATACCAAGGCCTCTGTAACGTTCCTGTCTTGGATTAGGATATCGATCACCAAACGGAGAGACTTCAGTACACGGTGTGTAACTACACGGCTTTCCTTCAACCGTCCAAAAATTAGAAAAAAATGCTAACCCATTTTTTAGACCGGGTTTGGACGGTTCAGATTGCATCGTGTATGTACATACCGTGTACTGAAGAATTTTTGATCTCCAAAGTCGGTTCTTTTCTATGTCTTGAATAAAAGACATAAACTTCAATGTATAGAACTAAGAATAACAACAATATCGATGTTAAGAGTGTGACCTTAGCATATATAGCTAGCTTCAACCCAAAAAAGAATGTGTAATTGTTTGTTGAAGAAGCATATAGAACTAAGAATGTTGTTAAGAATGCGGGTATGCTGCTAGGTTGTAGAATGGCGGTATGAAATATTATATTGTTGACTAGTATGTACATGTGTTGTGACATAATGACTCAATTCTGAGCGAAATTAGACATAATTAATTACCCACCCCCTCCCTAAACCTAAGTTCCTTCACTTATAAGTACCGGTCATAACACATTTAAGAAACATAAAGTGCAGATCAAATAACACCAGCCGAGAAGACTCAATCAACCTCCGGAGAAAAGCTACCTGCGACACTCGAAAAAGAGCCAACCCAACTCGACACCACCAAAGTAACCGTAGCGGCATAGCTCAAATTTCAAATAAAGTTTTGTATCTTATCGGTTTTGTATCGAGCTAGTCTACTTGATGTATCGATACATTAATGTACCGTAGACGAACCCTAAATTTTTATCAATACATTAAATTTTATCCCTCATTAAGGGTAATATAGATATTTTAAAGCTAAACATGTCCATTTATAAAAATAAAAACTTCAGCGACCACAACTAATAGAAAAAGTCCAAACATGTTTATAAATTGTTTAAAAAAAAAACAAAAATTGTTCCCCCCATCTCGTTGACGGTAGGCTCTGGGACGGTCACCCTTTATGGTATCTTCAAAGATTCATGAGCATTGATGACATGATTCATCAAATGTTCGTTAAAAGCTAAGAGAATAACCCGAGCGGTCGCCCATTTACACAATTGTATCTTTTTAAATTCTAGACTATTCTCTCACATAGTGACAACATCATAGCTCTTTCAACTCCCATGATATAAATGTATTTAATAATTTTATAAAGGGTAAAATCCCCAAATGGTACCCAAACTATCACGAAATGCACTTTTTTGTACCCACAAATGTTTAGAGAGTCTGGTGGTACCCAAACTATGTCTCTGTTATCCTTATTAGTACCTCCGTCCAATTTTCCGTTACAAAAAAAAAATTTATCAAGTCAGGCCAAAAACACAAAGAGTGAGTGATTTTACCAAAGTACCCATGACAAAAAAAAGTGAAATGTTTTTGGTCTAACTTGATGAAATATTTTTTTTTTGTAACGGAAAATTGGACGGAGGTACCATTTGGGGCTAACGGAGTGATAGTTTGGGTACCATTAGACTCCCTAAGCATTTGTGGGTATCAAAAAGTGCATTTCGAGATAGTTTGGATACCAAATGAGGGTTTTACTCTTTTATAAATGGTATAAGCATAACTTAGGGGCGACCCTGACTAGGCTTGGGGTGTGCCCCTGCACAGGGCTGCTTTGTCTAAAAGGCACCAACAAAGATTCTTATATATATATATATATATATACACTATTTGACTATATATGGTCTCCTTAATGAAACATATTATATTATTGGTATTGTTTCTTCTCTATTACAGTAGTTGTTATTAGTGGATCAATCAACAGTGGTGGATTCAAACCCTTTGTAGCATATTGAATACTTTGTTTTCATACCTTCCTAATCAGTATTTTTGTCCATTAGCAAAAAAAAAATCAGTATTTCTACCCAGGGCACCCTAAAACATAAGGTTGGCTTTGACATAACCACTTACAAAAGTTTGTTTAATGAATGTGTAGGTGGTTCATGCCGGTAAATATCCTCTTGACATATATTGTTGGTTCAATATTTGGATGGATACTCATCAAATTAACAAGACCTCCTCCTCATTTGCAAGGTCTCATCTTGGGATGTTGTGCTGGAGGTAAACATTTACCCAAGACTACACTATTCAACACGTAATTGAATGTAATGTATGAATATGTATTATTATTATTTTTCCATGAGAAAGTCTATCGTACATTATGTATCAATACATCAATGGTAGACTAACTCTCTATAGCAGTAGACCATCTCCATATAGTTGTAGACTAGCAAGAGACTAGGCCGTACTAGTCTACCATGACATGGAGTTAATCTACTAGCTAGTGTATGAAACAGGTCTACTTGATGTACCGATATATTAATATACCACAGACGAACTCCTTATTTGACATTACCTTTTAACTGTTTTTGTGAATCTAGCTAGGCCTCATCATTTGGCCTGTGAATATGTGGGACAATGGAGGCTCTCCTGGCCCTATCGATCCAAGCCCGGGTCGGACCTGTAGTCGGCCAGCAAGAAGCCCTGGCCGGTAGGCTTGCTTAAGTATTTATACTTATTAATAAATATTTTGTATTCTATGTTATAGACTGTAACATAACATTAATACAAAATATTTCTATAACATAAAATACAAAAATATTTCTATAACTTATTAATAAGGAGTACAAATTACAAAATATTATTACTATAACATATTAATAGCATTTAGCCCTAATTAATAGCATTATAGTCCAAAATATTATTATTATTATTATTACTAGCCTTTGTACACACGCTTTGTGCGTGTGAAAGGGTTGCGCTCGCGCCTGCGATTGTTTGCACAATTTTTAGTTTTTTAGATTTTATACTTTGCAAAAATGAATTTCAAATTAGTAGTCGAATTTACTCATTTATAAAGATATGAGGAAGTTGTCGCACTGGCCCTTCCTTTAAAAAAAATATATAATGTGCTTCTCATGTGCTGATTAATATTTTTTATTTAAAAAAAAAAACATAAGATGTAGTGATTAATTTTTTAATAATAAGATTTAGTGACTAATTATAAGTAGATGAAAAAAAAAGTAGTGGATAATGGGCCCACCCTTGATTATATAATAAAAATATATATATATATAGTAGATAGTGGGCTTAGCCTTTATAAATATTTTAGTTAATGCATTTACTATTTTCTCCTTTATATATGAAATTTAATTTTTTAAATGATATATGTTTGGAGGGACATTCTTAAATTTTTAAAAATTTAACCAAAACTCATGTTTTGGCTTTATTAATATAGATTATTACAAAATATTTATTTATTAATACAAAATAGCATTAATTAAAAATGATTTAGGATGCCTAATATCATCTATTCCTCTATTTTCATCAAATAAAAAAATAAAAAATTAGGCTCGGACCGGCTTGGGCCAACTTTAAATGGGCTTGGGCCAGCCCAGTCCGTTGACGAGCCTTATGTGAATCTTACTTTGTCACAAGATATACCTTATAAAGTATTGAGTTGATGTGAACAGGAAATTTGGGGAACCTTCTCCTCATCATAATCCCAGCAATTTGTGAAGAATCAGGGAGCCCATTTGGAGATGTTGATACCTGTGATACTAATGGATTGGCTTATGCTTCACTTTCTTTGGCGGTATGCACGTTTCTTCTGCTTCTTCTAGTACGTGATAGAAAATTGCATAAGCAAATCCATACGTGGATAAGCAAATGTTTTGTGCACAAAGTTTCTCTTTTGCTTCATTTTTTGCCGGAAAATGATACGACTATTTTCTTTTTCTATAATTTCCCAATAATTTCTTTATTTTGTGGACTCAAAAAATAAATTTTTTATCCCTCATAAAATTTGAACTCCAACAATATCCCTTTAATAGCTAAAATTGAATAATTAATTCCTCATATCATGTTATCATCTTCTCCATATCTCTATATTATTTTACCTTGGGAATAGAGATTGAAATTTTATCTAGCTTATTTGTTCACTTCTCCATTAATAGGAAATCTTTTTACGGAAGCTTTGGAGCAAAAATGACCAAATTTATCCTATAATAGAAAGAAAACTAGATATAGGAAAACTATTAGAAATGCTCCAAGTACATTCCACCTTGTTTGATTGTCAAGAACTCCTATCTTTACTTCTCGTAATATAGTACTTTTTTATTCTTCAGATTGGAGGCATTTATTTGTGGACATATGTGTATAATATTATACGGATATATTCAAATCTGAGCATCCAAGATTCCACCCAGACCAACGAGATCTCGTCTACCTCTGACCACCTAAGTTGCACCGAGCCTCTGCTTTCTTCCGAGGACAATGTAGATCAATATGCACTTCCATGTACTATATCTGAAGGAGATGTCAAGGTTTTTTGCTCTTTGCTTATTTACTCCATTAAGGGCCTGTTTGGATTTGCTTTTCGAATACCCAAAAGCGCTTTTGAAATAATTGAAAAAATTATTTATAAATATACAAAAATTTGAAGAAAAAAAAAATGTGTCTTGGTGAGTTTTAGAAGCACTTGGAAGTGGTTTTAAAAAGCACTTTTACCAAATTTGGAAAACATTTTTAGGTATTTTAGAAGCAATCCCAAACAGGCCCTAATATTCGTTTATAAGGAATTTATCTTGCCAAACAGTGGAGCGTTATATTGCAAGATTGTCAACATGGACTACTAAAAAGATGGATTATTGTTTTAATGTGTGATTCATATTGACGGTCAAACTACTTTTTTATTATTATTATAGGACGTCAGTTTACACACACACATCCTATGGGAGTGGAACCCAAGATCTCTCTTGAGACAAGTTTAGTGTCAAACCACTACACCAACCATCTTGGATGACATTCGAACTATTTAAGATGTCAGAATGTTACCCTTTTTATAATCTCTAACGTAGCATATTTTTTCATTAAAGATGACATGTCTAGGTAAAATAAAAGAATGGATGGCAATGATGAATGAAAAGCTCAATTTGAAAACGATATTTTCCCCTCCAACTATTGCAGCGGTATGACCTTCAATTAGCATTTCTTTTTTATGCTCATGTAGCCCTACATTATTGACTCATTCTCCGAACTTGTGCTTCTTCTTTTTTCTTCTACAGATTGTGGGGTTTGCAATTGGACTCATTTCTCCAATTCGAAACTTATTGATTGGAGACGACGCTCCTCTAGCGGTGATCGATGACTCTACTTCCTTGTTGGGGTATAAACTTATGCATAAATTGTATCCAACTAAAGTTCATGTGTTCATTGTAGATATTACTATTTAGCTGTTAACTACTGTCTTTATCATGACGATTTCAGAGATGCGGCTATTCCGCTTCTCACTTTGATCATAGGAGGAAACCTTGTGAAAGGTAATAATTCATGTTAGCTAGCTAGGTTCCTCGATCCTTTTCCATTTCAATATATACTGAAAAACTTTAGGGTTTAACTTACTTTCACATTTGTTTCTTTTAGGTTTGAGAGTGTCAGGGATACGAAAATCTATCCTTATTGGCATCATAATCGTTAAATATATTGCGGCGCCTCTTACCGGAATACTCATTGTTAAAGCAGCAGTAAAATTTGGCTTAGTGAGCAATGATCCATTGTATCTGTTTGTTCTTCTGCTTCAGTTTTCAGTCCCACCTGCAATGAACATTGGTATGTATCACATTATACATACCAGAAATCTCTTGCATGCTTCACCGCAATTTTCGCAACACAAATTTCAAGTGCTGTTTCTCCTAACACGTGATTTGATCCATACTGATATGGCAGGAACCATCACTCAATTGTTCGGACAAGGAGAGAGCGAGTGTTCAGTTATCATGCTCTGGACTTACATTTTCGCTTCGCTATCGCTTTCTCTATGGTGTGCCTTCTTCTTGTGGCTTGTGGCCTGAGTGTCGAAACAGCAACGAACTACTCATCAGTCAGTTTGAAGAATTTTTTGTACACGATCGATCAGTCTTCTAATAGAATTGTAATTGAATGCAAGTTTTGAAATAAAGCAACATAAGCGTTTATAGTCTTGGAATCACATATTAGGGTTTTGCATTAAATGCCAGGTTGAGCAAGCCACTTTTGCTAGTTAAAGATCAAAGCCTTATTCTTCACTCCAACCGAGTATTCTTCTTCAACCAGTCAATTTTTTCAGAGAGAAGCCACAATGCAAAGAGTGAGGACACCAACTCGATCATTGGGGAGTTCAAGTTCTATTGAGTTGTAAGTCGGCTTGCAACTTATTTTGGATACAATAAACTGTACATACAACTATCCAAATAAACTACTCATAATGCGTCTTTTGCTTTTAATGGAGCTACAAAAACAACATTTGTAACTATATCCAAGAGCAACGGTCATCTCAAGTTAATAACTCATGTTCTTCAGTTCTTCCTTGATACTTGATATTTTGATATTTTCAATTTAAATTTTTTTTGAAAACGAACTTTGATTCATAAAATACTACTTTAGATCTTCATTTACACCAATAGTATAAAAACATAATACCCAATGAAATATTTAGCTAGCATATTGTGGCTTAATATCCGCCCCCTCCCTAAAAATTTACCTATTTCACCCATGTTACATGTTGCTATTTTCAGTATCCAAAAACAAGCTCCCAACTTGAGGAATATAGAAACAGAGTGTGGTCAAATTCCAAGCTTTACTTCCATCAAACACCATCTACATAGTATAGCTACCCTCGAGTTTCATCATCTTCATCATCGAGAAACCTAAAAGTGGATCAGAAAACACAAATTCTAAAAGAGGAGCAATTGCTAAAACTGTTGGACCATACTAAAACTGTTAGGCCATGATAAAACTGTTGTCATCAGTTCAAATTTCCTAAACAAACTATGTTCCCCGACGATACTCCAATTGCTTTGTATTCTCTAGCAATATCTGTCATTAACACCAAATAAGCATTGTTCAAATACATGGGCCACAAGACAAGGAATATCTTTTCATTTGGGGAAAAAAGAAGCAAAAAGTGCTTACTTCTCGAATGTAATCTGCAACTGCCTTGCAGCCTTCGATTGCAAGTTGCATTACATTTTCAAAAGTATCCAACGATAGCTTAGCATCCATCTGCATCGACAAACATCACAAATGAGTGGTTCAGAGGAGAAGGCACTGGATGATATATCCAAGACAGCTAATACAGTTATTGTAACTTAGAATTGTGCACAGAAAATTAGAAACCTGAAGAAGAGTCACTTTGTCCAACTTCGGCATAATTCCTAAAGTCACATCAGCACCTCCAGCACTATCTTCTATATAGTTTAAATCTGTCCACAAACAACAAGGTCATGGTCATGTAAAAGTTGTAATATCATACTAGTACGGTGGCCTTATAGGGACCCTAACAAAACGTATTCTCGGAAAATAGAAATTTAAGTGAATGTTACCCAGCAGAGGTGTGCTATTAAGGTACCCAGCACTGCAGGAAGTAACAAGATCACGCATCGGAATTCCAGCGTCTGCAAGGGCCAGGGTTGCAGCATTGATACATGCAGATCTAGTTCCTGCGATAAGTTAGAAAACAAGATAATCAAATCAGAATAATCAATAAATAATCAAATTCAAGGATAGATCTTCTATCATTCTTAATCCGAGTAGTGAGCAGCCACTTCAAATCCCGTAGAATTTTCAAATAACTAAATTTTTTTATTTTTTTTTAAACTAGGGTGTCCGAATCTTTGACCCAACTAATCCCTAGGCCCCCGCCTGACCCCACAACATTTGGGGAACTGGAAACTCTAGCAATTGCTAGGTAGGTACCGTGGGAGAGGGTCAAACCCCATACCACTTGGGAGCAAACCAAGGGTCTGACCACAAGACCAAATAACTAAATTCAAACTGATAAACAGACAGCAGCTAGGATGAGACTCTGGGAACAGTCCATTTGAATATAATGCACCAAAAACAATAACAAGCAGTCAACTCTCAGCATACTTTGGCCGTAAAACAAGAACTGCCTTAAATAGAAGTAGTATAAAGCAAACTAGTGGCCAGACTGTGATACAAATATAAGTGGTTCATAGCAAATTCCAGTTTGATTAAATTAGTTAAGAAGGCCTCTTTTAACAACAAATACGCATGTATCTACTAATATATTGAATAACAGAGGATCAAGTATGCATGCACACATAGAAAGAGAGATATTGGGCAGCCTAGAAATCACGTAATCTGGATGTATGTTATTATCATATAGGATATATGACTGCATAGAGGCATCATATCTACCTCCATCTGCTTGGAGAACTTGCAGAAAAATATCTATCTGCAAAAAATATATACAAGGCTTCAGACAAAAACAAACTACAAAATCAAGCAGGCAAAAGTTCCCAATACAATAGAAGCTGAGTCAAACCTGAGACCGAGGCATTAAGTTTGTCAAGATGCATTCTTCCATGGTTTGGCGAATAACTAGAGATATCTCTGTGGAACGCCTGAGAGCATAAAGGATGCAAATATTAATTATAAATTTTATTTACGGATGCAACACAGTTACGTTAAACTTAAATAGAAGGATCATCTAAGCATTATATACTTAGAGATTGAACAGGAATAGAACATATAACCTATCACCCTTTGGTTTTCTCATCCGATCTCCAGTACTAAAATTTGCCATGGTGTATTCACAGCGCACCTAAATTTATTAACAATTACAAACAACATTACACTAACAGATATAATAAATGCCTGTTAAGTTAACATCTTCAGCATGACATAGACAGGTTTAATTGACAGAAATCTAGACTATATTACCAATGCATTGGCATTCAGTTGTTGGCTCCTATTTTGGACCTGAAAAAAAAAAAGTAAATTATAAACAGCTTGGATGGATATTCAACTGCAATGAGAAAAGAATTTTGAATTACGAATAATGAGTACCGCAAGCTTGCTACAACTTTTTAGCTCAAATTAAACTAAAGAAAAAAAATGTTACTCAACCTCTTTAGGGCCATACACGGCAGCAATAACTTTGGTGTTACCCATCTCGAACATAGCAGAACTGAAATTTGATATGCAAGATGAATTAATAACAACACAAAAAGAAGTTACAAAGAAAAGGCAGCAAGGGTTAGTATTTAGAACCCGTCGGCTTTGGCCACAACACCAATCTCTGCTGGAATTTGCCTCATCTGGGATCAAATGAAAAATGAAATTAATCAACTCATAAAATAAATGAAAACTTTTGAAGTTAAATACAACAGAAAATAGAGAGATAAACAAATACTTCCATGGGGCGGCGACCATCTAAGCGAAGACCTTCAGGGCTCACAAACTCCATCTGTTCAAACATCATAACCAAATTAGAAAATTCTAACTAACAAGGGATAATTAGTAGAAAAGGAAATCATCATCTAAGATGTAAAGATCATAAAACCAAACTACAAACTTTGCTAATTAAACCACAATGACTTTAATACAGTAACAATATCCTAATTTACTAGTACTTTGTAAGGTTTTAGAACTTTTAGTCATGTATTTCAACTCTGGAAAATCCATCCAAACAAATTGGAACGAACTAAATTTTTACCCTCAAAACGACATGCCTTACTCAACCAACCAAACTTTGTGACTTTCTTAAAAAAAATAATAATAAAATAATAAATAATAAAAAAGGCTATAAGTGGCTTTAAGACAACGAATTAAAGCCCAGAAACAGAAAAAGAAAAAAAGAGCCATAAACTCGACCCCAAGGATCTGAGGAAGCTGAGACACCAATGACGCACTCAGCTGCATCCCAAGAAAAGTGAAGGAAAAAACCGCAGAACCAAGTTGGGTATCCATAGTAGTTTTTGAAACATACAAAAAGGGGGGACTAAGGCCTTTAGAATATTATGCAGTGCAAATTCTATATTCTCAACACCCTTCAACATGTGGACGGACTCAGCCAAACACTTGGATTAATTACAAGACCACCTAGTGAAACTCCACCCTTTCCCAGATACAATGATGAACGCATAATCTAATCAAGGATCTTGGAGAAGCATGCTTCAACATTAATAACCACTATTTTCAAAATTTGTCAGATTCAAAGAAAATGACCAAAAAGGTAACCACAATGGTGGCAGAACGAACATGGTCATGTACTATAACACCATAAACAAACTTCTTTTTTCATAAGAAACAAAATTTTATTTCTCAACAAGAAGCTCTGATAGCAGAGTTTATTCTACCAATATACACTTCTCTGCATAGAAAAACAAATGCATGACAATCTTTTGAAAGTGATGTAATTTGGAATGAATGAACACACACAACCACTAGCAGGTAGCACCTTTGAGTAAGTTTAAATATTCACAATAAAAAGACATGCACATGTGTGTGCGTGTACGGAGCTACAGGGACACATGTACCAGGATCTTAAGTGTGAATCACAATAAGATTCAACCTTCAATCTGATCCAGAATCTGTAAGTGTGATTTTGGGTGATGTACATGTGGATGGCTTTTCTTTTTCTTTTTTGGATTAATTTCTTCTTTATCTGAAAAGAGAAGGGGATACTTGCAGTGAATTCTTCACTTGAATATATGATATGGTTTATCTACTCCTGATTCTTTTCAATAGTTATAGTTTTCCTTTAATTCAATTAATTTATCAAAATTGCAGTTACACATATTTTGCATTTGCATTCTGTTTTGGGTATTCAATTGCATATGAGTTGAGAAACAAAGACTCAAAGAAAAGAAAGAACATAATTGAAAAAGGAAAACGACAAATACATTTACATTGGAAGAATCAGATTAATCATCAACAAAATACAAAGAAATACATCCAAGTTTAAACCATTGTCTACCACAAAGAATGGCCATCTGGTTATCAATTTTGCTTTTGTTAACCATCATTCATCAGAAACATGAAAATCGCTAAACCCCTAGTTTGTGTCATCATCAATAACATAAAGATCAACTTTGACCATAACAGCCTGTACTCTATAGTTTCTTGTAGGGATGTCTAAGGTCAACTTCATATTACGTTAAATAGAAAAATTCACATTGTTCAAAGAAAAGGTGGGAAAACTTAATAAATCTTGCCCAGTACCATTGAGTGGCATCAGTTCCACAGTGCTCAATGACTCCTACCAATTGTGACGAGTATGAATATAACAAATAAAGCACATGGACATATACAACAACATTTTGGACAAATACTAAGGACACAGGACACCCAAGCATAAAAGGAACCGAGAACGAAGGAAGCTGCCAAATATTCTGCAGCGAAACAGAACTATATCCACAAAACGTTAAACCGCCCCTACTTATTCTTCTTTGTTTCCTATTTCATTCCAGTCACAGCTCTCCCAGGCAATAATATCCATAAGATGTATTGTAAAGCCTTTTTAAATGTAGAAAGCTAAATGGAGATCGCATTAGCTAACTTAACATGCATATAAACTTGTCGGCACCCAAACAATATATGAGAATTACAATTCATTGCTTGGATATTGATACCACATATGTAATCATGAATTGTAGTAAGAAATATTAGACACTGCTACCATTGCAAAATACCAAAATTGCAAATTAAATCTCATAATCATAGCACTGTAGTTTAACAAAAAAAAATTGAAAATTCAAACTCATTTGGGGTTTATGAATTGTTTACCCCCAACACTGAATAAACCCCATAATCCAAATCACTAAACGTTAAACCCTAGGAAAAAAATCGAGTACCTAAATTGGCACCAAAGAAGGAAGAGAAGATGATGATATCTTACCGTTGAAGAGATGAAGTGGTGTGGCGGATTGCTGCACGAAGGAGAGAGAGCGATGGAGTGATATCGCCGTCAGCCCGTCTGTTTGTTCCCCTATTTGTCCATCGCGCTCTTCTGATTGTTTTCTTTTTCTTTTTCTTTTTTCAAAGCACTGCGTGTGCAACATTGCAATTGTAATTAACCACTTGGTATGATTGAGTTGACAAACTTGTACCATCCAATCCAAGTTGGAGCAAAACTATTCCTACATTATAGTAACAGGAGCTCATGGGTTCGAAACCCAGTTTGGGCGAGTTTGAAGGGCATTTGGATTCGTGCACCTGTCAAGCATTAGTGGCCAGCGGCAGCCCGTTCCGCAAAAGGAGATTAGTCTCCTCGGCTTCCCCGGAGTTGGGGGTTGGGGTGGATCCTTCCTGGGAAGAGAATTCCTAACAAAAAAAAACAGTGCAACTGTGCAATATTTTGATTGGAAACAAACAAACAGTGTGAGAGCTTTTGTGAGAGAGAGAGAGAGAGAGAGAGTTTCTCAAGCTAGCATAGAGAAAGGATGAGGTCGCTCTCAACCTCATTCTCTCCATTTTTTTGCTTTTTGAGGTCGTCAATCTTTTTCCATCGCTAATTCTTTGTTCGTCTCTCTTAGAGAAAAACTACTGACTTAGTTAAACAAAGCTACTGACGGTTATACAAAGATATTGAATAAGTTCTACAAAGCTACTGACTAATTAAACAAAACTACTGACTTAGTTATACAAAGCTACTGACTGATAAACAAAGCTACTGGATTAGTTATACAAAGCTACTGACTTAGTTATACAAAGCTACTGACTAAGTTATACAAAGCTATTGGCTTAGTTATACAAAGCTACTGCCTTAGTTATACAAAGCTACTGACTTAGTTATACAAAGCTACTGACTAAGTTATACAAAGCTACTGACTTAGTTATACAAAGCTACTGCCTTAGTTATACAAAGCTACTGACTTACTAGGCAATCGGTTCTCGGCGTTTAATTTTGGGTTGAATTTTGTGACAAATCGATTAGCTAAGCTACTGACTTTTTGTGACTTACAAAGCTACTGAATTAGTTATACAAAGCTACTGACTTAGTTATACAAAGCTACTGACTAAGTTATACAAAGCTACTGACTTAGTTATACAAAGTTACTGCCTTAGTTATACAAAGTATTGCCTCAGTTATACAAAGCTACTGACTTACTAGGCAATCGGTTCTCGGCGTTTAATTTTGGGTTGAATTTTGTGACAAATCAATTATGTGCAAATGGTTTTCTTCGGTGGTTTTGTTACAGTGAGAGAGAGAGAGAGAGAGAGAGAGAGACCAGAATAAAGAAATCGATTCTCAGCATTGAGTTACTGGGTTGAATTTGATGACAAATCAATTCTCTTCAGTTTGGTTTTCTTCGGTGGTTTTGTTAGAGAGAGAGAGAGAGAGAGAGAGAGAGAGAGAGAGAAGGAATGTATTGGAAACTAATTCGTCTAATCAATAGTGGTTTTGGGCAGATGGGATGTAGTGGCATTAATAGTAATTTTGATAATTTTTTACTGTCAAATACACATGCCAATTTCTTCCATATGGCCTTATATGGGTAAATAATATTAGGTGTCATGTTTAAGAATATGGTCTATGCAAATGACTTTGTTGATAATTGGCTCTTATTTCAATAGATGGGCAAAAAAAAATGAATACATCCTTTACCGACGCAACATTCGTCACTACATGCTACTCTCAATTTTTTATTTTTCATATGTAATCCTTTTGATTTTAAAAAAATCAAGAAATTGACCTTTCAAAAAAAAAATTCAAGAAATTGAAACATAGTAACTAATATCCAATTGTTAGCATTTGAAAGATGAAACTTTTTCTTTATCGTTCAAGAGATAGAATTAATTATTTAAAAGATGGGCAAAAAAAAAAAAGGGAGTACCACCTTTACCGACACATAGTTCGTCGCTAAAGGCTGCTCTAACTTTTTATTTTTCTTATGTTATCCTTTTGATTTTAGAAAATCAAGAAATTAAAACATAGTAACTAATAGTTAGCATTTGAAAGTCCCCATTTAGAAAAATGAAACTTTTTCTTTACAAGTGATGGCCTAAAAACAAAATAAATTAATGATTTATCGTTCAAGCGATAGAAGCAATTTGGGCAAAATAGAAATTATAGAGTCAGTATAACTTTAACCGAATTTTTGTCGCTAGAGGCTACTCTCAATTTTTATTATTCTTATTTTATCTTTTTCAGTTTAGAAAATCAAGAAATTGAAACATAGTAACCAACAGAAAAATGAAACTCTTTCTTTTATAAGTGATGGCTTAAAAACAAAATGATTTATCGATCAACTGATAGAAGCAATTATTTTAATAGATGGGCAAAAAAAACAGTTACTACAACCTTTACCAACGACACATTCGTCGCTACAGGCTACTCTCAGTTTTTTATTTTTCTTATGTTATCCTTTTGATTTTACAAAAAAATAGAGAAATTGAAACATAGTAACCAATAGTTTGCATTTGAAAGTCTTCCATTAGAAAAACAAAACTTTTTCTTTATAAGTGATGTCCTAAAAACAAAATGCATTATCGTTCAAGCAATAGAAGCAATTATTTTAATAGATGTGCAAATAAAAAAGTGAATACACCCTTTACCGACGAAGCTTTTGTCGCTATAGACATTGCTTATATATATATTTTGAATCTCTCTCTCTCTCTTCAACGGTCAAGTAATCCAGGCCATATATTTCAATTTGATGAGGATCTAACGGCAGGAACCCCTTTCAAATGGTCAATACATTTTTTAATTAAATTCTTTTTTTCACCAACCAAGTCCGGAAATTCAAAAGAATAATCCCAAATCATCTTCAAAAAATTCTATAAATACCTAAGGCTCATTCATTTCCCATACCAAAAATTTTCCAAATTTTACTATTCTCTATCAAATTTTATTATTCCTGCAATTTTGCTCCAACAATGGGGGATCTAAATACGAATTGACTTCTAGTGAGGAAGAGCAATTGTGTGCGTATTGGGCACGTGTAACTGTATGTCCTATCACAAGAAAATGTTAATCCGTCAAACAGCTCTTGCAAAAAATGTATGCCGACTATGCGGAAAATTGGGTGGTGATCAGGCAAAAATTTGACCAGCGGGTGCTCTCCAATCTCATTTTTGGAATTTGAAGGTTTATCTCAAATATTGGCACAATTGTCTGCAAGTGGCCAAATTTCTTGTTCGAAGCGGCACCAATCCAATGGATGATGTACATATTTTTTCTCTAATTATATTTTTTGAAAACAATATATATATTTTTGTCCACTCTATATATTTAATTTTTATCTTTTTCTTTGGTTCATCCTCCATGTATAGGTGACTCAAGCTCAAACAGAGTTTTATCAAAGAAGAAGAAGCCCTTCGATTAAGAATTAGGTTGTTGGGATGAAATCAAGTATCATCTGACATTTGTTGAACCACCTATGAGTCCTCACGAACAGCCCACTTCCATAATTTAGTTCTTCTCAATCTGAGTCTCTAATTAACTTGGATGATGATGAAGACGTGGATACTCTTAGCCCACATTCAAGGCTTATGGGGCAAAAGGAAGCGAAGAAGAAAGGAAATAAGGTGCAAGCAGCCGTAGAAGAAATGGCTATTGCTTTTTGTAAAAGTGTTTCTCCGGATCAACTCTAGGTTTGGACATTGACTTGACAAATGTTGACCACCTCGGGTAATTACTATTAGCTAGTTAATACCCGTTAGTGTACCTTTTTCCATTGACTTCAAACACAACACCCGAATTAGCTTGTCCAGCGATGACTCGCTTGAACATTTCTGACGCACCAAGCACGTTGAGGTCATTTTAAATTCATGGGGTTCTGAAGAATGCATGTCATATATGTGTATTGTATGACGCCACCGCCTCAAGAATTTATGGAGGGTTTGCTATGTCAACTTGAATATACTACAGCCCAGGCGGTCGGGCAATTCTTCCACTTCAGTGCATACAATCGATGCTCCTAATCATGCTTGGAAATCTGTGTCGATCTCCCCTATTGAGAAGCCATTGTAGGTCAGCGACATTTAGAGCACGAAGGAATCACCCCGAGTAAAGAGAGTCCACTTCTCTACAAAATTTCTTCAGATACTCACTTGAGCGTTGTGAACGCTCTCATTCTAGTAATTTCATCGCACTGATCTGCAGCTACACCATACGCAAGCATACGTAAGGCACGTGTCATTTGTTGTTCGGCAAGCAATCTTAATTTGTCAGCAGCATAAGGTTTTTACCTTCAGAAATCATTGTGGTTGCAAAGAATACATGTTTATGCATTTGCACCTCCTTCGAAACTCTACTTGGTTGTACACCGGACGCTTGATAAAATAGTTCTCCATGAGAAACTGATCCCGCACTTGGCGATGTGTTTCAACATTTAGAGCACATCCAAGTCGTGAACCGCAACCTCTTGGTGTTTGGGACGAATGATACTCTGCAATTATCGCAGCTGCTTGAGAGTTTGTAGCTTGCATATGCGCAAGGTCTTCTATAGTTTCTCGTTCTCTAGCTAACAACCAATTGCTAAAATTTTCCATTGAAAAGATGAGGAATTTGGCGAAGTGTGTGATTGGAGGATGAGATTTCAAGATAGATGGAGGTAAAATCAAGGGTAGGTGTGAGTAGAGGATGAAATGAAGCATATTTATTGTCAATCATGGTAGACAAAAAGTTAAGATATGTACATGTGACATATGGAATTGGTCGAAAATCTAATCGCAAATCCGAAATAATTTTTTTTTGGAAGATAACGTTATCTATAGTTGACACAGAGTATTGTTCACCTACTCAATTAATTTTTTACTCCATCATGCTCAACTGCCCTTGGATTTAAATCCAATGGTAGTGAACAACGAAGCAAGTAAAGGGTAAAAACCTGATTTAGTACCTATAATATTGCGAAATGTACTTTTTGGTACTTACAAATTTTTTTAACCCAAAATGGTACCTGAACTATTGTTCCGTTATTCAAAATAGGAAATGCGAAAGGTACTTTTTGGTACCTACAATTTTTTTTTTACCCAAAATGTTACCTGAACTATTGCACCGTTACCCAAAATGTACCTAATTTAATCATACTTAATGACCAAGTTAACGGAGGTACCATTTTGGGTAAAAAAAAATTGTTGGTACTAAAAAGTACCTTTCAAAATAGTTCAGGTACCAAATTAGGTTTTTACCCGTAAATAAATTCATTCCAACTATCTAATTATTTTTCACCCTTGGATTTAGATCCAAAGACAGCTGAGCACAACTGAGTAAGAAATCTATTAAATAGGTGAACGGGGCTGAGTTGACACATGTCACGTAGATGGCCGAGAATCTAATCACCAATTCTAGATATTTTTCATGATGATAACGATATTTACAGTTGTCACGTGTCGAATAGAGATAGGCCAGAAATCTTATCCGCAATATGAGATATTTATAATAAATTTGTTAAACAACTCAATTTTATAAATAAATCTTCATTTATAAATTAAGGAGAGCAATTTTGACACTTCATTTTACCACTTGCACTCAACTTTTAACTACATAAAAGTGGAGTGTAAGTGGTAAAACATATGGCAAAATGGAGAAAGTGGAGTGTTAAAATCATGTTAATAAATCAAATTTAAAGTTTAAATAGCATATTGGCAGACTAGCAGCAGAATTGCCTTCGATTGTTGCATTGCGAAACGGAAGGCAATTGCCAATTTTGATAAATAGTGGATTGCCTTGGTCTAAAAATTGGCAATTGAACCTCCAAAGTGAATGGTCGGAGTATCAACTATCAAGGCTCCGTCATGGTGCCGACGAAAAAAGTTGGGTGACCCGTGATATCTAGCATGATGAACATAGGGTGAAGAAATTGCAAGTGGGAGTAGAAACATTACCTCACGAGTCCATTAGGCTTCAAACAATCCCACTATGATCCATTTGCGAGGTGGAACCAGTGCGCTTTATGAAAATTCGACATAACGAACCAATACATGTGATACATGTGGACACAAGCCATGTTCATGCTTTTTCAGCTTACGAAAATGTGTGTGGTTTGGAAGGCAATAGATGGCAAAGTGTGAGCTTACGAAAATGTGTGTGGTTCGGTAGGCAATAGAACATTAGAACCCATTGTTAAGACAATCACTATTCTTAATTTTGGGCTTAGGGCCAAAATTCAGGCTTAAATAACTAAGTTGTTAACATGGGCATGTGTAAAGGGAATGGACTAGTTAGATCTAAGAGCAACTTTAGTAAGCTTCTCTATTTAAACATAGAAAAAGTAATAGTACCACTACTTTGAAGAAGTTTTAGGTTCTTGTATGAATGGAATAAACTCTCTAAAGAAGGATGAAGTGATGAACACACAACAATATTCTATAGAAGTACATAACAAAACGATATTTTCCTCCTATATAATACGCAGCCAACAGCCTAGGACAGATAAGAATTTAAAACAAAACTACCTATTGTTTGATTGACTGCGCTATTATTGTCGGGTTCTGTTGATTTATCAACTTAGGCTTATTTGATTTGATTAATTACATAACAAATGAATGATGGAGGGAGCACAACTGGTACCTTCATTTCACTTTTTCTGAGTTCCTTTCTTTTCCTCGTATGAATATTTTTAAGAGGAAGAAACAGAGCCCAACTCTAGACCGGTACGTCTCTAGCTTTGTTCATTCGGAACATTTTCCATTTACCTCGGTTAAGGTCAACTTTGCCATGAATTACGAACCTAGGGAACTTTAACCAAGGAGGATAGCAGAATTTTCGTTGTTCATTCTGTATGTAGCACAATATATTAAGATACGTTGTTTTCATCGCAGCTTTGGCATTTTAATTGCTTCGAAAGCCTTGACCCGCCCATCCATCTTCTGCTTTCAGTTTAATAATTACATCATTCACTTATTAACTTTGACATCCTTGTCATCGGTGCTATGACGACAATTGTTTTTATATCATAAATGTGAGATCCTTTTTTTATTTTATCAATCTATGATTTCGTCCGTAGCCTAGCTGTAAGATATTTATAAGAAAACTCCCAGATAGTAGTAAATTATCATCAGTTTTGTGACAGGAAAATTAAAGAAATGTTGTAGAATGACAAAAAATAAAGAAGAGAAGAAATATCACACAATAGAATCAATCTTATTAATGAATAGGGACTTCTATTTATAGAGGAATACATGAGTACAATTCATATCTTAATTGGAATCTTATTCAATACATAATTTTTATTTCATATTAACTAATAGTTTTCTTAGATTGACAAGGCACATACAAAAGATGTTTTCTTCAACAAGAAAATATATATAAATTACAATTCACACATCGTAAAATAAAATATTAAGCATTTGACTTTCATATGTATCGATACGATTAAGTTGAATAGTTCATCCATATTCTAACAAAAATATAAAGTTCATACAAAATTCTATAGAAAAATATAAACAAACAATATATAATAAAAAAAGAAAAATTTATTTACCATCGGATGAGTATTGGTATGAGGATCACAAATACACCCCTCCCCAATATTCGGTTTGAAAAATCGAATATTGGAAATCTCCGTCATCGTTACCTTATTTCTTCGAGTTTCTTCATATTAGAGTGTAATACCCGATGGAGATTTTTGCCAACCTAATCCTGATTAGAATTTTAACATGTCTAGATGGCGGACGGGGGTTGGTGGCGGTGGGGAGCATTGAGTGGGGATGTGAGCAAAACTCAACTGTTGCTTTCATGAGCCCATCTCAGCTTGGCATTTTGCTTTGATACTTCCAGTTTAATAATTAGCTCATTACTTATTGACTTTGACATCTTATCACTGTTGCAATAACGACAATCGTTTTTAGGGTTTTTATCGCCAGTAGGATCTAAACTTTGGTGTACCGGACAGAAAGGTACCCATATTTTAAAAGTGATCAATAAGGTACCTGAAATTTCAGAAACACATCATCGGGATACCTCCGTCTATTTTTCGTTACTTGTCCGTTAATTATGAGGGCATATTAGTTATTTGACATATCTCAACTTTCAAATTTTGCAACTAATCAGTTTTTAATTGTTACGTGTCACGACCACGCTTCCGCCACGTGGAGCAAGTACTACTCAACCCAACATAAACTTCCATGACAAGCTTCAAATAAAGCAACAAAATAGAAAGAGACTACTACTCGATCTCTTCCCCTTAAGAATGGGATATATAACATGAAAAAATGCATGTGGGAGTGGAATATTAGCTCACGAGTCCGTTAAGCTTCAAACAATCCTATTATGGCCCATTTGCAAGGTGGAACCAAATAAGACGAAATTATGGAAATTCGACATACCGACCAATACTTGCAATACATGTGGACCCAAGCCATGATCTTACGAAAGTGTGTGTGGTTTTAGAAGCCAATAAAACTCATTGTTAAGAAAATGGTTTAGGTAAAAAATTGATGTACTTTTCTTTTTTATTTCTCTTTTAATAAATTTTCCTCGTCTGCCGAGGTTCGTTAAAAAAAAAGAAAAAGAAAATGGTTATTTATATGAGTTTTTCTATTGGAACCTCTAAATTTGCTCAATGTACCTCCTTCTTTTATAAATTATTAAATGACATATATATCCTCACATAAAATGAATATTATGGATAATGTTTCAGGAAATCATTATTGTGTGCCTTGTCAAACTATGACTTAGAATAGGTTTATCCTTCTAGAGTATGGATTGTATTAGTATATGTTTCTTATATCGATACAGATTGTATCTTGTACCCCTCTATATATAGAGGCCCTTATTCATTAATGAAATACATCATATTCTCTGCTCATTCTCTATTGTTATTTACGTTTCCCTTAAACACGTTATCAGCACGAGTTCTAGCCCTAGCTACAAAAACTCAAAACCCTATAACCCTAACCCTGAAATTAAAAAGCCAAAGATATATTCAGCATAGCCTTCTGCTACGCGCCTTAACCCTAGAACCAAAATCCTAGGCTCACCGCGTTGCTCCACCATCGGCTGCTGCAAAAACCAAATCTCCAAGAATCTGCCTGCACAAAACAGCCGACTTCTGAAGAACTTTTCTCCTTTCTCATCCGTCGGATCAAGCTACAAATTTTACAGAAGCTTTATCCGTGTGTCTACTACCTCCAGTTCAAATTTCACGCAATTCTAACCGTTGGATCTTCAGATATTCAGTCTTAAAGAAGCGGCACTCAGGATCAAGATTTCCTGCGATTTTGCAAATAAGAAAACCAAGTAAGTTTTTTCTCCTGCTTTGATTTAAATTCTCGTACTCTTCTTTTTCTCGGGGATTTAAAAGCTTCCTTTCTTCTTCATCCCGACCCCTCTTATGGCGTGGGACTTTATGAGATTTAATTGAATCATGGAGATTCATATATTATGCTATGATAAAGAAATTTCATGAGCATCAGTTTTAATTGAATCGTGGGGATTCATAATATATGCTATGATAAAGTAAGTTCATGAGCATCAAAGAAAAATCTTTGTGATAAAGTAAGTTCACAAAAGCATCGAATTCGACCAATTTTTGGTCATGACTTATTCATTACTAGGCTCACCTACTTGGGTATGATGTCTAGAAAAGTGATTTGAGATTAGTGGTGTCAAGTGAGCCTCGCTCTACCGACATCTTATCTTACTTACCTGGTCATACTTGGGTAGAGCTACCGAACGGTTTAAGTTATGGTTATACACCATCTTGGTCTTGTTCTAATCCAAATTTTCTTGGAATCTTTATTAGTGTTCGTGGATGTCTTTTATGACTGCGAAACTAAAGTATCTTCTTATTGTGATAAAGTAATTTCACAAGTCATAAAGTGATAAAGTAATTTCACAAAACCGTTGCTGAATATAATTCAGATATGCTTCAACTATGACTATGCTTCAATTTTGTAAAGCGACTCTTACAGAAGCAAAATTAATAGAGAAAACTCTCTCTACCTTCCACACTTTGGCACTTATATTGTACATACAATATCGATTAAAGTATATTGCCAAGCGAATTTCAATCAGCTTATCAATTTTCTGCAAGTAGCTGAAAACATGACACGATCATGATGAACAACAATAATTAGGCCTGTCGGACCAAAGAGAGTTCCAAAAGTAAATTATGGCCAAAGTAGGACAAAACCCTAATGTTAAGGGTAATTCTAATGGACGATCCGGTTCATATAATTGTCCCAATAAGGAAGGAAATCGCAACAACGTTGCACAAAATCGTGGGAACTATTGCACCACGTAAAAAGGGCAAGGAGGAAGAGGCATGGGCCATAGAGGCCATGCCGACGCCGGCAAAGTAAAGCATGGCAATAAGGTACCAAGAGCACTAATCCATCCTCCAAAGGCACATGATGCCAAACACTTTTCCCAACGACGGGTTCGTCGCTATAGCCCTTTGACGGGTTCGTCGCTATAGCCCTTTACCGATGGCCGGATCCTCACTATTGGTAACATGTCCTTTACCAATGAACGGATCGCCAATGAAGCATGTGTTGATAATGAACTATACTTCACTTGATTATGAGAACCATTAGGGGAGTGACGGGCCTTATATCGCTTGCGATATATGTAAGACATGAGCACCTCTAATGTCATCATTTTGTAGTGGAAGTTTCTCATAAGAAGATACTAGAGATGACAAAGACGTCAATCTCACAATTGCATATTTTAAGGTCGACCAAAGTAAAGTGAAGACCATGGAAGCTCCAGACTTCAAATAATTGCAATTGTTTTATTTCCAAGTTTATGTAAAGGCTGTTATGCCTTAGTTTATTTTGACTTTTGTCATAGTTTTTTGTTTTGGATTAGATTTTCTGGACAAGACCTCGATGTAATCGTTGGCATATGGTTTAATAAAGTTTCGAATTTTTCCTCGATGTAATGCCTTATATTCGTGTCAACGGTTATTATTTGGAAACGTATTGTAAGAATGAAAACGAATACTTATGTATCACTTCTAATGATTGCGGAAGAACGCGCATATTAGAAAAACTTATGTGTCGCTCTAGTGGGTTATACTTAACCACTATTCATATTATCGAATCCAACAATATTTTAGAGCTGATCTTTTGGATTCTGACACATATAGGCTTTGGCATGACCGTTTGGTATATCCCGGTCGTGACATGATGATCCGTATATTGAAAACCTCACACGGACATCCATATTATCGAGCTAATAGAAGCAAGAATCAAAAGATGATTCAAGGAGAGGAGACTTGCGTCACTGACATGCCATAGAAATGTGCACATTCTGTCAAACGTCAGGCGATCGATCGCGGAAGCACGTGCGATCGATCGTCCGCCTCTAGCATGCCTCGGACATCGTCCAGAGAGCATTTGCGATCGATCGCAGAAGAATGTACGATCGATCGCACGTCTCCAGAATGCCTGGACAACGTCTAGAGAGCATTTGCGATCGATCGCAGAAGCACGTACGATCGATCGCACAGTAACGATTGTTACTTCCCCCTCTAATCCTGATTCCATCGTTGATCAGGATACCTCCTATGCTTCTGCAGCCTTTATGGCTAAGGGCTCATTTTGCAAAGCCTGTTCCTTAGGCAAATTAGGATCGAGACCATCCTATGCTAAGGACACAAAAGAAATTATTCCATTCTTACATCGTCTCCAAGGAGATATTTGTGGACACATCCAACCATATTGCGGACTTTTAAGATATTTTATGGTTTTGGTGGATGCATCGACATACTGGTCACATGTCGCTTTATTGTCCACACCCAATGCTGCTTATGCAAAACTTCTAGCACAAATTATATGCTTAAGGGCTCACCACCCATATCATCCTATTAAGTCAACTATGTCTTGACAATGCTAGAGAGTTTACATCACTGACCCCATATGTATACACAACATGGTCTCGCAGAAGCCACCATTAATAGACTTCAAATGGTCGCTTGGGCATTGGTTATGAGCACCAATCTCCCATTATCTGCTTGGGGTTATGCAATATTGCATGCAGCTCTACTTATTCGTTTCAGACCCACTACCAATCAACCGTTTTATGCGTACCAGATGGTAACTGGATATGAGCCGAATGTCTCACATTTTCCGCATACTTGGTTATACGGTTTATGTGCCAATTGCGCCCCCACATCGCACTCCATTGGGTCCTCAGAGACGTTTAAGTATTTATGTTGGTAACGAATCTCCAACTATTGTCCGCTACTTGGAATCCTTGACAGGCGATCTCTTAACCGCTAGATTTGCGGATTGTCACTTTGATGAGACAGTCTTCCCGTCGTTAGGGGGAGATAAGAACAAGAATGTTCAACAGGAACGACAGGAATTGTCGTGGTCTGTCCCCACTCTGTCTCATCTTGATCCCCAACTCGCACAATGTGATAGTAATGTGTGAAGTATAATCAATATTCAGAACATAGCAGATTCGATGCCTGATTGTTTTCTGATATTGATAAAGTGACGAGATCACATATACCAGCTGCAAACGTGCCTGCAAGGTTGGAAATCCTCTAAAGGAAGAGAGGATATGGCGCCAATAATGGTGTCACAACTACACATAGTGGAGGTGTGGTTGAGGCCGTGGTTCCCTAAAGGAAGAGGGTGAGACCACTTGGTTTGATGGATACTCGCCAAAGGAAATAAGCGAGTTTGGCACAGCCTAATCCATTCATCATCAATACCCAAAACCCGTCTCATGAGATTATCTCTGATTATAGTTATGTCCAATGAATCAATATTGGGGGACGCCTCAATGATTGAATCAATTTCAGAGAATACAAAAATCTCGATAAGTGCATGCATGCTTGAGACGAAATTCTTGATGATGTATTGCTCAATAGATTATAGAGCATGATGACATCGAACCACGCTCTGTTGAAAAATGTCAACGTAGAGCATATTGGCCTAAATGGAAAGATGCAATCCCGATTGAACTAGATTCACTAACAAAGAAAAAGGTATTTGGGCACGTAGTGCTAACGTCCCAAGTGTAAAGCCTATTGGACATAAATGTGTCTTTGTTAGAAAGCGTAAAGAAAAGAAAGAAGTCTTGAGATATAAGACTCACCTTATGGCGCAAGGTTTCTCACAACGCTCTGGGGATTAACTACGAGGAGACATATTCTCCCGTAAAGGATGTTATTACATCCTGCTACCTTGTCAGTTTGGTAGTTTCCACAAAAACTTGACATGCAGCTTATGAATGTGGTTACAACATATCTCTATGGGGATCTAGATTCAGAGATATAAATGAAGGTGCCATATGGACTTCATTTACCCAAATCAAGTGGCTCTAGACCACAGAGCACGTTTGTAAGTTGAAACGTTCACTAAGTGACTACTTGATTAGGAAGGGATATATAAATAATGATTTATGCTCATGCGTGTTCATAAAGAGAACAAGTTCCGGATTTGCAATTATTATTGTCTATGTATATGACATGAATTTAATTGGTACTCTCGAAGAACTGAGAGATATTGCTACATATTTGAAATCCGAATTTGAGATGGAAGATCTTGGGAAACTCGGTTTCTAGGCCTTGAGCTAGAGCACCGAGATAGTGGAATATTAATCCACCAATTGGCTTATGTCCACAAGATGTTAAGAATGTTTAACATGGACAAAGTACATCCAGTTAGCACTCCCATGATCGGTCGGACCCTAGATCCAAAGAATGATCCATTTCGTCCAAAGGATGATGACGAAGAATTACTAGGGGCCGAAGTGCCATATCTAAGTGCAATAGGCGCATTATTGTACTTATCTCAATGCACTAGACCTGACATCTCTTTTGCTGTGAACTTGTTAGCTATATTTAGCTCTGCGCCCACGCAACGCCATTGGAATGGCCTAAAGACAATATTTCGTTACCTTAAGGGTATAATCGATTTGGGCTTGTTTTATCCCTACAGAGAGACATGAAAAATGGCAAGATGGGTAAGAAACCCGAGCCTACTGCCGTCGGGCGATCGATCGCAAGGAATGCGGCGATCGATCGCACAGGTGTTGAAACTCCCTTCACCGAAAATCCTTGTGATGTTTTGGTTAGTTGTGCTGATGTCGGGTATCTCTCTGACCCGCACAAAGTTATATTCAGCAACAACAGACTCTCCTCAAGATTCAAGTGAATCAAGTTAGATCCGAGGAGAATGTGGTAGATTTATTTACTAAGTCTTTGCCTAAGTCCACTTTTGAAAAACATGTTAAAAGCATTGGTATGCTTAAGTTTTCAGAGCTCTCATGATTGTAGGAATCAGGGGGAGGTGCAGACATTAGGGGGAGTCTGGCACATACATGTCACTTTCAAATGTGAGGGGTGCGTTGTACTCTTTTTCCCTTCGACCAAGGTTATTTTTCCCACTGAGTTTTTATTGTTACTTGGCAAGGTTTTTAATGAGACAACATGGAAAGCATCACCTAGTTGTGACCGGCACAAGGGGGAGTGTTTCAGGAAATCATTATTGTGTGCCTTGTCAAACTAGGACTTAGAATAGGTTTATCCTTCTAGAGTATGGATTGCATTAATATAGGTTTCCTATATCGATACAGATTGTATCTTGTACCCCTCTATATATAGAGGCCCTTATTCATTAATAAAATACATCATATTCTCTGCTCATTCTCTATTATTATTTACGTTTCCCTTAAACAGATAACAAATTGTAAAGAAAAATTACATTTTTTTCTCTCATTCAATAATAATGATAATAAAATGAATATCTATTATTTGTTTCATTGATTTTCATTTTCCAATCTCACTACACACTTAGAAGGTGAGGTAGAACAAAAAAAACCCTATTATCATCCAAATGAGCCAACAATTTTTAAAAATCTAAGCAACTATTAAAATTGTTACTCAATGAGAGAGAGAGAGGGAGAGAGAGAGAGAGAGAGAGAGAGAGAGAGAGAGAGAGAGAACAAATATATATATATATATATATATATATATATTAGAGAATAAATAATCATGCTTGCATACTTTGCTAAAAAAACACACAATAGTTTAGGTAAAAAAATTATTGTTAATTGAATATTAATTTTTGAAACCCGACAGTTGGTGTTGTTTGATTGTTTTTTTTGTTGGCAAGAGATTCATGTTGTATAAATGAATGGATATTTGAAAAGGAATTTAGATGTATAGAGCAATTAAGTTATTTATATGTAAATTACATGACTATGGTTATTTTAAGAATTTGATAAGAGGTCAAGTGAGTAAATTTGGAGGTCTCAATAGAAAAACTCTATTCATTTTTTTTTTTAGAAAAACATAAATTTCATTAATTAAAAGGGGATTATAATTCTTAATATGGGCATCCTGAAAATGAGCAATACAGACCACAAGAGTGACCTAATCAATGATTCTAAATCTAGAAAAATACATACATCGTGTATCACTGCTGTCAGCAATCTCCAGCTCCAACAAAAAAATTCCGGCAAGTATTGCCATTGAGACCAACAAAACCAATCTTGCTCATGAATGATGACCCATAAGAAAAGAGAGTAAAACCAAATTCTAAACATATTGTAGGAGAAAAAATCTACTAATAAAAATAGAACACTTGAGCCATCCGCAAAAACATGACATGAAGCAAACTCGCGATGTCGTCGCCAGATAAACTGAAGGTCTTTTATTATTAATCTAGCCAAAGACAAATTCTTCGAAGAACAAAGAACCTGAAGACCAGAGTAATTCTCAAAACCAAGACAAGAATCAACCGCTTGAAATGGTCTGCAGACGACAATTCTCAAATCATAGTAATTTCCACCAGGATCCCACACCCAAAACCCAGATTGGAAGATTTGGAATCCATCATCCCCAACCAAATAGGCTCGAAGGCCCAATCCGAGTGAAAACTCATTGGAATCTCGCAAATCAACCTTCCCTTGAAGGTGAAGGGAACGAAAACATAGATCTCAATTAATAAAATTACCACCGTCGAAAGACCATGGTAGACATGAGGAATTGATACATCACCAAAAGAGCGGTGATGCAATAGTGAAGATAGAATGGGTTGAAGGCCGCTACCATCTTTTTGGAGAGAGCGACGGCTAAGGAGAAACCCTAAAAGACACATCTTCTTTTGTTGTTTCTCGTAGAAAAACTCTTTTTTTTTTTTTTTGAAATGATGATAGGAATTTTATTGATGAGAAACGTTATGCTTGGAGGGGGACGTGATACCTAAACCTCTCAAAACAAAAAGCAAATCCTCATAGAGAACGTCTTCAATAATAGGAGGCGTCTCATCAATCCAAAACTCATCTATAGTAGACAAACTAGCAACATGTGCCAACCGATGTACCACACAATTTGCTTCACGAAAAGCATGTTTCACCTGGATGGGATGAGTATCTTTCATGTACTCTCTGCAATCCTCCATAGTCCGCCCAAGTTCAGAAAAATCTGCACCAGAACATTGTAACGCAGCAACCAAGAGAACACAATCACTCCTAAAACACAATCATGCCACCCGTGATGAATAGCTATTAGGAGCCCAGCACGACATGCTTCAGCTTCCGTATGTAATGCAGACGAGTCATGTGGAATATGGTGTGCAAACGCAGCCAAACACTGCCCACGTACGATCATCTCTGTTAATCACTCCAATGCCTCCCTGAGCCAACTCAGAATTATAAGCACCATCAATATTAATCTTGAGGCGCCCACTAGGAGGGCATTCCCACCTTGCAGCAGGTCTCCGTGAGTTCTTGACTTTGAGGGGATGATATTTCTGATATTCTTCAGAAAAACTCTATTCATATTAGCCAAAAGAAAAGAAAATGGCTATTCATAATTTTGGGCTTAACTAGAGAAGCTTTACGTACTGAAGTTGCTCTTAGGTCTAACCGTCTAACTAGTCCATTCCCCCCTTTTCACATGTCCATGTTAAGAACTTAGTCATTTAAGCCTGCATTTTGGCCTAGTAAAAGTAAATTAATAGTACTTAATTTTGATGAAGTTTTTTTGGGTTCGTTCTATGAATGGAATAAACTCTCTAAAGAACGATAAACCCACAAAAATAATATTCTATAGAAGTACATAACAAAACGATATTTTCCTCCCTATAGGAATGCCCAGCCAATACGTACTCTAAGACACCTAAGAATTTAAAACACTAATTAATTGTATGTTGGAGATGTTCTTTCTTACTTCACTTCTTACGACTTGGTCCTTAGCATTCATGAATCAGAAGCAATTCTCAGATTTTAAGGTTGTTCTTCATCATATCTTCAAAGGGCTCCCTGCTCTAGTCCTTTTCTTTTTTCTATGAAGAAAAAACTATTAGTCAGATTCATATATTTGTTTTGCCATTTTATATATGCAGAGCAGAGAGCAGAGGAGAGGAGGTAGTTGAAGCCCATTTTGATTTCTGAGTTAGAGTGGTGAAGGGGACAAGAGCTTGTTAGTATCAAAGATGGAGCTTTTGCAGTTCTTCATCACCGCTTTGATGCCGGTCTTGAAAGTGCTCATGATCACTGCACTTGGTTTATATCTTGCACTTGAGCGCGTCAATCTTTTGGGGGAAGAAACCAGGAAGCACTTGAACGCTGTAATTTTTTACTTGCTGTAATGGTTTATATATGTGGCTTTACCAAATGATTACTTCTAAATTCTAATACATGCATATAATAATACACTTGTTGTGTTTGTGAACAGGTTGTGTTTTATGTATTCACTCCTGCCCTGGTGGGTACTGACCTTGCCCAGACAATAACATATGACAGTATGATTAAGTTGTGAGTTCAAATATTTTGTTTCATTAGTTTCCAAATTCAAAATGATTAGTGTATAAGTATTGTGCATATGACTATATATCAATGTGCATGTATGATTGATACAGGTGGTTCATGCCTGTGAACATCCTAATCACATTTATTGTTGGTTCAATACTTGGATGGATACTCATCCAATTAGCAAGACCTCCTCCACATCTCCGAGGCCTCATTGTGGGTTGCTGTGCTGCTGGTAATTTTCAATTTGCTTTCGGAATCTTAATTCGTACTAAAAAATTTCTTACCTTCACCTGAGGTTGATGTGAACAGGAGATTTGGGGAACTTGCTCCTCATTATAATCCCAGCAGTCTGTAAAGAGAAGGGAAGCCCATTTGGAGCTCCTGATGTCTGTCACACTTCTGGAATGACTTATGCATCACTTTCAATGGCGGTAAGTAGTACACTTCTTCATCATCTTCTTCGGTCTCATTTAGAGCCGTCTCAAAAGTTTTGGAGGTCTTGTGCGAAATTAAAAACATAGGTCTATTTACGCGGTCTTACGTGAAGATATTTGTTAAAATTTTGCTAGTTTTAAAGGCATATCATTAAACAAAATAAATATAATATCTACTCAAAAAAACGAGAGGTAAATGCAGTATCTACTCAAAAGACAATAAATGGCAGTAAAAATAGAAAGAAATGGAAGAAAAAAGAGGTAGAAATGGGAGCAGCGCGCATGTTAGACTCGAACTCCTCACAAATTGCAAATTAAATTGAAAACTTCATTGCCAACTGAATTCATGGTACGTTTAGTAAAAGGACTTATTTGTTAATATATAATATAATATGTCAGGATTACAGTTCGGACCCCGAAATTTGGGAGCCCTTTTCTGTTGCACACTGTGCACATGTGCAAAGCCGGCCCTGGTCTCATCAGCATGGCATTTCTTTAACTGGTTTGTGTTTTTTGTTTCTTCAGATAGGAGCCATTTACATTTGGTCCTATGTGTATAACATTGTGAGGATATCCTCAAAGAGGAGCACCCAAGATTCCGCCCAGTCTTTGGAGGGATCCTCCGAATCGAACCAAGTAAGTTGCACTGAGCCTCTGCTTTCTTCCAAGGAATATGGGATAGTGGAGGACAATGCCGATCAATATATACTGCCCTGCACAATATCTCAACAAGAATCTAAGGTTCTAAACTCCATTGTTAAATTACCATGATTTTATGCTCACTCGTTACCTTTTTGTGCTTCCCAACTATTTCATTTGTTCCACAGTGAACAAATTGTTCTGTTGCCAAACGGTCTTGCATGTTATGTTACGAGACTATCAATCTAAACTACTAACTTTTCAGCTTGATAAAAGTTCAAATGAAAAGGTCATATTGATAGTTTGACAACATAACGTGCTAGATATTTGGCAATTTGCATGATATTTACCTAATTTCTGACACATGCAACATACATTTGTCGTGGCAGATAGAACCCTTGAGTAAATCCAAGAACCGTATAGTGAGGATCTTTAATAAGCTCAATCTGAAAACGATATTTGCCCCTTCAACTACTGGAGCGGTATGGCTTTTCAGCACTGTCATTTTCTGTGTCCCAATTAAATACTTCTTTGATGCTCATTCAGCACTACTTTGTTGACACATTGACACACTTACGTTTTTTTTTTCTGGTAAAGATTGTTGGGTTTGCAATCGGAGTCATCCCTCAGATTCGAAAAATAATGATCGGAGATGGTGCTCCTCTACGGGTGATCCAAGACACTACTAACTTGTTGGGGTATAAAACTTATGCACAAACTGTAGCAAGTCTAGTGATGTAGCTCCAAAATTGTGAACTTAATTATGGGCAGCTGAAGTAATAGCTCCTAACTCCTACTGTTTGAGGATTCCAATGAGATTACTTCTGATTCTCATTTTAGCATAATGAGTTTATTGAAGTCCATTCACATCAATAAGAACCTACAACTATTGTTGACTGTGTTACAACTTAGTTTTGTAACTTCTCTCTTTATGATTGCAGAGATGGAGCTATCCCAGCTCTCACTTTGATAATGGGAGGAAACCTCCTTAAAGGTAAACAATGGCCACATAAAAATTCTACCTTCCCTAGATTCATACCTAAGGTAATTGAGTTTAACTTATTATAAATTGCTCTTTCAGGTTTGACAGGGTCAGGGATACAGAAATCTATTGTTGTTGGGATCATTATCGTTCGTTACGTGTTCCTGCCTCTTACAGGCATATTGATCATTACAGGGGCACTTAAATTTGGCTTAGTGAACTCTGATCCATTGTATCTATTTGTTCTTCTGCTTCAGTATACACTCCCACCTGCAATGAACATAGGTACCTTACTTACACCAGAATTCACTTGCAGGGTTTCTCCAATTTTAGCAACTTTTTGGTTGCTATGTGCAATAGCCTTATTGAAATGTATTTATGATCGTCTTGTTTATTGAAATGGCAGGAACCATCACCCAATTGTTCGGAACAGGAGAGAATGAATGTTCAGTAATCATGCTGTGGGCTTATGTATTTGCTTCAGTATCACTTACTTTATGGTCTGCTTTCTTCATGTGGTTTGTGGCCAGGGTAGTGTGAAACAGATACAAAACATCGCATTCAAGAAAAATCTAAATCAGTCATCTATGTTTTGATAGAATCGTAGGAGATTCGTCACATAAAGACATTATCGTCCAAATTGTAATTAATTAAGCTGAGAATTATAAGTTGTAATTAGGTTTCTGAATCAAATGCAAAGTAGCACTACACAAGCCATGAGACGAAATTATGGAAATAAGACGAAATTACCTACCAATACTTGCGATACATGTGGACCTAAGCCATGAGCTTACGAAAGTGTGTGTGGTTCTGGAAGGCAATAAAACTCATTGTTAAGAAAATGGCTATTCATATTAGCCAAAAGAAAAGAAAATGGCTATTCATAATTTGGGGCTTAGGGCCAAAAGAAAAGAAAATGGCTATTCATAATTTGGGGCTTAGGGCCAAAATGCAGGCTTAAATGACTAAGTTCTTAACATGGGCATGTGAAATGGGGAATGGACTAGTTAGACCTAAGAGCAACTTCAGTAAAGCTTCTCTAGTTAGAGATAGAATAAGTAAATTAATAGTACTTGATTTTGATGAAGTTTTGGGTTCGTTCTATGAATGGAATAAACTCTCTAAAGAACGATAAACCCACAAAAATAATATTCTATAGAAGTACATAACAAAACGATATTTTCCTCCCTATAGGAATGCCCAGCCAATACTCTAAGACTCCTAAGAATTTGAAACACTTATTGTTTGATTCCTCTTGTCAGGCTTATGGGGCAAAAGGAAGCGAAGAAGAAAGGAAAGAATGCGCAAGCAGCCGTAGAAGAAATGGTTATTGCTTTTTGCAAAAGTGTTCTCTTGATCGACTCTAGGTTTGGACATTGACTTGACAAATGTCGACCACCTCGGGTAAGCTAGTGAGTACCAGTTAGTGTATCTTTTACCATTGACTTCAAACACAACACCCGAAGTTTGTCCAACGATGACTCGCGCGAACATTTCTGACGCATCAAGCACGTTGATGTCATTTTGAACTCCTGGGGTCCCGAAAAATGCATGTCATATATGTGTGTTGTATGAGGCCACCGCCTCAAGAATTTATGGACGGTATGCTTTGTCGACCTGATTATACTCCAGCCTAGGCGGTCAGACAATTCTTCCACTCCAATATATACAATTGATGCTCCCAATCATGCTTGGAAACCTGCGTCGATCTCCCCTATTGAGAAGCCTTTGTAAGTCAACGACATTTGGAGGACGAAGGAACCACCCCTAGTAAAGAGAGTCGACTTGTCTACAAAATTTCTTCAGACACTCACTTGAGCGTTATGAACGCTCTCATTGTGGTAATTTCATATATCGCATTGATCTACAACTACACTATACGCAAGCATACGTAAGGCACATGTCATTTGTCATTCGACAAGCAATCCCAATTTGTCAGTAGCACCATACGCTCTCATATCATCTAGAAATTATTGTGGTTGCAAAGATTCTCCATTATGTGCATGAATACATGTTTATGCATTATGTACCTCCTTCGAACCTTTGCTTGGTCGTACACCGGACACTCGATAAAATAGTCCTCCATGAGAAACTGATCCTGCACTTGGCGATGTGTTTTGACATATAGGGCATATCCAAGTCGTGAGCCGCAACCTCTTGGTGTTTGGGACGAATGATACTTCGCAATTATTGCAGCTGCTTGAGAGTTTGTCGCTTGCATCTATGTGAGGTCTTCTATAGTTTCCCGTTCTCTAGCTAACAACCAATTACTAAAAAATTTCATTAAAAAAATGAGGAATTTGGCAGAGTGTGGTTGGAGGATGAGATTTCAAGATAGATGGAGGTCAAATGAAGGGGAGGTGTGAGTAGAGGATGAAATGAAGCATATTTATTGTCAATCGTGGTAGACAAAAAGTTAAGATATGTGCATGTGACATATGGAGATTGGTCGAAAATCTTATCGCAAATCCGATATAATTTTTTTTTGGAAGATAACGTTATCTGTAGTTGACACATGTCATGTGGATATAGGTCGAGAATCTAATCACCAATTCTAGATATTTTTCATGATGATAATGATATTTATAGTTGTCACGTGTCGAACAAAGATAGGCCGGCAATCTTATCCTGAGATATTTGTAATAAATTAATAAATCAAATTTTTTTATTAATTTATTAAATAGTTAAACAACTCAATTTTATTTTTTTTCGATGTGACAACTCAATTTTATTAATAAATCTTCATTCATAAATTAGGGATAGCGATTTTGGCACTCTCACTTTACCACTTGCATTCCACTTTTAACTACATAAAAGTGGAGTGTAAGTGGTAAAACATATGGCAAAGTGGAGAAAGTGGAGTGCCTTTGATTGTTGCATTGCCAAACAGAAGGCAATTGCAAATTTTGATAAATAGTGGATTGCCTAAGTCTAAAAATTAGCAATTGAATCTCCAAGTGGATGGTCGGAGTATAACTATCAAGGCTCCATCATGGTGTCGACGAAAAAAGTTGGGTGACCCCTAGCTAGCATGATGAACAAAGGGTGAAGAAATTGCAAGTGGGAGCAGAAACATGAGCTCACGAGTCCATTAGGCTTCAATCAATCTTACTATGGTCCATTTGCGAGGTGGAACCAGTGCGCTTTATGGAAATTCGACATAACGAACCAATACATGCTTTTTGAGCTTACGAAAATGTGTGTGGTTTGGAAGGCAATAGAACCCATTGTTAAGACAATCACTATTCCTAATTTTGGCTTAGGGCCAAAATTCAGGCTTAAATAACTAGTTGGATCTAAGAGCAACTTCAGTAAGCTTTCTCTATTCAAACATAGAATAAGTAATAGTATTTTGATGAAGTTTTAGGTTCTTGTATGAACGGAATAAACTCTCTAAAGAAGGATGAACACACAAAAAGATTATATAGAAGTACATAACAAAACGATATTTTCCTCCTATATATAGGTCTATAATAACTATTGTTTGATTGACTGCGCCATTATTGTGGGGTTCTGTTGATTATCAAATGAATGGTAGAGGGAGCTAGTCAGTGTTACTTTTGCTCCTTTTTCTGTGTTCCTCTCTGCTGGTATGTATATTTTTGCTGAGGAAGAAACAGAGCACGACTCTAGACTGTGTTCCTCTCTTTTCAAGGTATGCATATTTTTGCAGAGGAAGAAACAGAGCACGACTCTAGAAGAAACAGAGCACGACTCTAGACTGTGTTCTCTCTTTTCAAGGTATGCATATTTTTGCAGAGGAAGAAACAGAGCACAACTCTAGACTGGTACGTCTCTAAGGTATGTTGTTTTCAATCCAAAATAGTTGGTGTAGTAGTTTGACACAAAAGTTGTTTAAAGAGAAATGTTTCGTTCAATTCCTCTGAAATTCGTGTGTGGGAATTGACCTGTTATAATAATAACAAAAAAAGTATGTCGTTTGCTAATTGGCATTTTCCATTTTAATTGCTTTGGAAGCCATGAGCCGCCATCCATCTTCTACTTCCAACTTCCTTGTCTTCTACTTCCAGTTTAATAATTAGCTCATTCTTATTGACTTCCTTGTCTTCTACTGCCAGTTTAATAATTAGGCCATTCTCATCACCCAAGCAATAACGACAGTTGTTTTTATATCATAAATGTACATGAGATTCTTTGTTTTATTTTACCAATCGATGATTTCGTCCGTAGCCTAGCTGTAAGATATTTATAAGAAAACTCCCAGCTAGTAGTAAATTATCATCAGTTTTGTGACAGGAAAATTAATGAAAATATATATAAATTGAGGTTTAAAAAAAAGAAATTACAATTCAAACACCGTAAAATAAAATACTAAGCATTTGACTTTCATATGTATCAATACGATTAAGTTGAATAATTCATCCATATTCTAACAAAAACAAAAAGTTCATACAAAATTGTATAGAAAAATATAAACAAACGATATATAATGAAAAAAATAAAAATTTATTTACCATCGGGTGAATATTGGTATGAGGATCACAAATACATCCCTCTCCAATATTCGATTTTTCAAATCGAATATCGGAAATTTCTATCATCGTTACCGTATTTCTTCTAGTCTCTCCACATGAGTGTAATACCCAATAATGATTTTTGCCAACCTAATCCTGATTAGAATTTTAACATCCCAGCTAGCAAACATTCTTCACACTTGCCAAAAAAAAAAAAAAAGCTAACATTTCTGACCTCATCCGAGATTCCCCAGCCATCCATGACCAAAACAATACACACGTGACGCAAATTATGCAATCCATCAACATCATTCGTATTAGTTTTCCCTTGTATATTGGAGACTACAACGTGTTCTTTGCATTCTCAGATTTTAAGGTGGTTGTTCATCATATCATTAAAGGGCACCTACATATGTCTTTATTTTTTTTTTGTTCTATGAAGAAAAAAACTATTCGTCAGATTCATATATTTGCTTGGCCATTTTGTATATGCAGAGCTGAGCGCAGAGGAGAGGATCGAGGTAGTTGAAGCCCATTTTGCTTTGTGAGTAAGAGTGGTGAAGGGGGCAAAGATGGAACTTTTGCAGCTCTTCATCACCGCCTCGATTCCGGTCTTGAAAGTGCTTTTCATCACTGCACTTGGCTCATACCTTGCACTTGAGCGCGTCAATATTTTGGGGGAAGAAACCAGGAAGAACTTGAACACTGTAATTTTTTCTTGTACGTTGTAATGGTTTATGTGGCTTTACCATATGATTACTTAAAACAAACTTGTTGTTTTTGTGAACAGGTTGTGTTTTATGTATTCAGTCCTGCCCTGGTGGGTACTAACCTTGCCCAGACAATAACATATGACAGTATGATTAAGTTGTGAGTTCAAATCCGATATTTAATCAGTAATAATTAGTGTACGCGCGTGTATAAGTGTTGTGCATATAACTATATACATGTGCATGTATGATATAGGTGGTTCATGCCTGTGAACATCCTAATCACATTTATTGTTGGTTCAATACTTGGATGGATACTAATCCAACTAGCAAGACCTCCTCCACATCTCCGAGGCCTCATTTTGGGTTGCTGTGCTGCTGGTAATCTTCAATTTGCCTTCGGAATCTTAATTCGTACTAAAGAATTTCTTAACTTCACCTGAGGTTGATGTCAACAGGAAATTTGGGGAACTTGCCCCTCATTATAATCCCAGCAGTCTGTAAAGAAAAGGGAAGCCCATTTGGAGCTCCTGATGTCTGTCACACTTATGGAATGGCATACGCATCACTTTCAATGGCGGTAAGTAGTACACTAGTTCTTCTTCATTATCTTCTTCGGTCTCATTAGTATGACATTTCTTTATCTGGTTTGTGTTTTTTGTTTCTTCAGATAGGAGCCATTTACATTTGGTCCTATGTGTATAACATTGTGAGGATATCTTCAAAGAGGAGCGCCCAAGATTCCTCCCAGTCTTTGGAGGGATCCTTCGAATCGAACCAAGTAAGTTGCACTGAGCCTCTGCTTTCTTCCAAGGAATATGGGATAGTGGAGGACGATGCCGATCAATATGCACTGCCCTGCACAATATCTCAACAAGAATCTAAGGTTCTAAACTCGATTGTTAAATTACCATGATTTTATGCTCTCTGATAACCTTATGTGCTACCCAACAATTTCAGATTTGTTCCACAATGAACAAATTATTCTGTTGCCATATGGTCTTGCATGTTATGTTACGAGACTATCAATCTAGATCACTTATCAATATAAAAGTTCAAATGTAGAAGTCATATTGATAGTTTGACAACGTAACGTTCTGGATATTTGGCAATATGCATGATATTTACTTAATTCATTTCTGACACAGCATATTTCGGCTGTTTGTCATGACAGATAGAACCCCTGAGTAAATCCAAGAATTGTTTAGTGAGGATCTTTAATAAGCTCAATCTGAAAACGATATTTGCCCCTTCAACTACTGGAGCGGTATGGCCTTTGAGCTCTGCCTTTTGCTGTGTCCCAATTAAATACTTCTTTGATGCTTATTCAGCACTACTTTGTTGACAGATTGACCCTCTTATGGTTTTTTTCTAGTAAAGATTGTTGGGTTTGCAATCGGAGTCATCCCGCAGATTCGAAAAATAATGATCGGAGATGGTGCTCCTCTACGGGTGATCCAAGACACTACTAACTTGTTGGGGTATAAAACTTATGCACAAACTGAACCAAGTCTAGTGATTTAGCTCCAAAATTGTGAACTAAATTATGGGCAGCTAAAGTAATAGCTCCTAACTCCTATTGTATGATTCTAGAGACGATGTTTGCTTCTATTCTTGTACATTCCAATGAGATTACTTCTGATTCTCATTTTAGCATAATGAGTTTGTTGAAGTCCATTCACATCAATAAGAACCTACAACTGTTGACTGTGTAACTGTGTTACTGCTTGGTTTTGTAACTTCTCTCTTTACGATTGCAGAAATGGAGCTATCCCAGCTCTCACTTTGATAATTGGAGGAAACCTCCTTAAAGGTAAACAATGGCCACATTAAAACTCTAGCTTTCCTAGATTCATGCCTAAAGTAATTGGGTTTAACTTATTATAAATTATCTTTCAGGTTTGAGAGGGTCAGGGATACAGAAATCTATCGTTGTTGGGATCATTATCGTTCGTTACGTGTTGCTGCCTCTTACAGGCATATTGATCATTAAAGGAGCACTTAAATTTGGCTTAGTGCACTCTGATCCATTGTATCTATTTGTTCTTCTGCTTCAGTATACACTCCCACCAGCAATGAACATAGGTACCTTACTTACGTACACCAGAATTCACTTGCAGGGTTTCTCCAAGTTTAGCAACTTTTTGGTTGCTATGTGCAACTGCTTTTCTCCCAGGAGTCAGCCTTATTGAAATGTATTTATGATCGTCTTCTTCATTGAAATGGCAGGAACCATCACCCAATTGTTCGGAGCAGGAGAGAATGAATGTTCAGTAATCCTGCTGTGGACTTATGTATTTGCTTCAGTATCACTTACTTTATGGTCTGCCTTCTTCATGTGGTTTGTGGCCAGGGTAGTGTGAAACAGCTGCAAAGCATCACATTCAAGCAAAATCTAAATCAGTCATCTAAGTTCTGATAGAATTGTAGGAGATTCGTTACATAAAGACATTATCTTCCAAATTGTAAGCTGACAATTATAAGTTGTAATTAAGTTTCTGAATTAAATGCAAAGTAGCAATACACTTTACAGATCAATCCTAAGACAGATTTAACACTGTTAAAATAATGCACATTTTGAAGAATTCTACTTACACTAGTCTAGAATTACCTAGATTACTCTAGAACTAGAATTACCTAAATTAGTCTAGAAGTGATCTAGAATTATCGTGTAATTAAGTGAGTGTAGTAAGTTCTAAGTCAGGATGGTCTAGAATGATCTACAATATTGTATGTTGGTTAGCAACCACTATATATATGTGTAAGACATCTTGTAATCAATTGAGGAAGCTAATCAAGCTACTCCATCATTAAAATACCTCCTCTGTTTCATATCTCCTCTCCTCTTCTTCAAATTACCTTGTCCTATAAATTCCTTCTCCTCCATTCTAAAACTTGTCCTAAAACTTGTCCTAAGCTCATCACTACTCCTAAACTCTAGTACTCCCAAACCACCTACTTAACCCTCTAAATACTAACAAACACAACTGCAAATATGCTTGAGGAAAACAAAGAAAGTTCACTACAGAACATCTGTTAGCTAGCACCGGCTATCAAATTAATTTAAGAATCCATCCCAATCCACATTGTAGTGATTCCGTCATATGCTTCTTCTCCATTTTTTTTTCAGAGACCAGCTTTGTTCAAATCATCATAGTAAGGGTGTTCCACAGCCTTGTTTGCTGAAATGCGTTTTCCAGGCTCATATTGCAACATTTCCTGTAAACATAAACAATTAGAGCAAGTATTACCTACAGTGTAGAATGACAAGAAACTACCAAGTTACTACAACTGAGTAGATTGACTTACCGACAACAGATGCAACCCATCTGCATCCAAATTCGGAACAGCCTTTGCCAAACTTTGAGGGCTCCACTGGGGGTACTCATGCCAGTTCATGAGTTTACTTACACCTGGCCACATTTTTCATTTGGAGTACCCAACAACCTACATCACAGATACATACACTATAAACACTTGATCCAAAATGACAAAGGAAGAAAGAAGGCACATCATCACTACTAAGGGAAAACTGGAACCACTCTTGGTCAACCTGAATATGTGTAGAAGCTGCTGCAGTTCAGAATCCCCAGGGAAGAGTGCTTGCTTTGCGACAAGTTCAGCTACAATTCAGATAGAACATTAGTGCCTAAGAAATAGATCTGTACTGAATATACACCCAACATGCCAAATATCCACAGCAGTTGAGTAATGTGTAGATCCCGGAAGGACTTCAGGTGCCCTATACCAAAGGGTAAATATCTGCAAGCAACAAAACTCCACAGATAAGAAAGCTTGCACTACCTCACTACTGGTAAAGCAAAATAACAGAATCAAAAGCAGTTGAAGAAAATGAGAGTGCAGGCACTACCTCATGAGTATACTTCTTGATGGCAGAGTACGTAAATGCTCGAGCCATAGGTATATAATTAATTTCATTGATCTATGGATGGGATGACCTAAGGGAGTTTGAGCAACAAAGCTATCATGGTGTAGCTTATCAACAATGGAAGCCCTAGACCAAGAATCTCATGTTGTCCTACAACCAAGCTTGTGCCTATGTAACTGACACTCTCCTTTTGAGTGTCTCTCAAGAGTTGAATTCCCGGAGTTTATATATACAAGGGTACAAGTACCAAATGGGCATGCAATAAGAAATGGTTCCCCAAGCTTCTCCTCAAGAAGACCCTCACGAGCGTCTAAAGTCTCTACTTCTAGAAGAGATAGACCGATTGCAAGCTTCTAATGCAAGAGAGGAAGAGAATGATCAACTCAACCTTGGACTTGCATTAGCACAACCCTCCACCACCTTTCATGAGCAAGCGTCTTTCTTTGACCAAGAAGAGCTAATTTCAAGAGATGATGTGCATCTTGACTATCATGAACAAGAGTTACCTATTCAAGTTCAAGATGATCGATGTTGCATGTTCCAAGTACTACTTAACCCAACATAAACTTCCATGACAGGCTTCAAATAAAGCAACAAACTAGAAAGTGACTACTACTCTCTTCCCCGTAAGAATGGGATAGCATGAAAAAATGCATGTGGGAGCGGAATATTAGCTCACGATTCCGTTAAGCTTCAAACAATCCCATTTTGGCCCATTTGCTAGGTGAAACCAAATAAGACGAAATTAAAGAAATTCGATATACCGACCAATACTTGCGATACATGTGGACCTAAGCCATGAGCTTACGAATGTGTGTGTGGTTTTGGAAGGCAATAAAACTCAATGTTAAGAAAATGGCTATTCATTAGCCAAAAAAAAATTGCTCTTCATAATTTGGGGATTAGGGCGGAAAATGCAGGCTTAAATGACTAAGTTCTTAACATGGGCATGTGGAAAGGGGAATGGACTAGTTAGACCTATGAGCAACTTCAGTAAAGCTTCTCTAGTTTAGAGATGGAATAAGTAAATTAATACTACTTAATTTTGATGAAGCTTTGGGTTCGTTCTATAAACCCACAAAAATAATATTCTATAGAAGTACATAACAAATCGATATTTTCCTCCCTATAGGAATGCCCAGCCAATACTCTAAGACACCTAAGAATTTAAAACACTTATTGTTTGATTCCTCTTGTCGGGTTCTGTTGTTGTCAATTTAGGCTGATTTGATTAATGACTAAACAAATGAATGAATCGTGGAGGCCAGTATCTTTTCATCTTTTTAAAATTCTAATATGCCGAACTGTATTCCATGCATTCTATTTTTTTGAAATACAATTGGCTTCTCCAAACGACCAAACTTGCCAAACCATGTCAACTCCCACTTTTTAGAATAAACTTCACAAATTGTCACTCAACTATGACAATTTTGACACTTTAGTCACTATACTTTCAAAAATATTACTTTTTTCCATTTTCCTTAGCCTTAAGATCTTAAGTTTTAATCCTAACCCTTAACCATTTTTCCTCTTAGTATATATATACCTAGTTTTTACTCATCTTTCAGCTAGCCACCATCACTCATCACTCTCAACTTTCCCTATTTTTGAATTGCATTATTGTTTAAAAAAAAAGGTAAAACCTATGAAGCACAGAAACACCAAAATTGGCCGAATCCCCGTGCCGATTCGGGAAACGGATCAGAAACGCGGTGGAAGCGGTCGGATACGCGTTTCATGTTGGTGGCATGATGGAAACGCAAGAGAAACGCCGTATTCAAAAATCAGGGGGGAAACAATTGCTTTTTGAAAAAGTGAAATTAAAGATAATTCTGCATATAAAATAATACGTGTAGACTGAAACAAACTGACTACAAGTCTAGACTGGTACGTCTCTTTGTTCACTCTGCATGTAGCTTTTGGCAATTTTGCTTTGAAAGCCATGAGCCGCCATCCATCTTCTACTTTCCGTTTAATAATTTGTTCCTTTGCTTAGCGACTGTGACTTCCTTGTCATCACTGCTGCAAGCCTTCAATAACGACTATTGTTTTTATATCCTTAATTGGGGATTCTTTTTTTATTTTTATTTTTATTTTTATGAATTGATGATACATTTCCTCCGTAGCCTAACCGTAAGATATTTATAAAATTAGATAAAATTTGATTGTAGTCCAGAAATCACACTCTATTTTGAATGTAGTTCAGATAAATATTTTTTATTAATATAAAATTATCATTAGTTTTCTGTATAAATTGAGAGTGTCGGAAATGGGGATCAAAATATATTCTCATCTCTAAAATTATTTTCCAATTCCATCCCCGCCTCACCACGACCATTTGGTCTGGCTGTCGTCTACCAGTTGTTATATAATAAAAAAAAAATTGGGGATTCCTCGTACCAATTGCGGATTAGGTCCACATTGGAGTTTAGGTTCCGATATGATCATACTCATTACAATCCCCGTTAACATATATTACTAATTTACTTTAACAAGTTAATAATAATGATATATTTTATACTAGAGGTTTAAAAATATGAAATTACAATCCAAACATCCCAAAATAAAAAACTAAGGACTTGACTTTCATAAGTATCAATACGATTAAGTTGAATAGTTCATTCATATTCTAACAAAAACAAAAAAGTTTATACAAAAAAAAAAAAATATATATATATATATATATAAAAATATAACAATATGTAATAATTATAAAAGAAAAATTTATTTACCATCGGGTGAATATGGGTATGAGGATCACAAATACGTCCACGCCCAATGTTCGGTTTGAAAAATCGAATATCGGAAACCTTCATCATCGTTACTGTATTTCTTCGAGTTTCTCCACATTAGAGTGTAATTGGCGATGAATACCGTACCCCACCAGATGGAAATTTTTGCCGAGCTAACCCAGATTAGAATTTTAACATGTTTGGAGAGGGTGAGCATTCAGCGGGGATGTGAGCAAAACTCCACTTTTTTTTTTTTTAGTTGTACTATCAATTCCGTCCTCAACTCTTTAAAGGAAAAAGTTTCCCCCGTTAGATTGCAATCCCTATTAGAAATGGTATGGTTTCACACTTTCACTTTCACCAAGCAGACTGGAAATGACATATAAATGCATAGGATGATAGGATGTCGTACATTAATGGCAACCGCTAAACAGATGCCAAAAATGTAAATGTAATATCGCTCGTCGTTATCTGAGATTCCCAGCCATCCAAATTCCATAACCAAAACAAAAGACACATGTGACGCAAATCCATCTGCATCATTCGTATTAATTTTCACATTAATTAATTGTATATTAGAGATGTTCTTTCTTACGACTTGGTCCTTAGCATTCATGAATCAGAAGCAATTCTCAGATTTTAAGGTTGTTCTTCATCATATCTTCAAAGGGCTCCCTGCTCTAGTCCTTTTTTTTTTTTTCTATGAAGAAAAAACTATTAGTCAGATTCATATATTTGTTTTGCCATTTTATATATGCAGAGCAGAGAGCAGAGGAGAGGAGGTAGTTGAAGCCCATTTTGATTTCTGAGTTAGAGCGGTGAAGGGGGCAAGAGCTTGTTAGTTTCAAAGATGGAGCTTTTGCAGCTCTTCATCACCGCCTCGATTCCGGTCTTGAAAGTGCTCTTCATCACTGCACTTGGTTCATATCTTGCACTTGAGCGCGTTAATATTTTGGGGGAAGAAACCAGGAAGAACTTGAACACTGTAATTTTTTACTTGCTGTAATGGTTTATATACCTGGCTTTACTATATGATTACTTCTATAATACATGCATAATAATACGCTTGTTGTGTTTGTGAACAGGTTGTGTTTTATGTATTCAGTCCTGCCCTGGTGGGTACTAACCTTGCCCAGACAATAACATATGACAGTATGATTAAGTTGTGAGTTCAAATCCTTTGTTTCATTAGTTTCCAAATTCAAAATGATTAGTGTATAAGCATTGTACATATGACTATATTTCAATGTGCATGTACGATCGATACAGGTGGTTCATGCCTGTGAACATCCTAATCACATTTATTGTTGGTTCAATGCTTGGATGGATACTCATCCAATTAGCAAGACCTCCTCCACATCTCCGAGGCCTCATTTTGGGTTGCTGTGCTGCTGGTAATTTTCAATTTGCTTTCGGAATCTTAATTATTCGTACTAAAAAATTTCTTAACTTCACCAGAGGTTGATGTGAACAGGAAATTTGGGGAACTTGCTCCTCATTATAATCCCAGCAGTCTGTAAAGAAAAGGGAAGCCCATTTGGAGCTCCTGATGTTTGTCACACTTATGGAATGGCATACGCATCACTTTCAATGGCAGTAAGTAGTAAACTTTGTCTTTTTCATCCTCTTCGGTCTCATTAGTATGGCATTTTTTTAGCTGGTTTGTGTTTTTTGTTTCTTCAGATAGGAGCCATTTATCTTTGGTCCTATGTCTATAACATTGTGAGGATATCCTCCAAGAGGTGCGCCCAAGATTCCGCCCAGTCTTTGGAGGGATCCTCCGAATCGAACCAAGTAAGTTGCACTGAGCCTCTGCTTTCTTCCAAGGAATATGGGATAGTGGAGGACAATGCCGATCAATATGCACTGCCCTGCACAATATCTCAACAAGAATCTAAGGTACTAAACTCCATTGTACCATGATTTTATCCTCTCTCGTTACCCTTTTGTGAATGAACAAACTGTTCTGTTGCTTAACGGTCTTGCATGTTATGTTACGAGACTATCAATCTAGACTAATCATTTTTCAGCTGGATAAAAGTTCAAATGTAGATGTAATATTGATAGTTTGACAACATAACGTGCTAGATATTTGGCAATATGATATTTACCTAATTTCTGACGCATCATATTATGGTCGTTTGTCATGGCAGATAGAACCCCTGAGTAAATCAAAGAACTGTATAGTGAGGATCTTTCATAAGCTCAATCTGAAATCGATATTTGCCCCTTCAACTACTGGAGCGGTATGGCTTTCGGCACTGTCTTTTGCTGTGGTCCCAATTTAATACTTCTTTGATGCTCATTCAGCACTACTTTGTTGACGCATTGACCCAGTTGTGATTTTTTTTTCTGGTAAAGATTGTTGGGTTTGCAATCGGAGTCATCCCTCAGATTCGAAAAATAATGATCGGAGATGGTGCTCCTCTACGGGTGATCCAAGACACTACTAACTTGTTGGGGTATAAAACTTATGCACAAACTGTACCAAGTCTAGTGATTTAGCTCCAAAATTGTGAACTTAATTATGGGCAGCCAAAAGTAATAGCCTATTGGTTGATGATTCTAGAGACGATGTTTACTTCATCGTCGTACATCCCAATGAGATTACTTCTGATTCTCATTTTTGCATAATGAGTTTATTGAAGTCCATTCACATCAATAAGAACCTACAACTATTGTTGTCTGTGTTACTACTTAGTTTTGTAACTTCTATCTTTATGATTGCAGAGATGGAGCTATCCCGGCTCTCACTTTGATAATTGGAGGAAACCTCCTTAAAGGTAAACAATGGCCACATTAAAACTCTAGCTTTCCTAGATTCATGCCTAAAGTAATTGAGTAATTGGGTTTAACTTATTATAAATTGCTCTTTCAGGTTTGAGAGGGTCAGGGATACAGAAATCTATCGTTGTTGGGATCATTATCGTTCGTTACGTGTTCCTGCCTCTTACAGGCATATTGATCATTAAAGGGGCACTTAAATTTGGCTTAGTGCACTCTGATCCATTGTATCTATTTGTTCTTCTGCTTCAGTATACACTCCCACCAGCAATGAACATAGGTACCTTACTTGCACCAGAATTCACCTGAAATGTATTTATAATCATCTTCTAACAACATTCATCCTTATTCCTTAATGAAATGGCAGGAACCATCACCCAATTGTTCGGAGCAGGAGAGAGTGAATGTTCAGTAATCCTGCTGTGGACTTATGTATTTGCTTCAGTATCACTCACTCTATGGTCTGCCTTCTTCATGTGGTTTGTGGGCAGGGTAGTGTGAAACAGCTACAAAGCATCTCATTCAAGCAAAATCTAAATCATTTGAGCAAAATCTAAGCTCTGATAGAATCGTAGGAGATTCGTTACATAAAGACATCATCTTCCAAATTGTAAGCTGACAATTATAAGTTGTAATTAGGTTTCTGAATCAAATGCAAAGTAGCAATACACAATCCACATCCCAATCCTAAGACAGATTTAACACAGCTGCAAATATGCTTGAGGAAAGCAAAGAAAGTTCACTACAGAACATATGTTAGCTAGCACCCATCCGCAATCAAATTTAAGAATCCATCCCAATCCACATTGTAGTGATTCTGTCATATGCTTCTTCTCCATTTTTTTTTCAGAGACCAGCCTTGTTCAAATCATCAAAGTAAGGGTGTTCCATAGCCTTCTTTGCTGAAATGCGTTTTCCAGGCTCATATAACAACATTTCCTGTAAACATAAACAATTAGAACAATTATTACTTGCAGTGTAGAATGACAAGAAACTATACCAAGTTACCACAACTGAGTAGATTGACTTACTGACAACAGATGCAACCCATCCGCATCCAAATTCGGAACAGCCTTTGCCAAACTTTGAGGGCTCCACTGGGGGTACTCATGCCAGTTCATGAGTTTGCTTACACCTGGCCACATTGTTTCATTTGGAGTACCCAACAACCTACATTACAGATACATACACAATAAACACTTGATCCGAAATGACAAAGGAAGAAAGAAGGCACATCATCACTACTAAGGGAAAACTGGAACGACTCTTGGTCAACCTGAATATGTGTAGAAGCTGCTGCAGTTCAGAATCCCCAGGGAAGAGTGCTTGCTTTGTGACAAGTTCAGCTACAATTCAGATAGAACATATTGTTAAAACCAATAGGGCAATTGCACAACACATATATTAAAGACCAAACATTAGTGCTTAAGAAATAGATCTGTACCAAATATACAGCCAACAGACCAAATATCCACAGCTGTTGAGTAATGTGTAGATCCCAGAAGGACTTCAGGTGCCCTATACCAAAGGGTCAATATCTGCAAGCAACAGTAATTCCACAGATAAGTAAGCATGCACTACCTCACTACTGGTAAAGCATAATAACTTAAAATCAAAAGCAGTTGAAGAAAATGAGAAAGCAGGCACTACCTCATGAGTATACTTCTTGATGGGCAGAGTAAATGCTCGAGCCAGTCCAAGATCCGCAATTTTAAGGGTCATAGTCTTGCGGTCCATCAGGAGATTGTGAGGCTTAAGATCCCTGCAAATCGAGGAAAGGGCAAATGAACCAACTATATAACTCTATGAAAGTGAAATAGAGCAAAACAAATTGACCAATTTACCTGTGTAAGATCCCATGACCATGGCAAAAGGCAACACCTTTGCAGAGTTGGTACATCAGACTCTGCATCATTAAAAGTCACCATTTATGTTTATATACACTATGATTAAGGAAGATTGGTAACAAAAATTTGGGGGTATTAGCAGAAATATTGAAAACCCAGATTTAGGATTCAATTTAGACCTTAACAATAGGGGCAGGAATCATTTCTCCAGATTGACGGAAACTGCGAATGTATTTCTTCACATCAGTGTCCATGTACTCAAACACCAAGTAGAGCACAGTCTTGCCTTCCTTGTTCGTGCCTTGTTTCACATCCATCAACCTATCCGTTTCAAAATCAATAATTAATTAACAAACGCAAAGAAAAACTCATCTCCAGAAACACAATAAATAGCAACCGGAACAGAGAATCGCAGATCTACACAATTAATTCTCAAATCCCTAACACGAAACCAAACCCTATTGTACCAAATTGGAAACCAAGCCCTAAAATCAAACCCTAATTCTGCAAAACTCAGGAATTAAAATGAAACCCTAGGGTACCTGACGACGTGTGGGTCCCTGGAGAGCATGCGCAAAATGGAGACCTCGCGGAGAGTGGTGGGAGGGACACCTTCTTCGTCCTCGTGGAGACGAGTCTTCTTGAGGGCCACTATCTTCCCCGTCGCCTTCTCTCTGGCTCTGTAAACCTTGCCGTACGTCCCTTCTCCGACCTTCTCCAGTTTCTCGAACGCGTCCATCGCCGACACTGCGATCGCCGACTTCTCCATTTCTCTCTCTCTCTCTCTCTCTTGATTTTGATTTTTATTTTGATTTCAATTTTCACAGTGAGTGACGAGGGTTAGGGTGCTTTGAGTGTGTATTTATATAACGGTTAAGAGGGGATTTTTTGATCGTTGCCCCCAACGGCAACTCTTTTTGAAATTCAAATTCTCCAAAGCAGAGGCGCTACTCTTTTTTATTTCCTTTTTCCATGAACACCCCGTTTCGGTATTTGGGCCTCCACCCAACTCTCCCGGCCCATCAAGTTTCCAAATAAGGTAGAGGTCTTTTGTCCTAAAAGTGCCTTCTTTCCGTGTCGACTTAAGTGGTTGGGCGAGAGTGAGAAAATGAGTTAGGATTAAGCTAAGTGAAGCTTTTAAACCCTACCAACGTAACGTAAAATAAATACATCAAAGCTTAACTCATGAGTTACAGAAGAGAATACTAAAGTTTACTCATAACTAACACAACCTTTATATACAAAATGATACAGAAAAGGTTATTTGTTATCTCCATCCACTATTCTACTGTTACATCGAATTACAACTCTGCATAATTTACATTACAACAGGCATATAACGAGGGAGGAAAAAACCCAAAAAAAGAAATGAAACTCTTCCTCAATATCTCCTTAATATATCCTTGTTATCACTACCCAGCAACTAAAAGTGGGGAGTAATGATGGTGAAACCCAGCCAGTCAAATGCCCTCTTGAACTGGTGTTGGTAGTTTACATGAAAGGTTCTAGATTCTTAGATTTAGCCTTACATTCCGAACATTCACCGATATCTTTAACTTCTGCTCTTCCATATCCTTCAAAACAGCAAGTAGTTTTGCTTGATATGCTTCACATCGCTGACTAGCAATTTCTAACTCAGCTGTCAATTCCTCAATTTTCTTGTCCTGATCCTACAAAGTTCAAAAGAAGGGGCATTAAGTAGTTGAAGAAAACATGTAGGTGCAAGGCTAGAGAACCAACACAAGGAAACCGTGAAATCTGTTCAAATAATTCTGGAATTGTCTGATTTTTCAAAACACAATATATGGGAGAATTTCTACTTCTATGTCCTTTCAGTATTTATTCTCCAATTCCTTTAAAAATTACATTCAACATCATCAATGGATAAGGAATATTATTCCAAGTAATAACCAATGGCAGAATCTATGTGTTAAGAACTGAAAATCTACATTCCTAGAACATTTACATTTAATAAGAATCAAACTCCATGTTGATGTCTAGAACATCAATTTAGATTGAGACGGACAGACAATTCGCAGAGAAAGAAACGACAAGCCGAAAGTTCCAACAGAGGAGCACAATAATGGATACTCAAGAGGATACTTGGTATACAATTATATTTTGGCAGCATACAACAAAATGTTGCAATGCAAAGGCCAAACAGTGAGAAGCTTCTTCTTATGGGAAAAGAACTTACCATGGTACAAGACAGAAGCTGCTGGCTGCAATTCATTGGAGTATTATGTACAACTCCGGGACCATGCTTCTTTGCAGCAGCAACCTTGTTTGCAGCCTCACGAAGAGCGTCCATTGCCGCATTATAAACACTCTCAGATTCTGCCCCTTCTTCTACATATTTGATGGCTTCCTTTTGTAGATTGTCATACCGAGCAGCAGAGGAATCTTGAGAATCATTTGGCAATCCAAGAGCATGCTCATCCAACAGAACTCCACTTTTGGCATTTCTGGTCCAGCGTTTCAATATGTAGTGGGACGGAAGTGTAAGAACATTTGTAACTTTAAAGACTGCTAATATGTGCCTGCAAATAATACCTGAAAACTCAAACATTTGGCAGCTACAACTAGCCTTCTTCTCAAAAACATTGAACTTAACAAAGTGCCCCTTGTGGTCTTCCCCAAATTTTGCAACCCGAAACAGGGTTTCTGATCCTGTATCATCGACCACAGTTGCCGGATAAGCAAGTGTCTCGACCAATTCCTCTTGGAACTTCATGAATATTATCCTTGTATAAAGTTTTGCAGCTTGCTTTTCCATAGGAGATGGAGTCCTTAGAATTGGAGAGATGTTCATTGTATCATAATCAGCCTTTACTTCCTTTTCATGGCGAGTGGCGATTGCTTTTTCATACTGCTTTATGAGCACCTGAATATTAGTTGATGCGTTTATATAGCCATCAAAGTATGAGTTCATATTATCACTTCCTTGGGTTAAAAACATCTCCCCGAAAAATGTATCACGAAGGAAAACTGGCACCCATTGCTGGCGAGCATAGTACATTGACTGAAGCCATTCATTATTGTCAAGATCGTACCTTTTAAGAAGCGACTCCCAACATAACTCAAATTCATCAATTGTCTCTGTCGCATTAATGCACCTCAGGAACTCGGCTTCAAAGGTGGGTTGTGAGTGATAAATGTGGGACAATTTCTCCTGAGCTTCCCTGAACACGTTCCATTTACAAAACCGGTGTCGGGTTCCAGGAAATACTTGCATAACAGCAGCCCTAATGATTCTATCCTGATCTGTTGTGATTGAGACAGGATGGCAGCTAGACATAGCAGCTAGCCAAGTCTGGAATAGCCAAACAAACGAGGACTCTGACTCATTAAGGAGTAATGCACATCCAAATAACACCGGCTGTCCATGATGATTCCACCCAGTAAATGGAGCAAAAGGAACCCGGTATCGATTTGTTCTATATGTTGTGTCGAATGTAACAGCGTCTCCAAAGTAATTATAGTTCATTCTTGAATTTGAATCAGCCCAGAGTATGTTACCTGTTGCGTTCTCAAAATCACCCTGGACAGCACAAAAGAAACCAGGATCCTCATCCTGCATTCTCTTCAAATAGTCAAAAACAAGCTGACCCCCACTCCCAAGAGTTCTCTGCCTGCTACTGCTCATGTAATTCTGACAATCAACTTTTGTAAACCCAACATTATTTATTCCACCTGATTCCTTGATGAGAACAGACATCACCCCACTGGGACCCATCCCGGCCGCTTGAAGGGTATCAATCAGACTCCGAGCAGGACCGGATACATGCCTATGCGACCGGAGACAATGCACCTTATCCGGCGGTACAAGCTCATGGTTATGTTCCTTGACTAGTTTGGAAACAGCCCATCTTCCTGAACTCTGTTTCTTCACAGTCATCTGTGCTTTGCAACCAACTCTAGTGATTGTGCGCTGCCTTTTGGACCTATTCTCACCTCCATCACGCCGAAACCCTTCACGGGAACACACAATCTGCCGGCATATGATGGAGCCATCGCGACGTGACCGCTGGTACACACTGACCCGGGTACTAAAACCAACTCGCCGTGCATAAGAATTGTAGAAAATGCGGGAGGCCTGCTCCGAATCAAATTCCATGCCCTCATAAGGTTCAAGATTGGGGTCCCCATTACCCAAATCATCACCAAACCCAGTAGAACTAGAGGCAACTTGGACTAAATCGTCTTCAAAAATATTATAGCCATCATCTGGGTGTTCTAAGTCCAAGGCAATAGTGTCATCTTCCCCAGAACCACCAAGGTCAAATTCCACAACATCGTTCAGAGGCTTATAGTCCATGACTGATTATAAATTACATGAATATGATGATGATTACATAGTCCCTAAATTTCCATTAATTTCGATAATTTAAACTTAAGCTGGAGTACACTACAAAATTAGAACCCAGTCTTTAGTGGGAGAGGAGGAGAACTGACCGGAGAGAGAGCTCAGATGAGCAACTAGGAGGCGAAATTTGCAGGTTGCAGACGAGCTTCAGAGGATCAAAACGACGTAGTTGAATTTGAGGTTCGTTGTAGGGTTTTGCATTTCCGGTGGCAATGTGTGAGAAATGGAAGTAATGAGCTTTGCAGGTTTGGTTGAGATGAGAGTTGGAGAGAGAGAGTTAAAGAAAGAAAGGAGGGAATTTGGGGGTTTGAGTTGTGAGGGTTTTCAGGTTTGGGGAAATCACTTTTGGGTGTTACAGAGGAAGATGGAACTTTGTTCTTCTTATACAGGGGCTGTGATCTGGTGCTACGCAGCCTACGCGACGTTGCTTTGTGAACTTCGATCTTCAAAACCTATGGCGTAAGATGTGGCAAAGTAGACAATTCAGAAGTTCAATACTTCAGTTACACTTTGTTTTTTTAGGGAGGGGAAGAGGGTTCAAAAGTTCGAGAAATGTGGAGAGGATATGACTCAAATTCGGGTATTTGGGGAGGGGGGGTCACTGCCTTAGTCCAATTGGACTACACCCTAGTTACACTTATGATTCAGGGTGCTGCTTCAGTGCTCGGGGAAGAGGTGTTTGGGGAGTGGTGGGGTGCATTTGCAAGGGGTTTAAGGGGCATGATGGACATCAACCACATCCACTGATTGAGTTTTAAATCCAACGGTCATTAATGTTGTTGACGTGTCCGAACATGACATCTTCGAAACATGGCAGAATTTCCCTATGATTCATGAGGAAAGGAGTTTCGGGCACAATGACAAATTACAAACTAGAGGGCCCTTTCATTAAGGGATCTCATTTTGGCAATCCGATCGTTATAGACATTAATCATAGACAAATTTTGATTTATTCATGTATTCAATCCAAATTAAGTACCTTAATAATTTTCAACTTGGCTGATTTTTTTCAAACACGATCTACGTATAGAGATCTAAAACTTGAACGATCGATCGTTGAAATAGAATTGCAAAATGAATCCCACATGCAATTTTTTCAAATGCAAAAAAAAAAAACACTGCTACAAACAAAAATAACATAGTTCCTTCGTGTAATGAAAATTTTGCAAATATATTTTTTTATAATGAGTTATTACATTGTATATGAATTTGATGAACTTCAATAATATTCCAGCTCACAAAAGGCATTTATTAAGTTACATGTTCATCAACTACTTTTTCACCGAATTTAACGACTCACAAATCTTTTTATGACCGAGATCATAGTATCCCAAATGATTCCTAGACCCAAAGACTAATCCACTCGGGGGCAGTGTAAGAAGCATTCTCCCCCCTAGCCAATGACATAATGAATTAGGATTTATAACTCCAATCCGCAGTCGGCAGGATTCAAACCCGGGTGGAGGGTTTTACATCTGAAGACTCTTACCAACTTGACCACCAATGATGGTCAACGATTCACAAATATGAAGCATCACATGTTCATTCATGTGCATTAAATTTGTGTTAGAATTTTTCATCAATACAAAGCAAACTGGTTGGATCCTATAATAATAATAATAACAACAGCAACTTGGACATGGAATTGAACGTAGACCTTATAGAAGCCTACCACATGCTCTATCAATTGAGCTACAGACCATATCCTCTATTTGGACGTAATAATATAATTTAATTTGTATATAATCATTATCAATTCTTAACGATGTACCATTATATAATCATTATCAATCCCTTATAAATACATAAATATTTTATGTTGTGTTGAACTGTTGATTCGTTACCAGTTCCTTTTTTTTTTTTGTCAAGAGAAATACTTTCATTAAAGAAAGAGCAAGAGCCCAGAAGAACAATAGAAACAAGAAGAACAACAGGGAAAAGAAGAAAACCAACAGAAGGAAAGAAGCAAAACTAAAAAACCAAAGAGCTCTCCTAAGTGAGCAGAATGAATCTGCAAACACTTGGAGAGCAACAACAACTAAGTAGGAGCATGTCTTGCATCATAGAGAAGAATGTGAGTAAAGGAAGAAGGCGGTTGCTGAGTCAACCGGACACATCGTCCTACAAGTCAACCGAGCAATATGATCTGCTGCCTGATTGGCGTTCCTGCTGGTCCAACTCCAGCTAACTGTAGGTGTTTGAGCCCAAAATAACATTTCGGCCTGGGTCAGTCATTGGTTGGCGGAATGGCGGATTAGAGATAAAGGCCCAAGCCCATTTTTTCATTAATCGCGAGACCAAGGCAGAATTCACGATGCTGGTTTCGCAAACCGTTGGATTAAAGCTAGGCTTTTCTGAGCCTTTGGATCAAGGGTTAATTAATGAAATACTAAAGGGTTCTGTTAGGATCTTGATATGCGGAAGCTTTACGGATTTGGGAGGATTTATTGCGAAAAGCTTTTGCATGGCTTCAGGAGCCAAATAATTCAGTCTCAATCTTGGGTTATGCGGTAACAAACACAGGTTTTAAGCGACTAAAAACGGAAAGCAATCATCATTAGAGACCGGATTAATTAAAGAAAAGGGCTAAGATTAGCCTATTACGGTACTTTCCGACTCTGTTTTATAACCAAGGTTATTTTAATAGCTATTGGGTATTAAAATAAACATAAAGTTTTCCATCAATTGTTGTCTTTGCATAGTAATTCTTCTAATCATCATTTGATATGGACATGAAAAGTTTGCAACTTGGCCAAAATGAAGAAAACATTTAATAAGCTGGAACGGCTAGATGATTGGGTTCGCAAGCATCAGATCAAATAGAGGCCTATCATATTATATTTTCTATTCAAAAGGGCATGACTTTCAATGGCTGGACAACATTTTCCACAATTATGGAAACAAAACTAAAAGCCAAAACTAGCTTGTTTCATGATCAGGTCGCTAAGTTTCTCTTTATGTCCCCATCACTTGCGAAAGAGGAAAGTAGTTTTAGACTTGGTTTCTTGGTTGAAATCTCGGCAATTAGTAAGAGAGAAAAGGCTGAAATGAAGCCTAATGGTCGCTACTAAAGGGATTTCTCTATATGCTGAAATAAAGGGAAGGGACCTACTGAGGTCCAACAGCTTTGGCATTACAGCCAATGATATGGAAGAAAGCAATCCCATATATTCATCTCGCAAGTCATTAGATTAAAGATGAACACTTCTCAACCATCAGATAAAAGGGCCAGCAATTAAGCAAATACAAATATGGCTCGACTGAAGAATGAGTCAGTTAAATGTCCCTGTTATCTAAAAGACTGATAGTACATAAGTCTACATAATTCAAAGATTCAAGTAACAAAACCTTGAATCAAATTCATTACAGGACTATCAAAGGCTATTAAATATAAGCCTAAATTGGACTGACCCCATTAATAATGATTATGGCCTAGTGAATCAAATAAACTATTACAGAGAATTGTTTTAGGCCAGTATTCTCATTTCGCAAAATAAGCCAAGAGGGATTCAATAATCAAATACGGACCAGATAATGGTTAGAATAGTCTATCAAGTAAGGTTACAAGGATTCATGATAATATTATAATCCTAAAGACTATTGTTTACTTCATGTTCAAGTAGCTTCAGAGCCTATATAAAGAAGGCTTCGCATACATTTCAAAGGACATCTACATCAACAAAACACCACACTACTCTCAACGAGTATCTTAACCTCCGGGTTATCTCGGCAATTGCAAGGACGCATCAGCGGCTGCAATTCCACCATGGCAAATGCAAGAGCGCATTAGCGGATGCATTTCCATACCCTGCTAAACTGCAAGGACGCAATAGCGGCTGCAGCATTGCAACCCACAAGTCGATTCCTCTAGTGCAAGCTCTGCTGGGGATCTCGTTCTCGGTATCGATTTGGTAAAACTTGAAAAAGCTTTACAAAAGAAGTCCTTGAATCATCAAGGCATGTACAAGAACCTCCACGGAGATATCCCTCTCCGAGTCACAATCTCCTCGTAAGGAAGTCAAGACGGAAGCGCAACGGCAACAACAACAACAACAACATCTCGCACTCCTAGTGCTGGCACGCCCGCAAACTGCACACATCATTCACAAGGCCAAAAGGGACGGTTTGATTCCGCGTCAAACATTTTGGCACGCCCGGTGGGACCACTAAGCTTTTTGTTTAGTTTTTCTATTGCGCTGGAGGAAAGGCCGCCTAAATTCAAAGGTGTGCTCCAAGAAAATCCTTACGAAAGAAAGTTTTCTTATTGTTTGAAACACAAGGTTCAAGGACATAACCCGGCTCAGTGCCGTGGTCTGTCCCAACAACAGCTTTACGAAAAGTTTCCAGAACTACGTGAAGCCATGTCTGACGAGGTGAAAACGTCAGAAGGAGATTCCTCTCCAGATCAACAGGTGCTCGAAGCCTTGATGAAGCGCTTCGAAGAGCAAAACAAGATCCATGTCCAGAAAACTCTGGAGAAATATGCTGCAGAGTTGAACAAAGCTGTCACGCAGCAGGTGGAAGACCAGTTAGTCAAAATAAAGGCTACAATGGATACGATGAAGAATGAAAGAGATACGTTCTTCAGGATAAGGGAGAAAAGGCATGAGGTTTCCAAACTCGAGCCTGTGACACCTTCTTTTCCGCCTTCAAATTTCCTGCTTGGGGGAATGGGTACCTCTGATCTGCAGAATGAACTTGAGCAAATACGCCTGGGAGATGACTCTGCTCGTATTAATCCAAGGCGTAGTCAGAGGACCTCAAACAAAGGCCTCAACGTTAGCGACGGTAGAAGGCCTAGTGCTACTAGACGCTTTTATGTTGGAGGTTCTTCCCGAGCAAAGAGAGGTTCTTCAAAGTCACCTGCTACTGATGACGGTTCTGATGGAGATATATCTGAACCGAATGATCTCCCAAAAACTTTCATCCCTAGAGTGGAGGGGAACAATGTTCAAGGCAATATCACCAATCATGGTACACTTGCCTTCACTGAGGAACAGCTAACTTCCCTCATTCGTAGAGCGGTGCGAAGCCATGCTGGAGAGCAATATGGCTATAATTTTCCTTTCGCAAAGGAAGTGGCTGAGGTGAACTATCCTAAAGGTCATAAGACGATCAACTTCACGTCATTCTCTGGGGAAGACATAAGGGAGAATGCTGCTGTCCACATAGCTCGATTTATCACTCAATGTGGAGATCTTGGCAAATTCAATGTCTATAAGCTCAAGCTGTTTGGCAGCTCTCTGACCGGAGCAGCTTTTGGATGGTATTCCAGACTCAAACCTGCCAGTGTCTCTAGTTGGGATGAAATGGAAAGGATTTTCCGAGAACAGTTTGGAAAAATCGAGGCAGAGGTCGGCATTTCTGAATTATCTAGTCTGAGTCAACAAGTTGGAGAATCAGCTTTGACCTTTCTTCAGAGGTTTAAGCTCCAACAGGCTAGGGCTAATTTTGTCCTACCAGAAAGGGAGGCTGTAAACTTGGCCATCAAGGGCCTTACTATTAAGCTCAGGAAGAAATGCTTCGGAATCCCTTTTGATTCTATGGGAGACCTCATCCGGGAAGCAGCAGGATATGAGTTACTTTTGAAAGAAGAGAGTCTCATGAAGCATGCGTCTAAAGGGACTTATGTTCATAATAAGGCCAGAAATGTTAATGCTATCGAGATGATCAATGCTCATTCAAAAGAGTATGATGAATCTTCTGATGATGCTGAAGGAGATGTTTCTGCTGTGGAGCTAATTCATAGAAAGCCTGCGAAATCAAAAGTGCTAAGGCTCATGAGGGAGCCTATGAAGATTAAGTCCCTAGCATTTGCGAAGCCTGAATTTGAAACTTATACTTACAATGCTACAAAGGCTGCAGAAATATTGGACGACTTCATAGCTGCCGGATTGGTCAAAACTGATTATGGTGCTATCCCTAAAGCAGAGCAGCTCAAAGGGAAGAAATTCTGCAAATTCCATAACCTATGGAATCATAACACTTCTGAATGTGTGAAGCTGAAGGACCAAATCCAGATATGGTTGAATTCTGGAAGAATTGAGGTTGAAACACCTGCAAGGGCTGCCACATTGGTAGATACAGATCCTTTTCCATCTCCTGAGGTTAACATGGTTGAAGTGCAATGGCCAAAAACAAGCCAAAGAAGGCGAGATTCTCGTCAAGAGGCCGACAAGCCAGCAAAAACAGGGCTAGAGAAAGCAAAAGCCTCTACAGTGATTCTTTGCCATAGATGCAAGGAAGAGTGTGGTCTTGAATCTGACCAAGAAGACAAGAAGCACAAAGACAAGGGCAAGAGTGCATGGAATGCTCAACCAACAGCAAGAGACTTTCAGCCTCACAGTCCAAAGGCTAAGGTGGCACACCTTGAGGTTGGTCAGTCTTCCAACAGGCCTTTGCGAGATTCAAATCTTCTCGCAATAATGAAAAGTGCTTCAGCTTTCATGAAAGAGCCTCTCAAGGAAGATCATGTGGAAGGAAGCTTTGCGAAACCAAGGTTTACTAAACACAATGATAGAAGAGTTTTTGAGAATCGTGCTGGAGGAAGGATTATGGTCAATCAAACCAGGCCATTTACAGGTAAAACTTCCAGAACCTTCGTTCCAAGTTCGACCATGAAAACCAATCAATGGTACACACATAAAAAGGGTCAAACCACTCCTCTGTCTGCTTCGCAAAAAAGAAGGATTGAAAGGCAGTATGGTCAAGCTAGAAGGGCCATCAAAGCTGTTGAGTTAGGTTTGGTGAACCCAGACCGGATGATAAAAACTCCTGAACAGTTGGAATCTGATATGCAGAGGTTATCAGCAAGGTACCATGGAGTTGCGAAACAACAAAGCAGGCATCTTTCTTCACTGCCAGTCAAGCCTGCTCCAGAAAGGCAATTTTGGAAGCCTAAAAGTGAAGTGCCTTTCGTAAACCAGATTGCAGGAGACAGCATTACACATAAGAAACTGAGAAGCAGGCCCAATCAGGGAATATGCATGGTCGAATCCTTAACTCCTGTAATGGAAGATGAGCCAGTTCAGAGGGAACAAGATCTAGAGGTGGTTCACAACGGCAAATCTTTAATGGTCAAAATGGTATCTTTTCCAGAGCCAGTGTACACCATGCCATTACCAAAGATTGGGAATTTCGCAGAGTCATCTCCAAGCCAAGGGGTTCCAAACATGGCAGTTCCCGTTGATAACAATGATGGAGAGGGCTATGGCGATAGCGAAGGAATTTTAGACTTTGGAGGAGAGCCCGTGATCAACGATGAAGATGACGCCATGTCAGGAGCTGATTGTTCCATGGTATACATTCTACCAGCCAAATATGCTTTGACCTTTGAAGGTCAATCATCCCATTGCAACTCTTCAGAAGTAATGGACTTTGGGGGCAAGCAAGCGGAAAATCTGGCACCCCTTGCGAAACCTGAAGAAGGTAATGATGCAGTTCAAATACCTGACACACTCATGACAGAGTATATGTGCTTCGCAAAGCCAACACAGACTATGGCTAATCAGCTCAGGCCATTATACATTACTGCACATTTACAAGGGGTCCCTCTCAACAAAATCCTGGTTGATAATGGCTCAGCAATCAATGTTTTGCCATCAAAAGCTTTGCAGATTCTCAAAATCAGCAAGGAAATGATCCAACCTACCAGCCTTACTGTCAAAAACTTTGCAGGGTCTATAACTAAGACTCATGGACTACTTTTCCTCCAGTTGACAGTCGGATCAAAGAGCATGACCTTGGCTTTTTTCGTCGTAGATTGCATTTCGCAATACAGCGCTTTGCTTGGGAGAGACTGGATTCATAGAAGTCTTTGTGTGCCTTCATCCTTACATCAGCAATTGGTTATGTGGAATGAGGAATTGAATAAAGCAGAAGTCATTTCAGCTGATCCAAGGCCTTACTCAGTATCTGCTAATGCAGCAGATGCCAATTATTACTTCTCAGACCTTGCACCATTAGGAGTGAATGGTATTGATCAGAACGGCCGACCTACAGGGGTTACGGCCTATGAGCTTACACGGTGGGGATTGGCTCAGGCAAATGCAGATATGCAGAGGCCATTCATCGTGATCTCGGAACATCATGTCAATGATGTGTGACCTCAACCAGGAAGAAACTAAGGCCCTTGATTCTTTGTTGAACCGACTAACGACATTCAGAGAGGAACAAGAGGCCTATGCTAAGGTAGGGACAGCAGAATGCATAGATGAAATGCAAGAAATGTCCGAAGAGGAGCAAGAGATTCAGCTTGCCCCAGCTGCATTGGATGATACACCTCCTAAGGTTCGAGACCCCTTGAACAAAATCAATTTAGGGTCTCCTGATAATCCAATTTTTGTTTCAATAAGTTCTTACTTGGAGCCTGAGGAAAAAGAAAGGCTCATTACACTGCTTCAACAGTACAAGGATTGTTTCGCAGAAAAGTATGAAGACATGCCGGGTCTTTCCAATACTTTGGTGGAACACAGACTGCCGATCAAAGACGGATTCAAGCCTTTTTCGCAAGCTCCTCGAAGAATAAGGGCAGATACCCAAATCCTTGTAAAAGAAGAAATTGAAAAAATGCACAAGTCTGGAGTCATTAGAGTGGCCAAGTATAATGAATGGCTTTCCAATGTAGTACCAGTAAAGAAGAAAAATGGAAAAATCCGGGTTTGTGTTGATTACAGAAATCTTAATTTGGCTACACCAAAAGACCAATATCCAATGCCTATGGCTGACATGTTAATAGATGCCGTAGCTGGTCATGAGGTCATGTCTTTCATGGATGGCACGGCTGGATATCACCAGATTCCAGTTGCGGAAGAGGACAGACATAAGACAGCCTTTAGATGTCAGGGTTTTGCTGGAATTTTTGAGTATGTCGTAATGCCATTCGGACTCAAAAATGCTGGTGCAACATATCAACGTGCCATGAACCTTATTTTTCATGATCTAATTGGAAAAATTGTGGAGGTTTATATCGATGATATTGTGGTCAAATCTAAGAAGAAAACTGATCATGTAGACCATCTGAGGAAAGTTTTTGCAAAAATGAGACATCACAGCCTGAAAATGAACCCTGCGAAATGTGCTTTTGGGGTCAAGGCAGGGGATTTCCTTGGGTTTTTGGTGCATGAAAGAGGTATTGAAGTTACTGGAGATAAGGCGAAATCTGTCCTAGATGCATCACCGCCTGCTAATAAAAAGGAACTTCAAAGACTACTTGGAAAAATTAATTTCCTGCGCAGGTTTATTTCTAATTCTGCTGGGAAAATTCAACCTTTCTCATCTCTGCTCAAACTCAAAGATCAGGAGCAGTTTGTTTGGGAAACAAAGCACCAAGAGGCATTTGATAAGATCAAAGCCTATCTCACTAGTACACCTGTGTTAGTGCCACCACGTGTTGGTATGCCTTTGAAACTTTACATATCTGCAACTGATTTGTCTGTTGGAAGTTTATTAGCTCAAGATGATGAGAAAGGTGTGGAACATGCTATCTATTACCTCAGTCGTACTCTGAATGATTGCGAGACAAGGTATTCAAATATGGAAAAGCTATGCCTTGCGTTGTATTTTTCAGCTGCAAAACTAAGGCATTATATGCTACCTTTTACCACATGCATTATTGCACAGACTGACTTGGTAAAATATATGTTATCACGGCCCTTGTTACGAGGCCGGATTGGAAAATGGATACTAGCCTTATCCGAATTTTCTCTTCAGTATATTCCTGCGAAAGCAGTAAAAGGGCAAGCCATTGCTGATTTCCTTGCTCACCATCCAAGTTTGGAGGTCTGCAACTTCAAGGATTTAGAAATTGGGGCTGTTGCTTTAACACCCTGGAAACTGTATTTTGATGGATCACGCACGGAAACGGCATCAGGGGCAGGGATTGCTTTGCAAAGTCCGAAGGGAACTAGTTTCTCGTATTCTTTTCAGCTAGATTTCGAATGCACGAACAATCAAGCTGAGTATGAAGCCCTCATTATTGGCTTAGAGATCCTGTTGGAAATGGACATACGAGATGTTGATATTCTAGGAGATTCTCTTCTAGTAGTCAACCAAGTACTTAGCATGTTCAAATGTGCCAGTCCTTTATTAGCACCATATCTTTTCGCAACATGGAATTTATTATCTCATTTTCACAATGTTTCTATTGAGCATATTCCTAGAAAGGAGAACTTTGCTGCTAATGAGATGGCTCAGATTGCTTCTGGAATTGGCCTTGCGGATGGGGTCCAAGAACGAATCCTCAAAGTTGAGAAGCGTTCTTTACCATCTGTCCAAGTTCGAGGATGGCCAATGGAGGTCGTTCACGTATCTGTCGCCAGGAATCCTATTGATAAGGATTGGAGATGGCCATTGAAAAGATACCTACAAGATCCCAATCAGCCTACGGACAGAAAAATAAGGTTTCAGGCCCTCAACTTCTTCCTCAAAAATAAGGAATTGCGTCGCCGGGGTGAGGAAGGTGTCGATTTCAAGTGTGTTTATGGCAGGGAGGCTAAACGAGTCATGCGAGAGGCTCATGCTGGTATCTGTGGATCACATCAAGCCGGGCCAAAGATGAGATGGCTTTTGCGAAGGCATGGCTATTTCTGGCCAACGATACTCAAAGATTGTATCTCTTTCGCAAAAGGTTGCCGAGAGTGTCAAGAACACGGCCCAATTCAGCATATTCCTAACATGCCATTGCAGCCAATAATCAAGCCTTGGCCATTTCGAGGATGGGCTATGGACTTTATTGGAATGATTCATCCTGTTTCTTCTGAACAACACAATTTTATTATTGTTGCCACCGATTTCTTTACGAAATGGGTAGAAGCCAAACCTTTAAAGAATATCACTTCAGATAAGGTTATTAAATTCATTTATCATAATCTGGTATGTAGGTTTGGGATTCCTGAGTGCATTGTTACAGACAGAGGAACATCTTTTATGTCTGCAGAAGTCGTAGAAAAGATGGAGGATTTGGGGATTAAATTACTTCATTCTACTCCTTACTATGCTCAATCCAATGGCCAGGCCGAGGCTAGTAATAAGATCATTATAAGCATTCTTCGCAAGATGCTAGAAAGCAATAAAAGGAACTGGCATGAAGAGTTATATAATACTCTTTGGGCTTACAGAACTTCTAAAAGGTCCCCCACAGGGACTACTCCTTATGCTTTGGTCTTTGGACATGATGCCATTTTGCCTTTGGAAATCAATGTTCACTCGCTTAGGGTACAAGAGCAACATCAACTGATAGGTGAAGATTACGTTCAAGCCATGTGGCAAGAACATGAGGCTTTGGATGAGACCAGACTAGAGGCTCTTAACAACATTATCATGGAAAAACAGAAAATTTCCAGAGCCTATGATAAGCGCACTAGAGGGAAAACATACAAAGAAGGAGATTTGGTTTGGAAAACAATATTGCCCATAGGGGAAAAGACTACCGGATATGGCAAATGGTCTCCAAAATGGGAAGGACCTTATGTTATCCACAGGATATTGCCCAAAGGAGCGTATCACCTCAAATATACCAATGGCATTATTCACAAAAATCCGATCAATGGGAAATATTTGAAAAAGTATTTTCCAAGTGTTTGGGAATTTGAGAAAAAGCCAGAACCTCAAGCCAAGCCTGCACCTGCACCCGTTTCCAGCAGAGTTACTCGATCTTACGCCGCTAAGAGTCCTAGAACATTCGAGCAGTCTTAAAGCATTTCGCAAAATGATGTTTATGCTTATGCTTAAAAACTGGGGGGGGCAATAGCAGTACGGCAAAGGAGAATAAATGCCCACGATACAGAGGGCAGTTTTTTTAAAAGGGCAGTTTTTTAAAATTTTTTAATTTTTGTGGCCTCGGCCTTTGGTAAGGCTTATGTAATCATTATAGTAGTGTTTATTTCCCTTGCGAAAGCTGATTTGAATTTATGCTTAAAAATTTAAATTCAGTCTGAGATTAACAAGGTCATCAAATGGTTCTATGTCTTTACACAGAGACAAATTCCAATTTCGCAAAAGCATAAATAAAACGAAGATGAATGAATTTTCCTTTATTCAGCATATAAACGGCTTTGTGGCCGGAAACTACATTTGCGAAAGACAATTACATTACAAATAAAGGTATTCAAGGGATATAAACCTAGCCCTGATACCATCAACTTTGCGAGATCTTAAAAGTCTTTCTTCTGGAAGATAACGAGCCCGGATTCTCTGCAAAAGGTAGGTCAAGCAAAGAGAAACATGTTAAACATATAAACATGTTAATCAAAGGTGGGAAACATGTTGGAAAGAATGCCCGGACCCTGGTATTTCTGGTCAGGCCTTGAAGTACCAAAGAGGGAATTCTTTCCGATGACCCTTTTGCGACGAGAAACCAGTTTTCCGGCGGTAGCAGAGATTTCGGAAAGATGATGGCTAAATTTTCAGCATCGTTTCCAGGATCTCTTATACCACCACCGGTCTAACAATGGCTTGGAAATACATAAAGGCCGACAACCACGGTTGAGGGCATGGATTCCCAAAATCCATTGATAGTTTGCCGTAAGATTAGACTATGAAGCCTATCTACGGCTTAAGATTAGACTACAAAGCCCAGAGGTTTTTAAGCGCTAAGGCTAATTTTGGAGGAAGAGTTTTGCGAAGAAGAAGGACAATAAAGAGAAGGGATTTCAGAAACATGTTGAAAACAAAGTCTGAAGGATGGTTTGCAATAAGCCTGGAAGGCCTGTTTTTAAAGGCAAAAGAAAGGTTTGAAATCGTAAATAACTGCCTTATCTTTATGACCGCATCTTTAGCAGATGGTTATCACCATTAATCACGGTCAAGCAACGTTTCCAAAGAGATCTTGAAAATCTCGTAAAAATCAACTGACAAAGTTGACTCTCGAATGGGATATGGCAATATTTTTAAATTTGCGATTGAATAGGCGGTCCAATCTTGGTGAATTGGTTGGAACGAAATTTTTCGTAGACCCCTATTAAAAGTGGATGGGGTATTAATAACCAAATATAAAATATCATAAAATGGCAAAAAGTTGAGGGGACAGGTGATAATGGCAATTGAACATGCCTCACCTTCACATGGAAAAAGTAGGGCTGTGAGGATTGCATGTCAAGATAACAAGATTCACTGACAGAAAATCTTTACCCAATTTTTCTTGGTTCATTGCCTTGAAGTTTTCGTCTTTTACGATAAGTAATTTGCGAAGGAAAGGGATGATATACATCCTTGAAGGCCTAATGGTCATAATAAGTAAATAACCAGAAAATTCTTTTACAGACCAACGAAGCTTTGAAACCGAATATGAGGCTTCTCGCAAGGAGCAAAACTGCCCAAGTTTATTTGCGATCAATTTCGCAAGCATGCATATTTGGTAATCTGGGTTTCGCATATACAAAGGAACAAATATCAGGATATGATTTGCCAAGTTCTTTATTTCATAGTCAATATAACACGGCTTTGTGGCCGGGAACATACATGTGTGAAAACAAATAATTGCGATATGCAAATTACAAAGGCTCAGATAACATAAAATGATTGGAGGATGCCGGGGAAGACGTGGAGCCAATTTTCTCTTTCATGGATCCGGTTCAACCTTGAGGAATAAAAGCAAGGATCGCAATTCCGTCCAGCTGCTTTTCCAATTGAAATAACAACCCAGATGGTTTGGGTTGTCTTCCCTTCATGGTCAAGCAGAGAAAGAAGCAATCGACCCAATGCTTCCAGCAATCGACCCAATGCTTCCAGCAAGAGACCAATGGCAAGGGACCAGCAAGAAACATGATAGGTTCCTCACTCCCTGCCATTTCGGGCACCAGATCAGATCAGAAGATCTAATCCGAGCCCGTAAGATTAGACTATGAAGCCCAGAGTTTATTAAAGGTATCTCGTATGACAGAAGCGTTTCATGAAGCAACAAGAGATATTTGCTTTATGTTGAAGAATGAGGGATGTCGCTGAAACTGCCGTATTTATGCCTGAAAAGTTTCTACCTGCAGGGCAAAGGTAGTAAAATTTTGAATCTTATGCAACTAATTACGCCTATGACCAATTCTCGGGAATAAGGAATACTTATTTGAATGGTCACAATTACCCTTGGATTTGATCTATACCGGGAGGTTTTTGATAAACCAATGGGCGAGAAGAAATTGAAAAGGGCCGAGATACATAATGACCGTGTTTGGGCCTGAAACGGATTTGAATACATTTCGAGTTAAAACAAAACCCATATTCATCAGCCTAAGCACTTCAAAGTAAAAATTAGCGGTTCGAAGGGCATAACTACCTAAGTCCATCAAGCCCGCCAAGAGAAGATTCATAGTAGTCTTATTACAAGAACCGTAAGAAATTAGGATGAAGTAAATGCCCATTTAAAATAAACGGCTTTGTGGCCGAAAACTTACATGCAAGACATATTCAAAAAGGATACAATTTTCAAGAGACCTATTTGAACATTTTCATGGTGGGTTTAGATCATCAAGGAAAAGAAACATGGGCAAGAGATTTTCTTTCCAACCCATGCTTCTAGCCTCAATTCCTGCAACAATAAGAAGTTTGCCAGACCCGATATCATACGGTTTGGATTCGAGCAAGATTTAACTCCTTCATGTTGCTGTTAGACAGGAAACCCAAGAAAAGTACACTGTTTACCTAAGTTAAGGAAAAGTGCACTCTTGCTTTCCTCTTCTGGATGATCTCGTAAGGCAAGATTGAGGAGAATAATGAGCCAAGCAATCTGTTCACGACTCAGTTACCCTAAAAATCCTACCTACCCACCATGAGCTTAGACTTTGAGGCCTAAGTTTATTTCGAGCTTAAACTTTGAGGCTTAATGCCATTAGGCCAAAGGCCAAGAAGGCAGTTTGAAAGGTGTGCCTCTCAAAGCGAGGATGAAGAAGAAAATGCCCAAGAGAGGGCATGGCGAAATGCAAGTCCTTGCTACAAAATATGTCTTGAGTTCGTCGTTATAAAGACGCAGAAAACGTGAGAATCACGTGACGTATCTTTTTCAGTCACGCCTAAATCTCGAAAGGACGGATTCGATGAATTTAAACTATGTCATGATTCATAAATCCACCTGCCCAAACAAAGTTTTCTACCACTCAATGCCATTATTGAGGGTATCCACTTGGTGATAAATAAATATAAAACTCAGTTTTGAGGGCAAAATTATTTAAAGAATCTATACAAACTAATTTGGGGTTTGTTTTTGTTTTGCAAGATGGCCCAAGGCCAGAATGTTCAAATTCCGAACAATACATATATACATATGATAATGACGGATCTTTACGGCCCAGAATAATAAAGCCCAAAGACGGAAAATAATTAGTAAAGGCATACACATAAATGGGAGCTGAAGTAGTTATTTTTAAATAGTATTACAAAGCCAATTGATTTAATCCAAGTCAGGAAGGTATTGCAGACTTTTAAGTAAGTTTATCCTCTGTGCCTTGAATTCAATCTCAGTCCCAATAAGCCTGTCATTTGTCGCATTTAACTCCTGCTCACGAAGTGCTAGATCTTTTAGACATTCATCGATGGATTTGATAGTTCCTCGCAAGGAACCACCAATTGTCTGTTCCTCATTCATTACTTCTCCTTTCAATTGATCGACCTCGGATTGATAAGCCCTGATCTTTTCCTCGAGCTTGTCAATCCTAGACTTCTTCTCAGCCAAAGATTTATTGGCACTTCGAACTTGAAGAGCAGATGCACGAAAGTGAGCCAGCTTTTCTTCAGCTGCTTGTTTCCTTGAGACGGCCTCCTTTTTGGCCTCTTTGTCAGAAGTAAAGGCTTTGTGAAGCGGGTCGATAATCTTTACAGCCTTGAAGGCACGAGAAAGAGCCCACTGATAGCTACGATCATACTGTGACAGAAATGTTATGGCTTCAGTTATTTCTTCCTCTGTATAATTAGAAAAGTTATCCGTGCTCAGGCCACGAAGAAACTTAATATGACGGCACTCCTCAGAAGAAAGCTTAACCAGGGGATTCTCTAAAAATGCCGTTTCTGCTATTCTTGCGTCTAGAGCATCTGGCGAATAAGAAGATTCATCAGACAATCCTGGGCTGGGAATGCAATGAACATCTTCTGGCATTTGAACATCGTCTAACAAGGGATTTTGATCCTTGATTTCGCAAATAGAAGAAGACATCCCAAGTTCAGGGGCCTGCAAGTTTAAATAAAAAAACTTAGAATAAGGCCAATAATGATTGTCTTAGTCAAAATCTAATAGTAAATATGGGAAATAGAGAACTTTTCAGCAACAGTTGGAATATCTGCTCCCACAGGACTTATGGCTCTTTCATTAATTTCAAGTACCTCAATGGCAAAGTTGGCCTCATTAAGTTCATCTTGAGTTTCAGAGATCGAAGTTTGAAGGGTCTCCACCCCATAAGTCAGAGCCAACCCATATGGGACAAGGGCATTTGAATCAATAGCCTGAATTTCAGAAGCTCGAGCAGATAGTGCCTCTTTCTCAGTATTTGTCAGAGGGGATGAGCTGGTTGGAACTTGTTTCAGAATTTCTGATTCCTTAATTCCAGTTTGAGCATTTTGAACCTGAAAACCATAATGTCAGTATACATGAACAGAAACCATTTTCTTGCGAAAGATTTCAAAATATGGTTCATTTTTGCATACCTCAGAAGTTGGCATAATACTTGAAGTTGTAACAGATGGTGCCTGGACATCCAAAGGCAGTGATACAATTGCCAAGGAGAATTGAGGATTTGAGGTATTGTCAGAAATAGCCACTTCAGCTTCTTGTTCCAATGGCACCGGAATCTCGTAAGACATAACCTTTTCCTGGTCAGAAGGCCCTGAAGATTCAATATTGACCTCAGGATCAGTAAGGTCAATGAATGAGGATGCATCTTCATGTCCAGAGCTCGGAAACCCTTCCGTAAGCACTTTGCTCTTGGTCATTGCCTTTGGCATAATCACACCAGGTTTGCTTTGCGAAGCCTCCAAGGAGCCGCCTTGCGAATTTTGCCCAATGTTGGTTTTTAGGGCTTCAGGACTAGAATCTGATAATGGAGGAGTTGCAATAATTAAAGCCCTGGAGCCAATTGGTGGTGAAGATGAGAGGTTCAAGGAATGATCCACAGTCTTTCTTGTGGCCTGCAAGTTCAACCAAAGGGTTAGGACACTAAACTAAGGCCTTTTAAAGGACCTCAAGCAGAGATAAATGTTACCATGGTATATAAAATGCCACCAACTTCTTCTTCTGATGACTTTGAGGCAGGGATTTTCTCTGCTAAGGGCTGTTAAAAATGGAAAAGTCATTACATGATGATTCAAAAGGAAAAAATGCCTAAAAAAGGCAAATCTGCAAAGAAAGTACAATTTTCCTCTTACCAAATTTGTCCTTTCCTGCTCTGGAAAGAGTGTAGAAGCAGGAACTTCAACATTTGTTTTTGCTTTCCTGTTCAATCTTCGCTTCTTGGTTATATCCTGAAATGACAAGGACAGAGAATGTAAAATTAGGGACAATTCCACAATTCCATGATTTCAAGGAAAACTAAGCCCTATCAACTTACTTGAGCAGGTACGAACAAGGCAGGAGGCACTTCCCGAGGATTTACCATGGCATCAGGAGCGGAATGAGAATGTAAGGGATCCTTTGTGACAACAATTGGTGGTGTGGTCACAGACACTCCCTGTGGTGCTCGTCTTTGTTTCTTTTGCACACCACCAGAGGACCCTCCTTGAGGCCTTTTTCCTTTCGCTTTCTGCTCACAACAAGACAAGGAGGTTAATAGCCAAACATATGGCTCAAAGTAAATACAAAAATAAGGAATTACCTCAGTTCTTTTTGTTCGTCGCTTAGCATTTGTTGCAGGGTGGCGTTGTCTTCATTAACCTCAGAGACCTCGCCTGATGCTATCTCCAGTGTTTGCGAAAGCACCAAAGAGTCCCTTAAACTCTTTCCACTACCAATAGTATCGAAAGAAGTCTTCTCAAGAAGATCATCTTCTTCTCTGGAGCGAGTGTCCACAGGAAGTTTGCTAAACAGTTTTACAAACTGAAGCTTGGTCTCTTTAACAAAAAATTCTTTGGTCAGATCCGCATACCATGCAGGGTAGGAAGATATGGCTTTTGAGCTCATTTCGGCAGGGAGGAAAGGAAAGCGTCGATCAGCAATACCAAGAATACTTATACCACTGCTGGTTCCTACTGAACGCATATCCAGACGCCAAGAAGTGAAATGATTTACACTATCAATCAATGGCGCTGGAATCATCTGAGCATATCCAAACTGCCTAGTGAAATGATTGGGAGCATAAACTTCAATCCGATGTTGCTCATGACCAGATATACCACCATAGACTAAATCCTTGCAGCAAACTGATGCATGGAACAAGGCAAGGTAGAAGGGATCTTGCCAGTTTTTCTTATTCGGCAAAAAGCCATCATACAATGGGGCCGGATACTTCCTTTTCGCAACACAGTTCCAGGCCGCGAGATCGGTTGGTTCTCTGAAATTGGTGAAACAGTCCAAGAGAGAGTGTCCCAAGAAGCCAGCATTGACCAAACTCTCTCCCATTACTTTTCTAGGATCAAAAGTGACCTCTGGCCTACATGTTGGAAAGTAAACTTGCAGCCAATAATGAAGGATCCAAAATGGCCCTTCAGCAGCATGCTTGAAAGGAGCACTAGTGAGTTGTTGCATACCTCTATACAGAGAAGCAAGAACTTGGTGCCCTATGCTGACTTTCTCTTCGTTGTGAAGAACAATGGCCAACTCCAGCCACTGATCTGTTACTCTATTGGCAGACATACAAAAGACGAATTTGTTCAACCAAAATTCTAGAAAAGCAATATGTTCCTCATAACCACCTATTGATCTCCAAAAGCCTATCCACTTCTCATAGCTATTAGCTTGGTTCTTTGCTTTTTCTCGAGTCGTCGGAACATAAGTTTGAGGATATTGTAATAAAGAATATATGCCAGGCAAATATGGTTTGTAGTGGATTGGAAAACCTGATATAACAAAGACATCTAAAAGGGTGACGCTCATTTGCCCAAAGCGAAAATCAAAGGTATTACTGGTGGAATTCCAGAAACTTGCGGCGGCTAGGAGCAAGTTCCTGTCTCCTTGGACGCCTTTGACAGATAAGCAAATGGCATCGTAAAGGCCAATTCTTCTCCAGAGATCACCGAATTTGATCTCCATGGCCTTAAACCACTCAGAAAAATCGTCAGTGGGTAAAGGCCATTGCCCCATAACTTTCGTGGTTTTTGCAGACAGAGGCCATTTAGTGAATTTGGCAGTAGTCAGGCTATGGCCATGAAGTGGCCATGAGAAAGCACGGGAATTGGAAAGAACTTTGTTTACCTCCTTCCATGGAGCAGAACAGAGATGAGGGCCAATTGCGACAAAAGCATGATAATAGTTGAAGAAGTCACTGGGAGGTTTCTTTATTTGGTGTTGGGAATACAGAGCTAGCATGTTCTCCCTGAATTTTTCAGCCTCTTTCTTCAATTCGTCATATTGAGGGACATGTAATGGCTTTGGAGGCATTTTCGCTTCTTGCGAGTGCAACAGAGTTTCGGAAAAGAAATTCTAGGGTTTGCGAAAGAGGAAAGGAGGAAGATGAACAGTGGGACTCTGAAGTGGTTTGTTTCTCAGTTCAATCAGAGGTGAAATTAATCAAAGGAGGGAACCGTTTATAACCTTTCTCAATCCTACCCGGATTTCAAAGCTTGGGGGGCAATGTTTGAGCCCAAAATAACATTTCGGCCTGGGTCAGTCATTGGTTGGCGGAATGGCGGATTAGAGATAAAGGCCCAAGCCCATTTTTTCATTAATCGCGAGACCAAGGCAGAATTCACGATGCTGGTTTCGCAAACCGTTGGATTAAAGCTAGGCTTTTCTGAGCCTTTGGATCAAGGGTTAATTAATGAAATACTAAAGGGTTCTGTTAGGATCTTGATATGCGGAAGCTTTACGGATTTGGGAGGATTTATTGCGAAAAGCTTTTGCATGGCTTCAGGAGCCAAATAATTCAGTCTCAATCTTGGGTTATGCGGTAACAAACACAGGTTTTAAGCGACTAAAAACGGAAAGCAATCATCATTAGAGACCGGATTAATTAAAGAAAAGGGCTAAGATTAGCCTATTACGGTACTTTCCGACTCTGTTTTATAACCAAGGTTATTTTAATAGCTATTGGGTATTAAAATAAACATAAAGTTTTCCATCAATTGTTGTCTTTGCATAGTAATTCTTCTAATCATCATTTGATATGGACATGAAAAGTTTGCAACTTGGCCAAAATGAAGAAAACATTTAATAAGCTGGAACGGCTAGATGATTGGGTTCGCAAGCATCAGATCAAATAGAGGCCTATCATATTATATTTTCTATTCAAAAGGGCATGACTTTCAATGGCTGGACAACATTTTCCACAATTATGGAAACAAAACTAAAAGCCAAAACTAGCTTGTTTCATGATCAGGTCGCTAAGTTTCTCTTTATGTCCCCATCACTTGCGAAAGAGGAAAGTAGTTTTAGACTTGGTTTCTTGGTTGAAATCTCGGCAATTAGTAAGAGAGAAAAGGCTGAAATGAAGCCTAATGGTCGCTACTAAAGGGATTTCTCTATATGCTGAAATAAAGGGAAGGGACCTACTGAGGTCCAACAGCTTTGGCATTACAGCCAATGATATGGAAGAAAGCAATCCCATATATTCATCTCGCAAGTCATTAGATTAAAGATGAACACTTCTCAACCATCAGATAAAAGGGCCAGCAATTAAGCAAATACAAATATGGCTCGACTGAAGAATGAGTCAGTTAAATGTCCCTGTTATCTAAAAGACTGATAGTACATAAGTCTACATAATTCAAAGATTCAAGTAACAAAACCTTGAATCAAATTCATTACAGGACTATCAAAGGCTATTAAATATAAGCCTAAATTGGACTGACCCCATTAATAATGATTATGGCCTAGTGAATCAAATAAACTATTACAGAGAATTGTTTTAGGCCAGTATTCTCATTTCGCAAAATAAGCCAAGAGGGATTCAATAATCAAATACGGACCAGATAATGGTTAGAATAGTCTATCAAGTAAGGTTACAAGGATTCATGATAATATTATAATCCTAAAGACTATTGTTTACTTCATGTTCAAGTAGCTTCAGAGCCTATATAAAGAAGGCTTCGCATACATTTCAAAGGACATCTACATCAACAAAACACCACACTACTCTCAACGAGTATCTTAACCTCCGGGTTATCTCGGCAATTGCAAGGACGCATCAGCGGCTGCAATTCCACCATGGCAAATGCAAGAGCGCATTAGCGGATGCATTTCCATACCCTGCTAAACTGCAAGGACGCAATAGCGGCTGCAGCATTGCAACCCACAAGTCGATTCCTCTAGTGCAAGCTCTGCTGGGGATCTCGTTCTCGGTATCGATTTGGTAAAACTTGAAAAAGCTTTACAAAAGAAGTCCTTGAATCATCAAGGCATGTACAAGAACCTCCACGGAGATATCCCTCTCCGAGTCACAATCTCCTCGTAAGGAAGTCAAGACGGAAGCGCAACGGCAACAACAACAACAACAACATCTCGCACTCCTAGTGCTGGCACGCCCGCAAACTGCACACATCATTCACAAGGCCAAAAGGGACGGTTTGATTCCGCGTCAAACAGTAGGGGAAAACAACTGTGAGATCTCGAATGATTCGAATTAGAGGTTGGATAGGCCAATCTGGAGTCAGAGCCTTATTACTCAGGAGATTCACAATCGTTACCAGTTCCTTAGGGTGAGAAACATGTAGATGTTGTAGTGTTGGGTTCTTAAGTTCTTTGCCCCTGAATCGCATGATATGGGTCGATTTACAGAAAGACAGTCTATAGTTTTGGAGCTTTTGAGATCTTTACAGGAAAAAAAAAAACATCGAGCATAATGCATCATGAGGTTGAAGCTCCGGAAGACAATTTCAGTTGAAAAAGGTAAAAATGGTTAGGCAGGGATGACACATAGAAAAGGAGGTTCAATCTTACTTGAGAAATTCAATGACAAAAAGCATTCAGGCAACAAATGGTAACCTTTTTGACAAAAAAACAAAGAAACAAAAAGCCAAAAACAAATGGTAAACAAGGAGGAAAGGAGTCTAAGCCGTCTCCGATTCAACTCAGACTCTCAGAGTTTCAGACCAGAGACCTACAATTAAGGAGGTTGCATAAAAGCTTAAACAGATCATGAGGTTAATCCATTTGAATCAGTCCAGTGATTGAGTTTGCTACTTGGTTAATCATCAATAAATTGTCAAGATCACAAAGATTAAAATAAGAGATGTTCTACCTGATAACTGCTATGTTGTTAAAAAAGAAAGAACAGCATTACACCTTATTATCATAAGAATCGTTTCATCTGTGCCAAAATTTAATATAACTCAATTATTTTGCACAAAAAGTTAAAATCGCAAGGGGGAAAAAATCGAAATCTAATTATTGCCAATTTGACACTTCCAAACCTATAGTTCCTCATATTAGACATGAAGATACCAAAACATTTAGCACTCCATGCGTACAACAGCTCGAGCGAAGAACAAGGAAGTGGCTCTTAAAGAGATGACGGGGCATTCAATGAAGATGAAGACATAACAGTAAGGACTTCTGTTACGGAACCCATGACACTTAAAGCTGCTTTCAGAACCTCCTGTGAGCACCCAGGCTTTACAATGGTTCGAATCTGGAAAGAGAAAAGAAATCCATCATAACTAACCATGAATGTCAACAGAGTACATGCCAACAGATTAAACAGCAATTATGTGTAAAAACAGTTGCAGGAACATATATATTTGCAATCCTTTGTAGAGGATTTACAACACTATGTAGATAATCAATTACAATATTCCAAATGACAAACCAGCATTATCAAAACTGATTGTAATTTCTTAACTGAGAAGAGCGTTTTGAGTACCTGGTCAAGATATTCCTGCAGTTTCTTGATGCGTCCCATGTAATCTTGGTCTTCAACACAAAGTGTTACGGCTTTGGAATCGGCACCAGGACCTTCAAATTGAAGAGGCCCTGGATTTCTGTAGATATCATCCAGCAGGAATTTCGTAGCGTTTTGTCTCAACAGCCTGCAACCAAAAAAGCAGTGTACATTGAGGGGGTTAGTATTCTCAGATTGGCATGCACCATCACATATAAACAAGCTTCACATCATTACTTACTCATATGCTTTGCCTTTCAAATCTACGGTAGCTGGATAAATGCCAGGTTTTCCAATCGAAGTAGTAGCCCCAGGATTTTGAGACCAGCGCTTAACAGTCATCATTGCCTAAAAATGAAACAAATGCAGTCAGAGAGTTAATGTCTTGACCACTAAAACACCAAGGAACTGAAAAGACAGGCGATAAAATTTACAAAAACCCATATTTTATAAGAAAGAAATCCCTACTGTAAGTGGAGCAGCACCACAACGCCACTTGTTCAAAGGATTCTTCAGGTTAGTTATAGTTGCCATGTAACCATTCAAACCAGCTGCAAGGATGTGGTAGCAGATGTGCCCTAGAACCTGCAAGGGAATTAATCTTATTAACATGAAGCATATTACTATAACATAGGCTGAGATAAAGTGACCCTAGGCAACATACATAGGCATAGTCACAATCGAATTTTGATGGTAAAGACCCCCGAGCCTGATAACCGAAAAAGTGGCAGATAGCATTAAACTTCTTCCCCTTGTATGTGCCTTCTTTCTGTTGAAACCCAGACACATCAACAATAAGAGTTAGACAAAAGCCCACATCATCGTTGAAGATTCACTTGCTTTAACTGAATAAGTTTTTGCATATAACGAAAATAGTCAGAAACCACACAAAACCTCAAGAATGAATAAATGAGGGAGGGACTATACCAGGCGCTTGTTCATCTCCACCTCCACAAGATGTGCAAGAAGTTTCTCTGTTTCAATCTGTTGAAGAAACAAAAAAGATCAAGAATCTGTGGTTGGTAATTCCACTAAGAAAATAGATATATTTGAAGTCAATTACCTGGGATAACTGTGCAGAGTCATCTGATTCAGGCAAAAGAAGCAGCTGTTACACAAAGATGGACCCCATTATTCCTAGAGAACACTAAATGGCAGGTATTTATAAAATAATAACGGCAAATTGGAACCTGTTTCTTGATAAAATGTGGCAAGAATTCAAACAAAGCAGATGCCCAAGGTGAGAGTTGAGAAGAAATATTATCGGCAGAAACTCCTTGCCTATACAAACCATGAATTTCCTGTCCAGTATTAACATAACAATAAAATTATGTTAGAAACTTCACGAAATAAATGTGACAAACTACAGTTTTGCATGAAAACAAAATCCATTGCATCACCTAATGATAACCACTACTTCTTGATCAAAACAATAAACAAGGGAAGATTCGATGTTAGGGCGGAGAGAAACGCAGGATAAAATAACTTTTAGTCAGTTACCTTCAAGAGGGCATACACTTCAGGAATGCTTTCTATAAGTCCTTCTGGTAATAGGATGACACCATGATTCTTGTCTGAACAGGATGAATTTAATTAGGACAGAAACATGAATTCAAACAATGACATGAAAGGAACAAAACTTATTTGGAACCTTGTGTGGCACGGTCTTGGACTGCATCGCAGATTCGGGTTGAAATGTCAAAAAGCGTTAGCTTGGATGCAGCCACCTCCTCACCAAGAATTACCTGCAAAAAGCATACAATTTTAGATTGGGAAAGAAATTCAGAAAACTCTAAGGTGGAAAAGAATACTAACCAAGTTTGGATGAGATTGAAGGGTACACTCCAAGGCAACATGTGATGCCTTCCGGCCCATGAGTCTGATGAAATAATAATACTGGAAAAGAGAAAGTTACAGAGGTTCAGTGTGTATTTTAGATGAGAAAATGTGATCACCATAAAGCAGGAAGGGACGCAGGGCAGGGTGCAGACAGATCAACGTACATGCAAGCACTAAAGAAGACAGAACAGAAAACAAAATCACAAGTTCACTTGGGAGAGAAAATTATGTCAATTGAGTATATTACCTTTTCAGCAGAAAGAGCATCAGTGCACATATTGCTGATAAGCTGGGAATTGACCTGAATATGGGACAAAAGCAGAAAATTCAATTATCATTTGAGACCAATCTATCCAAGTGTATAATACAGAATAATTTCACCAAATCCAAAAAAGAAGACATGGTTATTCTATAGGTCCCTATTGAACCTCATGTTTTATGTCACTTTCAAAGAAATACGTAGTACAATACAGAGTATGATACTACATAACAGAAAACTTGCTTTGGAAAGGACTTGAGAACCACCAAAATGAAAAGAAAAGAAAATAGATAAAAGGAAATTGAGAAAGATAAGATAAAATGCACGCATCATTTGATTAATACCTTGCATACTGTATCAAAACCAACATTAGCTTCCACAAACTGGTTCTTAAGATCTCCGTTCATAGTGACAGGAACCCCAACCACCTGCAAAAAATTTGGAAGGTGCAAGGTAGAAAACAGGACAATCACGTTATAAGGGCTAAAATCAACAGAATTGAGAAAACAGCAAGTTATTTCACAGAATACCACTTGAAAAATACCTTTGTCTGGCATTTTGCTTCAGCAAATGTCTCTGCAAGCTGGGCAGCATCGGTGTTTGATGTCACCCCTTCAAGAATATCAAACATAAGGACTTATTTTATGTATGTAAAAGCATATATGCCGACTAGCAGAACCTTAGGCATGAAGTTTACCTCCAATTATGACAAGGCCATCCAATTTCAAAGCATTGCATGCAGTTAACGTAGCATTGACTTGCTCTTTTGTTCTAATTTGATCTTTTGTCCGTCCAAGCAAATCATAACCACCTAACCAAGCACAATCATACAATATAGCTCATAATTTTTTAAAGTAAAAAAATAAATCCCTCAAGCAGTAAAATTTGGTGCTATCACTACCAACCTTGATTTTTGTAGGTTGCAAGAATGTCATCTGTTATCTCAAGAGTTTTTTGTGCAAATAAACCTTCAGACCCACCTATTAATAAATACAAGTATCATCTTCAGTAATGTCAATCTCCTTGATGAGAAAAGGATGCTAGATTGCAAAGATAAAAGACAAAACCCAGTGCAAATAACAGAAAGCTAAATACAAACCCAAAACAGAGAATACGGCTTACCCAAAAACCCAAGTAAGGTACTACTGGGGTTATGAATTTTGAGAGCATTGAGAAGGCCCCAAATGACATTGTGTCCTCCAGGAGATTGTCTCCCACAAAAGACAACTCCCACCCTGTTGAAAGAAAATAGTTGAATATTAGCAATAAATAAATGTGGATCAAACTTGAACACCACCAGACTACTAGCATCAATGCATCAGTATGCAATACAATTGATAGATACCCAAGAGAGGAGACCACAAGCTCATTCACAGCGGAAACAAAAGACGATTGCAAGCAATCATAAAGTTAAGAGAGTGCTATGTATAATTATTTCAATACCGATTATAATGCAACATGTGCACATACCTCATAGCTGGATGCTCAGAAATAACCTGAGCACCGGGGACTTTTGCAGTTGCCCTGAGAAAGTGAGCCAAAGGCTGACCATACGTGTGTGGAAAGTATCGACCAATGGTGTGGGCATCTGTGGGTTCTGCAGCTGTCGTTGTATCCCCAAATTCAACTCTTACAGTAGTTCCCTGCAAAATGACAATGCCTCAGTAAAAGCTTCAACAATCTGGAATAACCGCATTCAATTCAGTAAAAAAGAAATATATATTTATACATATATGTCCAGAAACTGGAAAATCCTCAAAACATTCGGAGATTGCATAGCTGTACAGTAGTGTTTCAACAAACTTTTTGAGATATTTGTCATTTAATACTGCATCAAACATGTGATCTCATTTAGATTTTCGACTTTTGTACGTCATGGACGTGAATTTTTATTCATTGCATGTTTGCATACAATCAAACTCTTCTCATATTTGGTTCATATACAAGACAATTTATACATTCGATAGAAACTATAGGACCATCCTACTATAAATTCAAACATACAATAGTAAATCTGCAACAGTTAAGTCAATACGTTAGGCAATGCAGCAGACTTATTCATCAAGAATATCACAGCCAAAACATACGATTTAATAAACAAGAGATGCAATCATAGAGTTCCATCAAATCTTTACTCTTGCTTAAAAATACACAATGGATCTAATCATAACTGGATCTAAAATTCAGAAAGAAAAATCAACAGCGAGAATAAAAGACGAGGATGATTCGCCGTGGCCACTGAGAAAAATTAAAAATCAGAAATAAACTCCGAAAATAGGATTGGAAAGAAGAGAAGGAAAGAGCAGAGATGGACCTGGAGACAAGGAGGAAGCTCCGGTTGGTATTGAGATCGGAGCTTCTGAACATCGGAGAGCTCTCTGGGAATGCCGTAGTCTGAATCCATGGGATTGGTATCTGTGCGAGTGAGACTGCGAGAGCGAGACGAACAAGTATGAGAGAATTGTATTGGTGTGGAGTGGTTGAAGTGCTTTACTGGAGGGCGTGGGCTTTCAAAGACCGTTTTTATAGGGGGCAAAGCCAAAGCCGAATGGACCAGGCCAGGGGCGATGCAACCAACAAACTATGAGGACTACGGTATTTAGTAATTGACTGATCTGCCCCTACTCTCTTTGATTCCTCTCTTGAGACTTTACCAACTTTACCAAGAAAGATGATTTTTATTTATTATTTATTACAGAAATATACTCTTTACCTCCTCTCCAAATAATATCTTACCATCCCCTATTAACTAACCCTTGAATCAAGGTGTTTATTTTTGGAATTCTTAGCTCATTAAGGTGTTTTTTTTAATCAATAGATCCACTAATTATTAAGACTTTTCATATATATTTAGCAATACAACATTCAATTTAATTCATATCATTTTTTACAAACGAAACAAATTTGTGTCACTAGATCAAACAATCGTGGGTGAGAATGTTAAACTCAATTTTTTTTAGGGTAAAAATCTGATTTGGTACTTAAACTATTGCGAAAAGTACTTTTTTATACCTACAAATTTTTTTTACCCAAAATGGTACCTGAACTATTGTGCTCTTATCCAAAATGGTACTTCCGTTAACTTGGTCGTTAAATTCGCCTACGTAACGCATATTTGAATGAAAAATGCTACATAATTGAACTAAGGTAAAAACCTAATTTGATATCTGAACTATTGCGAAATGTACTTTTTGGTACCTAAAAATTTTTTTTTTTACCTGAAATAGTACTTAAACTATTACACCGTTATCCAAAATAGTATCTAATTGAACCATAGTTAATGACCAAGTTAACGGAATTACCATTTTGGGTAACGGCACAATAGTTCAGATACCATTTTGAGTAAAAAAAATTATAGGTACCAAAAAGTACATTTCGCAATAATTCAGGTACCAAATTAAGTTTTTACCCTTTTTTAATTTTGATTTTGTAGCCTTTTAGGTGGTGGGTTCATATTTTGACAAGTATTGCAGAACTTTTTTTTTTCTGCACAAAACACTAATTTTAATTATATTCTAAGCACAAAAACAACTGAAGGGCAATATTGTAATAAAGAGACAACATTAAATGGGTATACAAGGTGACAAAGGGGAACAGAGGAAGTGCTTAATTTCATGATATGCCACGTCATCGCAGGACTGGAAGATGGAAAATTGGAAAGTGGAAGTTGGAGAGGGCAGAGGCGCAAAAGGGCACACAGCATCTTTTGTACGCACATTCGCTTTGAATATGCGGTTAAGGGTATTTCCGTCAATCTGAACGAGCCCACTGTCTCTTACCAAACTAACTGCGTTAACTAGAAACAACACTCGTCATGTATCCGTCTACTCTCTCCACCTAACTCTCAGCTATCGAATTTTCAATCCTCTCTCTTTCATTTCATATATATGGACTCGGATCCTGTCCTTATTTTTTACACCTAATGTTTCGAATGTTCAAATCTTGACCGTTCAATTTGATCTTGCGGCCAAGAATCATTGAATTGTTTCTCGGCTTTTCTTTACCCAAAACCGAGCAGTACCGCATCCCCTCTCTCTTTCTCCATTGCTCTTTCTGATCCTTCACTATGATATTGTTCTTTCTTGACGCTCAAGACATCGGACTTCCTTCGCAGATGGACGATTGTTCTAGATGATTTCAGTCGGAATGACTAATGCAATTCAACGATGCGAGTGTAAAAGTCATATAAGTCGAGTCCAACCTAGGCATTGACGCATTGTGACAACAATTATAGCAATCGGTCCAATCTATTCTATGATTCCACAGGTGCTAATAGAAGACCAAAATATGTTATATAATAGCCTCATATCATGAAAGGACAAGAATAACTAACCAGCAGGCAGCAGCAAGATACTTGTTGTGCCAATAAGAGTTTTTACTTACCTGGTTTTTGGGTACTAATCTGCAATCTGCATCTTCTTTCTGCTATGTGCATATGTTGATCCAGACATCCAGTACTAGTCTTAAACTTGAGAAAACTAGAAACAGTGCACCAACAATATAATATCAACAACTAGAAACAGTTTACCATGTTTAGAGCAACATTAGACACAAAGCATTCAAGATTTTAGTTCTCTCAAACAAAATGCCCTCTACATCAACATCCAACGAAAGTTCAAAACATCGATAAATTCTTCTTAGCTTTCATCTCCATTGTTTCTCGTGAAAGTCAATTGTGGCCGAGGAGACCACCTTGCTGTTACGTACCTTGTCGATAACATGTGATTTGCCCGGTATATAAAATATGGTCATCTTCTTCAAATGCTGAGCATGCTCAAGAATAAACCTTGCCAACTGCCATCCATTGTTACCATTTGAAAGTTCTATTGTTACTTCCTTGAGCTGATTTACAAAATCAAGGTTTTGGGATTTCCAGTATTTCCCATTAAATCCGCACGCCTGGAAAGGCAAGAAGCAAAATCAATTACAACTATTTTATAAGGATTCCTAAAAATGATTAACCAAATATAAAGAAACATGCTATTCCCACAACTGCAAAACCAACCTACAAAAAGTGATTATACATTCTTCGAAGGAGGGTCATACATTACTCTAGAAACAACAATGGTACTATAAAAAATCAATTTCTAACAAGGCAACTTTGACCAAAATCAATATGCTCCTCATTCTAGTCACATGGTACATGTGTGTGCTGTGAGAGAGAGAGAACAGAAACATATACTTTAAACTTACTTTCGGTTCGAGGACGAATAATGAAGGGTCAGACTTTATGTACAAAGTATTCAAATTAGACATTCCTCTCATATTAGAGCATCAGCAGTGGGGACTCATTTTTTGGACCCAAATATAGGTCCAAATTAACCGTAATCCAAATTTGAGTCCATCGGAATAGTGAATAAAATGACTTACTTTTTTGGGTGCCACAGTGGTGCAGGACTCATTTTTGGATTCATATTTTTGGACTTATATTTTTGGACTCAAATTTGGGTCCTAAATTTGAGTCATCTCCACTGTGGCATATAAATATTGGACCCAAAAACCCCACTTGTTCTCTCTCATTGATGAATCATCAATTTCTCTCTCCAAAATCCTCTCAAATTAGTTGCACATGGGGGGACCAACAAATATAGGTCCAAAATTTTTGAGTCCAAACTGGACCTATATTTGGGTCCAACATTTAGGTCTCCGGCAACTATAAGTCCTACTCCTCCGATCCACTGTGGGTGTTTTTGGACCCAAATATAGGTTTTGGACCCAAATTTGGGTCCCCATTGTGGATGCTCTAAGAGAGACCATTGCCGGGACTAGGTCATTATTCAGGCTCGCAATATTTATATGCAAGTAAGAAGTATCACAGATTGGTGCAGCCATGGAACCTTCCCTGAACAATGCCTGCAATATTATGAAGGCAAACTATTAAATTGTTAAAAGTACAACTCCAACTAAAAGAGAAATCAGTTAAGTCAAGCTAAGTGCACATATTTCCTGAACCACATATAGCCCTTGATCCGTCAATAGCTTTATAGGAAAATCAATGCCATCACTAAATTTTAAAACAATATGAAGGTTTAGAATCGTTTATTAGCTTCCCTTCATAGCCTCATAGACGAGGTGTATTCCTTGTAATATCTTTTAAAAAGATTGTAGAGCAGATATGATCAGCATAAATTCATAATTCAAAACAATCTTGCCTTTGCCAAAAGAGAATATTAATTTTTCTATGTACTGCTTCTTTACCTTGATGGTCTTGTGGCTTAGAATAAGAACTTTAGCCATGCATATACTGCAAAGAACCTCAAATACGTTGTGAAAGTCACAGACACTGTATGACTTGGCCTCCAGAAAAATCTCAGCCTTTTCTAAACACAATAATTTACCCAGATTTTGGTGACTCAACAAATTCCCAATCCACTTCAAATGTTTAAGATTCGGAGCACAAATATGTAATGATCTGCTGCCAGCTTCATAGAATTTCCAGTTTATATGTATAATTTCAAGTTTCTCACCTGCGATGTTAAGACAGCAGAGGCTGGCACAGGCCTTAAAAGTAAATGATTCCAAAGATGAGCTTTCAATGGTTAAATTTTCAGTATGAACACAATGAAGCTCCAATTCCTTAATGAATTTGCAGGAACTTGAGATCCACTTGGAAAACCCCTCATCTATTTCAACATAGCTCAAGTTCAAGCGTTGGAGATTATTGGGACAAGGAAAGGATGGCACTTTGAAAATATGAAAGTTCACCAAGAGCGACCTCAAAGATCCACAATGAAAGATGGAAGGCGACAATTCTACAGTAGGCCCATTATGCTGCATGTTCAACTCAAGATCAAGCACTTCAACACTACACCTTGCTGCAGTATCGATCCACGTCATGACTTGGGGCACCTTACAGGATAGGCCTGCCGGGAAACTCAAATCAATACCAAAATGATGTATCTTATTATTCCCACGACGACGCAAGAACTGATCGAAACAGTTCATCTTGTTTGATTTGCGCTGCATGTTATCGAAAGGCAAGCAAAATCTGAACGACGGAGTTGAGAGATAAAACTCATTGCATCTCTTTGACACAGCACCTACTCGAGTAAGATCTCGAAAATTGACCAACGAAAGTATGTGATGAGCAATTTCATCTGGAAGAGTACTGAATCGATCTCTTATACTATCAAGACAAACTCCTTGAGCTTGAGAACTTGCAGTTGCCAATAACTTGTGCTTCTGTTCCATTCTACTTGGTTTCTCTTTATATCGTTGAGATCACCTTACACCTACAAGCATTGGACTATGGACATGAAAAACAAAACTATTGAAAATGTTTGTATAAAATTGATATCAAACGCACAAAGCCTATAACTATGTTATCTCTCTTTATCTCTTATCCGGATAACAACGTCATCTTTAAATGGGTATCTGGGATTCTTTGGGGGAATTTCAGGATACACACAGACCATTTGTAAAATCACAATTCAATATTAAAGACTCCACAATTTGGTAAAAACTATAAATTTAAAATGGGCATTTCTGCAATACAAAGATTAAAGCTTTTTCTGCAACCAACCCTTATGGGCGTCCTGTTGTTAATCAAACCAGACAATACAAAGATTAAAGCTTAATCTGTCAATACAATTCCAAATCTTGCTATGTTGCCAATTTACCAACAAATAATTGCCAAACAAAATTTAGAAAATCAAATAAAATAACCGAATCTAGAAGTAGAAGATGAACTTACCCAAAGTTTATGCAACTCGGAGTGTCTGTGTAACTGTGTTTGAAGCCTGCGGGTAGCAGACTAGCAGTGGCACACAAAAGAAGCTTAATTATTTCTGGAAAACCCTAGTCGGATTCAGAATCAAAATGTGAGGGAAATGAAAAGAGCGCGAGTTTTTCTTTCATTTTGGCGAAGCCGCTCAAATGAAAAGTCGATCACTAAAACTATGACGTGTAGTCTTTTATTTAAGGGTATTTATTATTTTTGTTTTTGAAAAATTATTAATTGTTTAAGGGAATATGAAATACAATCACAAAGCAGAAAGTAAAGAACAGAGCAAATAGCACATGAATAGATCATCTCTTTATTAATGAATAGGTGCCTCTATATATAGAGAAACACAAGGGTACAATCCATATCTCAATAGGACTTCTATTCAATAAGTAATCCATATGCTAACCTAACTAAGATACTCCTAGGTTGACAAGGCACACACAAAGTAGGTTTCCTTCAACACTCCCCCTTGTGGCGTCAACACTAGGTGGTGCTCCTCGCGTTGTCTCATTAAAAACCTTGCCAAGTAACAAAAACCCAGTGGGATAAAAATAACCTTGGTCGAAGGGAAAAAGAGTACAACACACCCTTCACATTTGGTATAGCATGGACGCCAGACTCCCCCTGAAGTCTGCGTCTCCCCCTGATTTCCACAATCATGGGAGGTCAGATAACTTAAGCAAATCAATGCTTTTCACATGCTTCTCAAATGTGGATTTAGGCAATGACTTAGTAAATAAGTCAGCCACATCGTCCTCAGAACGGACTTGATTCACTTTAATCTTAAGGAACTTCTGCTATTGCTGATTACAAAAGAACTTAGGCGATATATGCTTGGTGTTGTCGGCTATGATGAAACATTGCTTCATCTGCTCAATGCAGGCAGCATTATCCTCATAAATGCATGTAGGTTCATCAGTGGTTGACCTCAAACCACATGTACTTCTTATATGTGTATCAATGGACCTTAACCATATACACTCACGAATGCTTCATGGAGAGCAATTATCTCAACATGGTTCGAAGAAGTAGCGACAAGGGTCTGCTTAGTAGACCTCCAAGATATCGCGGTGTTACCCATGGTAAAGACATAACCAGTTTGGGAACAACCTTTATATGGGTCAGAGAGATACCCAATATCAGCAAAGCCAACCAAAACATCACAAGGTGTTTGGGAAAAGGGGACGTCAGCTTTTCTGTCCGTCGGTCGACCGTTCGACGGCCGGTCGTCGACCGGTCGACGGTCGTCAGTAGGCACGGGTTCCTCACCCAATTTGCCATATTTTTGAAACTCTCTGTAGGGAAAGAACAAGCCCATATCAATCGTACCCTTTCAGTAACGAAAGATAGTTTTTATGTCATTCCAATGGCGTTGCGTGGGCGCAAAGCTAAATCTAGCTAACAAGTTAACAACAAAGGAGATATCGGGTCTTGTACACTGTGCCAAGTACAATAATGCGTTATTGCACTTAGGTATGGTACCTCAGTCTCTAAAACGTCTTCACCATCATCCCTTGGGTGAAACGGATCCTTCTTGGATCTAGACTGTGACCAATCATGGGAGTGCTAACAGGATGGACTTTATCCATATTAAATCGCCTGAGCATCCTTTCCCAAGATCTTTCATCTCAAACACGGATTTCAAGTATTCAGTGGCACTTGCAAATCCGGAACTTGTTTTCACGCAGGGGCATAATTTATTGTTCACATACCCTCTTCCAATCAAGTAGTCACTTAGACGGGTATACCACATCCGTCCGGATTGTTTCAATCCATATAGTGAACGTTGCAACCTTATTGCAAACGTGCTCTGTGGTCTAGAGCCACTTGACTTGGGTAAATGAAGCCCATCCGGGACCTTCATATAAATCTCCATATCTAGATCCCCATAGAGATATGTTATGACCACATCCATAAGCTGCATGTTCAGTTTTTCGGAAACTACCACTGACAAGGTAGCAGAACGTTATGACGTCCTTTACGAGAGAGTATGTCTCATCGTAGTCGATTCCAGGGCGTTGTGAGAAGCCTTGCGCCACAAGGCGAGCTTTATATCTCGTTCTCTCACTACGCTTTCTAACAAAAACCCATTTATATCAACAGGTTTTATTCCAGAAGGTATTGGCACAACTAGCCCTAATACCGTTCTCTTTGTTAGTGAGTCCAACTCAACCTGGATCGCATATTTCCATTTAGGCCAATAAGCTTCTACGTTGGCATTCATCAACGGAGCGAGGTTCAATATCATCATTCTCAATGAACTCTTGTGCACAAGCATATGCAAACACATCATCAACTGTGATGGAGTTTCTATCCCACGTCTCATGTACACTAGTGTAATAATCGAGATCTCTAGGTTCCCACGGATAGGTCTTAGCGACAGGGCGTCCCCCGAATATGTCTTTTGGACATAACCATAATCCGGAACGTTTTCATGGACGGATTTTGAGTATCAATGATGAGAGGGTTATTTGGTACCATCGCAGCCCATTTCCTAGGGCGCGAATCCCTCGAACCTGGTGGCCTCCAACGCTTCCTCAGCGGAGCCACGGCCTAAGCCACATCACCACCATTACTGGCAGTGGCGCCACCAGCTGTCCCTCCCATAGGGTTAGCTGCAGTAGCGACTTTGAGTCCAAGTCCTTGTTCAGGCACTTGCATCCTTGCAGGCATGTTTGCAGCTGGTATATATGATCTAGTCACTAAGATCTAAGAAAGCGTCAGGAAGAGAATCTCTGACTTTCTGAAGATCTATAATCTACGCACTCTCTGCAGTAGGGGGATCGTTATGAGACAGAGTGGGGACAGGCCACGACAATTCCAGTCGTTCCTGCTGAACGTTCACGTTCTTATCTCCCTCTAACGACGGGAAGACTGTCTCATCGAAGTGACAAATAGATCGCCTGTCAAGGGTTCTACATAGCGGATTATGGTTGGAGACTCAAATCCAACATAAATACTCATTCGTCTCTGAGGACCCATATTAATACGCTGTGGCGGCGTAATGGGCACATAAACAACACACCCAAATATGCGTAAGTACGATATGCTTGGCTCGTACCCAGTCACTAGCTGTAGCATAGAAAAAGATTGGGTGGTGATGGGCCTCAGACGAATAAGCACAGCTGCATGCAATACTGCGTGCCCCCAGGCAGAGAGAGAAAAGGTTGGTGCGCATTACCAACGTCCTCGTGACCATTTGTTGCTATTAATGGCAATCTCTGCAAGATCATTCTGGGTATGCACATGTGAGACTAGATGCCCAACATCTATCCCATGCAGTAGTCATCGAAAGTCTTCGATGTAAACTCCCTAGCCTTATCAAGCCTGATAGTTAATGGGATGATCCGGGTAGTGAGCCGGCAGGCGAATTATCTGTGCTAGGAGTTTAGCATAAGCAGCATTACGAAAGGACAACATCGTGACATGTGACCAGCATGTCGATGCATCAACCAACACCATAAAATATATAAATGGCCCGCTTGTTGGTTGAATATGTCCACAGATATCCACTTGGATTCTCTGTAAGAATGGAAGAAATACTTTTAGAATCCTTTGCATAGGACGGTCTCAGTCCTTATTTCCCTAAGGAACAAGCTTTGCATAATGAGCATTTGGCTTTAGGAGCTTCAGAAGCATAGGAGGATTTTGTCCTGTCAGAAAATTTCTGAGGACAGTCCCAGTCGACCGTTCGACAGGAATGGTCGACCGGTCGACGGTCACTCCCTGGAGGGGGTTCGATCGTTCGACAGGAAACTCGAACGGTCGACGACGCACGCTGGACGAGGTCGACCGTTCGACAAGAAGAGATCGAACGGTCGACGGGCGGCGGACAGAGGCACTTTTGCTTTTTTTTCATATCTGTCTCATCTCCTTGAATCAACTTTTGATTCATGCTTCGATTAGCTCGATATGATGGATGTCCGTGTGAGGTTTTCAATACACGGATCATCATATCACGACCATGATGTCTTAATCTGTCGTGCCAAAGCCAATATGTGTCTGAATCCAAGGGGTCATCCCGAATGACATTGTTTGATTCAATAGCTCGAATAGTGGTTGCATATAACCCACTAGAGAGACACATAAGCTTCTCTAAGATGCGCCTTTTACCGCAGTCATTAGAGGTAATGCAAAGGGATTCTTTTCCATTCTCATCATGCATCTTAGCATGGAAACCATTGACTCTTATATCTTTAAAGCTCAATCAAAGTTGTATTTCCTCTTGGAGCGTAGAGAGCATTTGTGACATCAATGTGAGTGCCATTAGGCAAGAGGAATTGGGCATATCCTCTTCCTTGCACAAGATTCGATGGTCCTGCCATCGTAGTCACAGAGGAATGTGTAGGCATCATGCCTATGACGCAATATGACATGCGTGGTTCTGCTATCTGTGAGACTTTCAAGTTCTCTAGAACCCATTCCTAAAAGCTCATCATTAAAATCGAGGCTACGTAAGCAACTCAGATTTTATTAAAGATATTGGCCAAGGCTTCAAAGTTCCATCTTGATCTTAAATCAAAACTAAATCCAATATCTTTGGCAAACATGCCATATTTCATCAACTTGGAAAACATAAGACTTAAGCAAAATTAGCTTCCAAAGTCTTTAACCCTTAAACTCGACGTCTTGATCATTGCAATTACATCTTCATATGTTTTGCAAATAATGGCCCATTGATCAGACGCTCCATATTATTAATAGACATCATGAAGAGGATTCTCCATTGATTGAGGTATAAAGGCGCGGTACTCACGGTCCCTAGGACGGTGGCAGATTGCCTTGGCCGGTGGCGGTGCTGCCATAACCAATGGCGCAACAACGCTAACCGGCAATGACCGGCAGCGTCCCTCTTATAAGGACGGCAGTCTTCTCTCACTCTTTCGCGGCCCTATGCTCGCGTGATCGCTTAATCTTATGGCGATTACCTTCATGAGCAAATAGATTCTACGAACCAAAATGTCCGGGATCGTCCCTAGATATAGGGTTTTGCTCGTGGCTTCCTCCCATAGGGGCGCCATCGTCGTCATGCCTTTCCTCAAGGCAGAGATGGAGAAGGTGGTGAGAGTTTCCTCAATCAATTGTTCATCTGTGATGATTTTCCACAGAGAAGATGGAGTCACGAACGTTGTCATAACGTTCATGAAGCGCTTCTAGCGCTAACCTCTTTCATGAACTCAAACTGGAGTGCCATATCCATATGGCGATTCATCAGGAAAAATAACCTGGCATTGTACATCTCAGTTTGAGGGTCTAGAGCGGTTTCTTCAAAACAACGCTTATGAATTCGAGCTAGAAGCTCTTGTGCGAATAGGTACATTAGGATATCATGAGCCCATCTCATAATCTAATGTCCGCAGAATCCAATGGAGTAAAATCTAGTTCATTCATGTTCGACATCCAAGAATATGGAGAACAAGAATGTGGTGTGTTTCGGAGTTAATACTCCCACGAAACAATGAAGGGTAAGTTTCGGAGTTAATACTCCCACGAAACAATAGAGGGTTTCTGAGCAATATTTGCTCCCAAGAAACGCTTCCAAGGATTTTGGATTTAGGTGAAACTTTGGTGTCGTATGGTCATAACCTTAAACTTTTTCGGTAGCTCTACTCAGGTATAACCAGGTAAGTTATAAGAGATGTCGGTGGAGCAAGCTCTCTTAATACCACTTATCTCAAACTCCTTACCTAGACATCATACCTAAGCAGGTGAGCCTAGTTGGGAATAAGTCATAAACCATAGGTCGTTTCTTCTCTACGGATTCCTCATCCGGAGGTTAATTTGTCAATGAACTCCTCGTTCATAGTCTCTTCTCTCTACGGATTCCTCATCCGGAGTATTAGCTCGAACCCCCACAGTTCGGCTCTTGAGGTCATCACCAATAGCATGATGACATTAGGGGTGCTCATGACTTACACATACCGCAAGCGATATGAAGCTCGATCACTCCCCTAATGCTTCTCATAGTTTGGCGAGTCTCGTATATTATCCCACGTTATAAGAAAGGTGGGAGGTAGAAGAAAGGGAGGTTGCAAGTCCCCGGAGAAAAAGAAGGTTGAATTAAATTCAGAAAGCAGCAACGTTTATAAAAGCTTACTTGGATTCTTTTCTCGGATTATCTTGAGTACCACTGCTTCAGAACCGAATATCTGGAGATCCAACGGTCGGAATTGGCTGAATTTTTAACTGGGGGTATTAGACTCACGGAGGAAGCTCCCTTCCAAATTTCGACGTAATCCAACGGTGAAGAATGGAGAAAATCGATTTCGAAGTTGACTGTTCTGTGCAGGCAGATTCTTGAACTAGAGGAGATTGCACGGAGGTACTATTCATGCGGTTTACTATTCACGGGTACTGTTCATCCGGTACTGTTCACGCGCACTGTTCATCGACACTGTTCGTCCGGCACACCCTAGGGTTTTGGGGTTCTAGGGTTTTGGCGCTAGCAGGATGCTAAGCTCAAGAGTTTTGGCTTTTGATCTCAGGGCTAGAGGTTCGTGCTGATAACGTGTTTAAGGGAATATGAAATACAATCACAAAGCAGAAAGTAAAGAACAGAGCAAATAGCACATGAATAGATCATCTCTTTATTAATGAATAGGTGCCTCTATATATAGAGAAACACAAGGGTACAATCCATATCTCAATAGGACTTCTATTCAATAAGTAATCCATATGCTAACCTAACTAAGATACTCCTAGGTTGACAAGGCACACACAAAGTAGGTTTCCTTCAACATTAATCAATTAAAAGTAAAGTAAAGTGACCTTTTTAATATTACTACACAAGAGTGAAGGAGCTCAGGGAAGAGGGAACGATGACCATTGTATGAATAATTGAGTTAAGAAGAAGGAAAAAAAATAAATTGGAAGATGAATATTTAGGATGGATGAAAAAAAGGTCTTTACTACTCAAGTACAAAGATATATATAAAAATATGGAGGGGCCATAATTTTATTTTAATACAAAAATTCTATTGGTCTAAAAAATGTAGGTGGGGCCATGACCCCTTTTTGCCACCACTATGTTCCACCACTGCCTCTAAAAGAGAAAGACAGAGACGGCAATCGACTTAGCAGTATTTCTATGAAGTCATGCTTCAACAGAGCTCCCTCTTCTCTATCGATATCGGGTTTAGGCAGTACGTGTTTGGTTGTATCCAAAAGTCTTCCTTGCCCTCACTAGGTTTTTGTTTCATTTTGGCCTTTTTTTTGCCTGTACCAGATGTTGTTTCTTAGTTGTATTGCTTTCATTTGCTCTGTTTTCTCGTCTTAATGGATTTTCCCGATCAAAAAAAAAATGAAACCCTAACCCTAGTAATCAAGTGAGAGGGAAAGGAAAAGAGCGCGAGTTTATCTTTCATTTTGGCCAAAGCCGCTTAAATGAAGAAAAGGAAACAAGCTTGGTAGTTTTTTTTTTTTTTGAACAATGAAGCTTGGTAGCTTTTTAATAAATTTTTTTTAACTTTTTATGCTCTCCATGACTCCATATACCAAAAACTACGTCGTTTTGACTTTCTAATTATTATTCTTACTTTTTCTTTTGTGAAAAATAAAAACTATAAATTGAAAGCTTAAATGGTCTCTCTGTAGACTTGTAGCTCTTTCCAGCGACTTCGATTAGCTCTCGCTTCACCGACTGCGCCGCCGAACGGAAAGCTCACTGCGGTTAGTTAAAATTGTTTCCGGTTATGTTTATGGTTTATACATGGCTGCATTGTTCTTGGCTGGTTTATTAATAGTGTTTTGGCATTCCTTCCTTTTCACTAGAAAGATTCTCATTCATGTGAATTTCTCTACTGCATTTAGTTTACCAGTAGTCTTTTGCGATACATTCCAAGTAATTGTGCAGAATTTCAGTTTGTAGAATTTGATGGAACTTCAACTGTTTTTGTATTGTCTAGAAAGTAAATATTGGGGAGGAACGAACCTCATAATCTAATTGTCCAAATTGTACTTTTTTAAGGTATGCCTAGTTTGGTGCTATGTTAACATAATTCATTCTACATTGCTCTTAGTTTTATGTCATGGCCAGATACATCATCTGTCCTTTTCATATCATAAGGTAGCATTCTAATGAGGATTTCAGTTGAGGACTTGCATATTCCATCATATGTAATCTAATGGAAGATATGCTAGCTCTTGACTTATGTCTTCATTAAATCGCCTTCTATCGTAGCTTGTTGTGCTGCTATGTTTTGTGTGAAAAAATCTTTCTTTTGTTTTATTGCGAACTATTGTAGAAAGATATGATACGATTGTAAAAAAATGTTCATTTATTTTCAAGCTTCATTAAATTTGTATGTTAAAATATAGTACCTGTCTTAGGTGCATTTTATTATTCCTGTACCTGTATGTTACTATATACTTTTTAAGGTATGCTTAATGTGATACTACCTTAAATTTTATGCCATGGACAGATTCAATGCTTGTTCCTTAGCCATTAGAATCTAAGTTGAGGACTTGCATAATAGTCGCAAGATTAGATACATAGTGTTAAGGTCAAAGATGTCGACCCGGTTTAGAGGTGGATTAGGAAGTCTGACTTGGTGCTTGACTCTCGATCGTTACCTGAAAAGAAGGGGAGCTCGTTAGGAGGATAACCGGGCGGGCCGGTCAATATCCCTCCGAAGCTCAAGTCAGTACGGGTAGAGAAATGAGCAGTATAACGGTAGGTGAGAGTTATTGCTTACCACCAAAGAGGGAGTAATTATTGTATTTGTAGTGGAACCGACTGGGGTTCTCTTAGTCCCATTCCGATATGGGACTCATAGGTAAGGTGTGTTTGTAGCGGAGGTATGCAGTACGAACAAGTCCCCCAAGTCCCCGGTCAAGAGTCTTCTTGGTTGGGGAGTTTTATTTTCTCGACTAGCGAGTAGAAACAACACCTTACCTAGCCCCCAATAGTCCCCCAAGTCCCCAGCTAAAGGAGAATCGAGGGCCGGTCTATTGAGGACTGAGGGTAGGGTGAAGTCGGCCGTGTGCTATATCCGTAAGATGTAGCGGCCCGGATTGACTAGCCCCGGTAGTCCCCCAAGTTTCGCTCTTACGAAATCGAGGAGGATGGATAGACTAGGCGGCCTTTTGAACGTGGATTCAGGAGAATGCACGGGCCTAGTAAGCTGGTATGCGCAATAGCTATAGCCGCACGTCTGCGGTTGTCGTCTTGGAAAGTTTCTTTGGCTTTCAAGTTTGACAATTGCACGGATGCAATGGCTCATGGAGCCTTGAGGTTCGAACCGTTAAGTGTGCTCGCGCGGGTGCGAGGCTTTGGCCATAGCCAGGAGCTATGGGGCTCGCACGGGTGCGAGGCTTAGAGCCATAGCCGAGGGCTATGGGACTCGCACGGGTGCGAGACTTAGAGCCATAGCCGAGGGCTATGGGGCTCGCACGGGTGCGAGGCTTAAAGCCATAGCCGAGGGCTATGGGGTTCCTGCATGCGTGACACTTGTCTGTCATATGTGGGTTCTGGGGAGTAGTTGGGGACGCTTCGATTTCTGAAAAATGAAGCATTAAATGCGAAGTGAACCGAAAAGACGCAACCCTTCACATCCGAACGTGCCTAGGGTTGTGTGGACACGTGGCAGGATCTGAGGGTATGTGACTTTTGAAATGGACGGTGGATAGGGTTTTAGAAGTTGAATAAAAGCGGGGGAGAAACACCATCCCGGTTACTTTACCAAATATCTTCAAAATTTTGCACCGACGGGAGAGAGGGAGAACCAGAGCTTCTCAAAATCGAGGAACTCGACGCCGACGACATTTTCAGGTTAGTTCTTCTCTCTGAACCCATATATATGCGCTATTTATGACTTAATGCTTGGATATAAGTAGAAAGGGTAGTGTAGTGTGGGTTTTGGTAAATCCCTGGTATACGGAAATAGAAACAATATAGGCTAAGGTTCTTATTCTGGGTTCTGGGTTTGTGTTCTTCGACAGTAATTCGAAGAAATTTTGTTACAAACACCAGTGGGAATTTGGAATCCGAAAGAAGAGAGGTGTTTAAGATTTTAGAGTGTTTTCCACAATGTCAGAAGAAAGGACGGACGACCTGTCAGAAGAGAAGGTGATCGTGGTGACCAGTAGCGACAGTGGGAGGTCCGAGTCGGGCTCGGACTCGGAATTTGACGAACTGTTAGAGGAGCTAGGTGGAATGGCTCGTACGCAGCCGTACGTGAGGCCGAACCGAGAGCTGGACGAGTATTTGAAGAGACCGGATGGTCATGAGCGTGCCAAGGAGAGGAGGGAAAGTGGTGGGCAGACGAGCACATCAGTGGGTCGGCCGGCTGATGTGCCGAAATCCATTCCCCTAGGGAAGTGGAAGTTGGATGAAGGGGTCTGGGTGGACGAGCCCGCGCGTAGCATGACGTTGGACGAGATTCGAAAGCTGCGCAAGGACTAGCTAATCCCGAGCTCGGTAACCCTGCGGCCAGTCGAAGAAGGAGAGTCGGCCACGAGGCCTCCCCCTGGGCTTATTGCGGTGCACGAAGCTGTGTTCAAGCAGGGGTTCACGCTGCCTCTGCCCGGCTGGGTACAGTACATCCTGAGCGTATTGAAATTCCCGCCCGCGCAGATCAGTATGAACGCCTGGAGGCAGCTCCTCGGCATGTACCTGTTATGGCACTTCAGCGGACAGGGGTGGCCGACCTATAATGAAGTCGTGGCCTGCTACCGGCCGTCCTACTCAACAAAGAAGGATTGTGGTGGAACAATCATGCTGAATGGAAGGACGGTCGGTCCAGTTGTAGAAGACTTGCCGTCGTTGCAAAAGTATTGGAGAGGGACCGTGTGCTTCGCGGGAGGTCAATGGGAGTACGAGTCGGCCGTTCCACCCGGCCGTGTGCCTACCTCTTTTCAGCCGATAGGTCTAACTCTTGTCTTTAATTAAAAAGTAAGTTAAGACTTTAGCTAATTGTGGTTCTGATTACTGTTTGAACCGTGCAGGGAAGAAGGACTACGCCCTTTCGCCGCAAGAGCAGGCCAGGATCGCTCGGGTGCTGAACGGGTGGAACACGCCGCACGCGCGGAGCTCCTACCGGCTGATTAGATTCCCAGTGTTAGAACACGCTGGTGTGGGAAGAATTCCAAGTAAGTGGTCGGTCGACCGTTAATGATTAAACCTTCCTTGTCTAACCATTAGTTGACCAATTGCCCTTGTGATGTGCAGAAGTTGTGCAGAAGAAGTCGCACCGGAAGACGATGGATCCTTTGCTTGAAGATGATTACAATCTGCTGGATAACCTGCTGAGTCAGGGACAGGCGGTCCAGTCCTTGGAGGTCGACCCCAGCACGCTCGAGACAAGGCAGTCGAGTGGGACGGTTGATCTCGAGCTCTCGCTTGAGCACTATGAGGTGCCCCGGGAGGAGGGAACTGAGGATGTGCTGCTGGGCGACCGAGTAGACGGCAAGAGGCGCGAAGCTGCGAAGAAGAGGAAGGGCAAGGCGGCCGACTCGACCAGCTCCGGGGTCACCCTCACTGGACAGAACGTGGGGGGCCATGCTGCAGAGGAAGTTGGCCGGGCCAAGAAGGCGAAGATCGGTCCAGCCGCGAGTCGGCCGGCCACCGCTGGTGTGAGCTTTGGTTTGCTTGCCTCTACCGCGCCTGAGCTTCCGAGGGTCAGACTCAACCGTATCCTAGACGAAGCGGGCATGGCGGACGAGCGCTTTGTCCGGAGGATGGTGGAGGACCTCAAAGATGCCGGGACCGACGTCTTCCTAGCCAACAATGCTACCCCGAGGGAGAACCGTGCAAGGTTGCTCGCGCAAGGGATGCGGGTAAGTTGAGTACATAAATTTTTTTTTGGAAATCTGATGAATCATTTCTATGCTAAGTGGCTATCGTGTATGCAGTTCATGCACTCGCTCTACCTGGTAGACGAGGTGGAGAAGGACCCTGTCACCCTGGAGGAGCTTCTCAAGGTGGAGAAAGCGTTCGCCGCGGCCGAGAGTTGCCGAAAGAAGGCCGTGGCGCATCAGGACAAGTTGCGGGAGGAGAAGGCGGCCCTACAGGCAAAGCTCGCTGAAGCTGGGGAGCAGCTCAAGGCCAAGCAAGAGGAGAACGTCAAGCTGGTAGAGGAGCTCGCCCATCTGCGCTTGGTGGAGGAGGACGCCCGGACTCTAAGCAAGAAAGTTGAGGAGATTCCCCAACTTGTAGATGATGCAGCTCGGTCCGCCGCAGAGCGGGCGGTCGAAGATTTCAAACAGTCGGCCGAGATGGCCCAAATCCTAAGGGATCAGCATCGCAAGTCCGTGACCGAGAATACCAATCTCTACATGTCGCGCGGGTGGCTTAATGTTGAGAAGTACCGGGCGGATCGCGAGGCGGACCGGGCGGCTGCTCAAGCAAGAAGGGCCGAAGCTGAGAGGGAGCGGGCCGAAGCTGAAAAAGAGCAGGCCGAGGCGGAAGAAGAGCGGACTGCGGCTGAGGAGGAACGAGCGGAGACTGAGAAGCAACAAGGCGAGGAGGATGCCGAGGAAAGGGCAGACGAAACCGAGCCCGATTCGACCCCGGTCCCCTGAAGTCCCTCGCCATAGAGCACCCGATCGTGATGAAGCTTTCCCCTTTTGTTGTTTTATTTATTTTTTGTTCGCGATCGGTCGACCTTCGGGTCTAAGTGTCTTTATTTTGAACAATGGGCCGGAGGTCATTTTTGCTGACAATTATTATTTTCTGTGTTAATGATTATGGGCCACGGGGTCCCTTTTGTTTAATCAGTTAACATGCAGCTTGCTATGGTCCGGCTTATGGTAGTTTGCCCGGATGACCAACAAGTCGGCCGTGCTCTGTTATATTTTTAGGAAAATGCGAAAAGGATTAAGTTTGTGCCATTCTGGTACTTAGTATCTGAAAGATGATATAAGAGAGGCACAATGGTTTGAATAATCCAATATTGTACTAAAAATATATAGAGTACAAAATACGCGAGTATCCCAAAGAGTGAGAGCTCGTCCCACGGGAGGTTGCTCGGTCGATACAAAATACGCGATCGTCCCATAGAGTTAGAACTCGTCTAACGGGAGGATGCGCGGTCGAGTGACTATAAGTTGATCACCTGAAAAAGTAGCGCAGGTGCTGGATATTCCACGGGTGGCGCGAGACGTCCCCATCCTTGCCCTTTAGGTAGAAGGAGCTTGGGTCCGTGCTCGGCATGAGTTCATAAGGTCCTTCCCAGGTGGGTCGAAGGCCGGTCGGTTTAGGAGTGACATCTTTCATGGCCCAGTCGCCCACCTTGAGCGGGCGAGCCCGGACCCTTGAGTTGTAGTGGCGAGAGATGCGCTGCTTGTTATCAAGATTTTGCAAATGGGCGCGCTCTCTCCTTTCTTCCAAGAGGTCGGTATTGAGGCTGAGGCCTTCACCATTGGTCTCGGGGTCATAGTACGTCACCCGCTCGGTCGGGTGTAAGAGTTCGACCGGGATGACAGCCTCTGTACCAAAAGCCATGCAAAATGGTGTTTCGCCATTGGCCGTGGTTGCTGTGGTCCGGTATGACCAGAGTACCTTAGGTAGCAGGGCGGCCCACAATCCCTTGGCATCATCAAGTTTCTTCTTCAGTGTCCTCTTAATGATTTTGTTGACCGCTTCTACCTGGCCATTAGTTTGTGGATGAGCGGGTGAAGCGTAGAGAAGCTTGGTGCCGTTCCTTGCAGTGAAGGACCGGATTTCATCGTTGTCGAACTGGCCCCCGTTGTCGGTTATGATTGTCTCGGGCGTCCCGAATCGACAGTAGACGTTCTTCCAAAGGAAGTGCTCTATACGCTCGGTGGTGATGACTGTCAGTGCCTCAGCTTCAACCCACTTTGTGTTGTAGTCGACCGCGACAACGATATACTTGAACTGGCCTTTGGCCGTAGACAACTTGCCAATTAGGTCGAGACCCCACTGCGCAAACGGCCACGGGCTAACCATGATAGAAAGCAAAGCTGAAGGGAGTCAGGGTTTGTTAGCATAACTCTGGCACTTGATGCAAGAGGTGGCGACTTTGTGGGCGTCCCGGCTGAGTGTCGGCCAAAAGTAGCCTTGTCTGAGTGTTTTTTGTGCGAGCGATCTAGCACCTGAGTGATTGCCACATATGCCCCCGTGTATCATAAGGAGGATGGATAGACCTTCCTCTGGGGATACACAACATAAATTAGGCATGGAGAGGCCACGCCTGTATAGCCGGCCGTCCCGTAGGATGTACAGGGCTGATTTGCGTGCCAACCTCCTGGAGGCGACCCTGTCACTTGGTCCGGTTCCTGACGTGAGGAAAGCAATAATGGGGTCCATCCAGGTGGATGATTGCTCAACTGGGAAAACCTCCTCTAGCGTCTTTGTAATGCTCGGCTTATGCAACACTTCCACGGTCGGTCGTCCGGGAAGGTTATCCGGGGAAGAGGTAGCTAAGCGTGCGAGCGCGTCGGCCTTGGAGTTTTGGGCGCGCGGGATTCGTGTAAGGTTGGTGGTCTTGAAGTGTTGTAAGAGCACTTTCACGTACCCGGCATAGGCGGCCAACTGATGCTCCTTTGTCTGGAAGTCGCCCGAGACTTGGTTGACAACTAACTGAGAGTCGCTGTAGATGTTCAGGTTGTCCGCGCCTAATTCCTTTGCGAGTTGCAGGCCGGCCACTAGTGCCTCGTACTCGGCGATGTTGTTAGAGGCTTTAAAGTCAAATTTGAGGGCGTACTCAGAGATCGAGCCACCTGGGGACACAACCATGATGCCGGCCCCACTTCGCATTTGATTGGACGACCCATCTACGTACAGCTCCCAGAATGGGGTTAGCAGTGGGTGCACGGTCGATCCAGCAGTCGTCGTTAAGGCCGGTGGCTTGTCGAGAGGGATGAGTTCAGAAATGAAGTCGGCTGCGGCTTGGCCCTTGATTGCGGTCCGGCCCTTATAGTGGATATCGAACTCTCCTAGTTCGATTGCCCATTTGATCAGTCGGCCGGATGTTTCGGGCCTTTGGAGTACCTGTCTGAGGGGCTGATCAGTGAGGACGTATATGGTGTGAGCCTGAGGCTCTTTTTGTTTTTTTTGTTTACACCAGCAGTCAAAACGACGTCGTCTTCAATTAACCCCAAACCCTTATACCAAAAATAGGAATAGGCTTGAGCACCAAAGGCTAAGTCATTTAGTCTATGTGAAGTATAATCTCGCTCTTAGGGATCGAAATATTAGAAGGAGAGACATGGTTGATCCGATTGTTGTGGGAGAATTGGACTTCGATGATGAATGGATAGCCGAGAAAGAAAACCCAGCTCTTCCCACCGATTCTAGTTGGCTTGATGCAGAAGTACTCGATGTTGTTGCGGTAATGGAGGTGTCAATCCCTACATATGAAAATCCCCTACATATTGGACAGCCAAGTCTTCCTCCTCGTGATCCTACTCTACCTCGTGATCCTACTCCTCCTCGTGATCCTATCCCTCCTAGTGATCTTACTCCTCCGATTACGTACAAAAGGAAAAATGATGAATCTTCATTTTCAAGTAAGTATTATTGAAATGCCTACCATTTTTGTTTGATTTTAAGAGTTTGATAGTTTGATAGTACAATTTCTTAATTCCATGCCCATGAATATTTTGTATGGAGGAAAGAAGTTTAAGTCCCTAAGAATACTTGGGGATGATGATGAGGTAGTTCATTTCAAAAATCCATATGATCATACAAATCCCCTATTTAATGTTCAACACGATGCTAGTGATGATAGTGATAGTTTGGATAGTGATTTACTACTTGATGATGAGGAAGAAATTAATGAAAGAGTGAAGTTGTTTTTGATTTTTATGCTTGTTCATCATTGTAATTGTTTGAAGTTTGATTGTTTAAACATGAATTTCATTTAAAATTTGGATGATTTGATGAACTAACTTAATTATTATTAATGAAATACGTTTTTGTATTGTTATAATTTTATTCCAAAAGGCTTACGCCTTTTACGCAAAAGGCTTACGCCTTTTAAAATACGCCTCACGAAGCCGAAAACGCCTCGGTACGCCTTTCGCCTTTTACAACCTTGGTCGACGCACATGCGCCACTTGCCACTCGGCTTCTTAACCATTACCACATTTGAGAGCCAGGTGGGGTAGTTCACCTCGCTGATGAATTCGATTTTCCGTAGTCTAGCGACCTCCAGCTGGATGGCTCTGTACTTTTCTTCATCGAACGCTCGTCTCTTCTGTCGTACTGGGCTAGCAGATGGGTAGAGCGTGAGCTTATGGGAGATGACCTCGATCGGTATGCCCGGCATGTCAGCGTACGACCATGCAAAGACATGAGAGTTGTCCCGCAGAAAAGTGACCAAATCAGCCTGGATCGTCGCAGTGAGATTGGTGCCGACTCGGACCTGTCGGTCAGGGTGTGCGTCCGAGATGGGAACGAGAGTAGTCTCCTCGACCGACTGTGGGGATTGCAGATTTGTGTCCCCTTCTCTTGGGTCCTCCGGTTCCGCGAGTGATAGGATCTCGCTATAATGGCGTCCTCGAGCGATATTAGTGTTATAGCATTGCCGGGCGACCTCCTGATCTCCCCGGATGGTTGCGGTGCCGGACGGGGTTGGTAGCTTCATAAGGAGCATGTGGCCGGCTATGATGCACTTTAGTCGCCACAGGGCCGGTCGGCCGAGTATGGCGTTGTAGGAGGAGGGGCAATCGACTACAATGAACTCAGTTTCGAGAGTAGCGCACTGTGGACTCGTTCCCAGTATAATGTTCATGCAGTCCGAACCGAGCGGTTGAGTTATGTCGCCCGAGAAACTCAGACGTGGCTCGTGGTCCTGGTATAGTCTGGACTTGTGGCGTTCCAGTTGTTTGTACGCCGGGCTAAACAAGACGTTCACCGCCGACCCGCTGTCAATTAGAATGCGGGCCATTCTGAATTGGTCAACCTGAGCGGTTATGAGGAATGGGTCGTGGTGAGGCTGTTGGAGAGTCCCCTCCTCAGATTCGTCAAAAGTGATGGGCGACCACCCGGTTTTTGTGACGGCCGAGCTCTTGTATTGGTGCACATTGAAGCATTCGTAGCCATGTCCGGCCCTGGTACACCTTTTCTTGGCGCGTTGAGACCTTTGGCCCCCCGAGAAGCCGCCACCATCGATCGTATTGATATGTCCCCTGACCTGATTGACCGTGTTGACCTGTTGGCGCGGCTTGAACTGGCTGAGCTTCCCGTCATTGACGAGGGATTGGATCATGTCCTTCAGGGCGATGCAGAGGTTGGTGTCATGGCCCCCGTCATCATGGTACTTGCAATATCGGCCGGTTCCCGTGATTTTAGGTCGGCGAAAATTTTTGTGTCTCGGCCCAGGAATCTCGTCCTTACACTGGTCCCAAATCTCCTCGTAAGTGGCCGTGAGGATTGTGAAAACCGAGTAACGGGCAGACTGGGTTGGGGAATGGTACGGGGCCTGCTTGTTGGGCTGGCGCGTGTTCCTGTCCGGCCCTGGGTTGCTGGATGTTTCCTTTCCCCTTTTTGAGTTGGGGTAGCTTGGCCTCGTGTCCGACTGTTTATCCGAAACTGTCCCTGATTGACCCCTGTCCGGCTGGATATGTGTCAATGGAGGAGGCTTGACTAGGGCCGACTCGTTCCCGTAAGTGTCAAACTCGGCCTGTGCGTGGCGCACGGCTACTGTCATGAGCCGGTCGCAATCGAGTGGGGGTCGGGTGTTGAGCTCCAGAAGGAAATTACCCTTTCGCAGGGCTTGAATGAATGCGGCATACGCAAGTGTCTTGTCCAGATCTCTACAGCGTGCGGTGGCGGTCTGCCACCTATTGACAAACGTCTTGAGGTTCTCGTGGTTGCCTTGCAGCATTTTGAAGAGATGGGCGGTAGTGCGGTACCCGTCCGTCTGTAGGATGAAACGCTCGGCGAACTCATCACACAGTTGCTCGTAAGAGCTAATAGAGTGGGGCTTGAGGTCGAAGAACCAGCTCAAAGCCTCGCCCGTTAGGGTCTCTTGGAACGCATGACAAAGTGAAGCCATGGTATACCCCTTTCCCGTGACGATAGACCTGAAATTGTCCACATGAAGGTAGGGGTCGGTCGTTCCGTCGTACCTGTCGGCTTTGAGTGACTTAAGATGGACCAGCGGGCGGGCATTCAGAATCTCGGATGTAAAGGGCCCCGGGCGTTCCTGGAAACCCGCACGCGTTACGCGATGCGCGTTAGCGTTTTTCGATTTCTCCAATCGTGCTTCCAACATCTGGACCGAGCGGCTGAGCTGTAGGAGGAGGTTCTGCTCGGCCTGAGGCTCAGATGCGGCTGCTGGAGCCTCGGTCACCCTTGTGAGGGTTGGGGCTGGTCCCATTCCCTCGAGCTCGCGCGGTTGTAGTCGGATGGGTATGTGAACGATTGCCGGGTTGGCAGGGTCGTAAGGTTCTGTTTGGCCGGGCGGTTGGATGTTTTGGTGATGGCTTGTGGTAGCGGTGGGTGTGAAAAAAATGAGATTCTCTTGCCCGTGCGAGTTCAGTACTTTGAGCCTCTAGCTCGAGGCATCTGGCTTGTGATGCGAGCAGTTGCTCGTGCTCGCGTGTTTGTGTTGCGCGTAGCTCGGCCAGGTCGATACGCATGAGGTCGACCATTGTCTCAAAGTCGGGCCCGCGAGCCTGGGTTTGACTCGTTCCTGCATCAGTGACCGCTCCGGTATTTGGTGGGGTGTTTTGTGGGGTATCAAATTGAAGGGTTCGGCCGAGCCCGGGTGTTTGCTCGTCCGGATTAGACATGGTGATATGAGTAATGGAGTTAGTTACTCGTATTCACCACAGACGGCGCCAATTGTTAAGGTCAAAGATGTCGACCCGGTTTAGAGGTGGATTAGGAAGTCTGACTTGGTGCTTGACTCTCGCTCGTTACCTGAAAAGAAAGGGGAGCTCGTTAGGAGGATAACCGGGCGGGCCGGTCAATATCCCTCCGAAGCTCAAGTCAGTACGGGTAGAGAAATGAGCAGTATAACGGTAGGTGAGAGTTATTGCTTACCACCAAAGAAGGAGTAATTATTGTATTTGTAGTGAAACCGACTGGGGTTCTCTTAGTCCCATTCCGATATGGGACTCATAGGTAAGGTGTGTTTGTAGCGGAGGTATGCAGTACGAACACATAGTAGGAGAGATGGAACCTAACAGTTAAGTCTCATGTTTGTGTGTGTGTAATTTTGAGCTTGAAAAGGTTTATCAGTTATCCCTTTGTTTAGGTGTTAGATTTGTGACTGATGTTTCAGTTTTCTGCTTTACTAAAATATAAGAAAAGCTTCATGACATTTTCATGCCTTTGAGGAATTTATAAACCTCATCCCATCAGAGTCTAATGAAGTTTGTAGCTAAGGCCTAAAGGAGAAAAGAAGAAGAATAGCACCTGAACTCGTACTCCAGGAGTTTAAGGTTTCTAATCACTGAAATGGTTTTTGTTCATGGTCCATACTTCCATTATTCCATATTGTGGTTTATCAGTATATCTACGCATACATATGTTTTCTTTTGACTTGTAGGCCTCATGTGAAGTAATGTTACTCGTTCTTTATATGATGTTACTGTCAATAGTCAATAGTTTTTTTGCTCAAACTTTTGCATAACAAAGCAACTCTTGAATTGTTCTAAAGTTTAACAATTTATGAGATCTATTGTCACTCTGGCCTATGTGGATCCTCTAAATAGATGGATACTAGCAATGGTGCCCGCACGATGCTGCGGGTTTCAAAAGTATTTAGAATATGTAAAAACTATTAAAAACATACAGGAGATTTAGAAAGCACCAAAATTATATAGGAAATTCACAGTGTTATGCTGTTTTGTTTAGTAAGCTTAAGTTACAAAAAAAATGTGTATCTAAAGACGGAGTTTAAATTTTTTTCGTTAGTCAAGCAATATTGAACTGCTCATTAATTAGATACATATGTACAAACTGCTAATGAAGAAGAAATAGTATAAGAATGATTGCAGTAGTAGTTGAATCTTCCTCTGTATCTAGCCTAAGATCGAAGCAAATATTCAAGTTTCTGTTTTATTTTGAGAGGGGATTTTCCTCTTGTTTTTTGTCATGCGTAAGAATCTTCGCTTCTCTGTTCAAAAATTGGAAAAGGTAGCTGTTAGTGCAACGATAACAACTCAGTCACAAAAAATAGCAACTTTCGATTACATTGATACATATAGTTTTAAATCTTATCTCAACACAATACCATTAACAAAAAGAATCACAATAAACAGAAGAAAAGAAAAAGAGGAGAAACAATGAAGAGAGAGAGGAAGAAGGAAGAGAAGAAAAGAGATTGATTGAGAGAGAGAGAGAGAGAGAGAGAGAGAGAGAGAGAGAGAGAGAGAGGATGAACGTGGGGACGGGAAAGAAACAGAAAAGAAAAAAAAAAAAAAAAAAAAAAAAGAGAAACAGTGAAGAGAGAGAGGGGCAAAAACGGAAGAAGCAAGAAAATCACTAATCAGGGGCAAAAACGGAAGAATACCAGAAATCACTAAACAGGGGCAGAACCGTCCGCGCACTATTCTATGTACAGTGCATGCCCCTGACTGCATTTTAGTATATATATAATTTGTGCAAAAAGCTAAAAGTATCATCATTTTTTTTTAGTTAATAAAAGATTGTTTTGGGCATATAAAAATGGGAGCTTGTCTTTGCTGTTTACTGGAGTTTAGCCAAGAGTATTGAGCAGAATTACACCTAGTCAGGGATGCGATACGTGTGGAAAGTTATAGAATAATAGGAATTGGGTACTAACAGCCAAAAGCATTATAGCTAGCTCTAATTTCTCAACATTGTACTTCAGTAATTGTGCTGTTAAAAAATAGGTTTTGCTAAAAGCATGAATTCATTTCTGTTTACGTTTTTTTTTTTTTTGTCAAGATCTGTTTACTCTTCTTAGCTATGGTTATGCATTACTTCCCTAGTCTAAGCCACGTGCTATGTAGAATAGTCGAATTGACTCTTTACATTAAATGAATTCAGAATCATCACTATTTTCTTTTTGGTTAGACCAAACAGGGAGGGAAATTAAATAGTGACTTTGTGAAGCTAAATGCTCTATAGCAGTGGAGCTACAAGCTGCCTGTGCAAAGGGAATGTTGTGGTGGATATGAAAACCCTTTTTATCTTTGCATATTGATGCAGTGAGGTTTACTCCTCAAGAGTACAATGTGGATATGGTTTCTCACATTCCTAGCTTGTTTTGCCCTTGGTGACCGGGGACATGTTCATTTTGGCTGGATAGAGGTCCAACATTCTTCAACTCACTGGAGTTAAAAAAGTTTAATAGCTTAAATGTGTCTTAGTGAGGTCTAAACAGTCTAGACAGTTCTACTGGTTTGGTCATCAACAATCATATAACTAACCATTGGATTAAAATCTTGTGATTCCCATTAACTTTGAAAAATATAACTTCATGTGATTACTTTGGCTATTATTCTGACTAATATTTGACATCAAATTTTTACCATGTTGTTACATAGAGGAGGCTTTGAGCATCCATGGGAGGTGTTTCCATCACAGCCGATCCTAACTCATCCAACTCCACACTTCCCCCGCCTTCTCAGCAAAGTGAAGGCCAATCAGAGAATGTCGAAGAAGAAGAAGAAGAAAATGAAGAGGAAGTGAAAGAGAAAGGTGAGTGTGGGTTTTGCTTATTCATGAAAGCGGGTCCATGCGGAGAGAGATTTACAGCTTGGGAACAGTGCATTAAAGAGTCTGAGAAGAGCAAGAAGTATGCTGCTGCAAAGTGTATTGAGGTCTTCAAAACTTTGGATGAGTGTATGAAGGAGCATCAAGATTATTATGATCTGTATTTGAGGGCTGAGAAAGCAGAATTGGAGAAGGAAGAGGCTTCTAAGAGTGAGAGCTCAGAGCACAAAGCCAGTTCGATTGGGGATTCTACTGACAAGCAAGACGATTAGCCAGTTGGTGCTTCTCGATTTTGCCTTGTCAATTGGACAGGGTATATATTATTGCTGGGAGCGGCTGGATTGAGACTCTCGGTAACACTTTGTTGCTGTTCTTGCTGAGATGAAATGTGATTAGTGGCCGAGACATTAAAGAGAAGATCCCAAAGAGTTATCAAATGCTAACAAAGGCAGCACCAAAAAAGGCAAAGCAGGATGTTACTAATGGTTTTCATCAAGTTTTAATTCTCTCAGCCCCGTTTATTCAATATATTATTCTTGTCCAGCATCCTCAATATATTTAAAAAGGCATTGCCATTGAGTACCTCTCTCTTTTTCTTTTTTTTTCCGAAGGGAAAACATTTGTTCGTAATCCTTCCTAGTCCTTTAGAAGGGAGGGCAATTTTGCATGTGTTACTGCCACTATTAGATTTATGTGATAATCACTGTGACCAAGAAAAACGATTAGTAGCTAGTTTTGTAGCCCAGAATGAAGGGCGTTATATTTGGTTAGGGGTAGGACCCTCTTGGCTCATGGATGTCATCTCTGATGACGGACCCATAACTGTCATTCTTAATAGGGAGGAGTGTGGGGATTTCTTATCCACCACCGGTCGTTCCCAAGTTTTGTAATCTTTCTTCAATGAATAAATGATTTCTCTTCTCAAAAAAGAAAAACGATTAGTTACAGGCGAAGATCCTTGTGGTTTAGTGCACTCATCTCTCACTTTAGATACTTTGTGGTTCAGTGCATTCTCACTTTAGATACTTGTGGTTCAGTGCATTATCCGGTTATGGTGCTTCTGCATCTCAATTTTATGTAGCCACTTTTACCTCTCTTTTTTCCCTCTTTTCGCAGGGAAATAATACTTCGCAGCTTGAAGAGTGATTTGATACATTATATTTACAATTAGGCGATAACGAGAACATAATCATGCTAAAAAACAGAAAATAGGGTGTTTAACCAGGGCGTAATGTATGATGTTTTTCAATGAGCTGAAAATTCGAAATTCGGATACCTGTGCCAAATGTAACAAGTAATCCACTTCCAGTTCCAACTTCTAAGTCTGATATTTCACCGTTAAAGTTAAAAAACAGAAAGACAAATTCTTAACCAGTCAATTGGATCATGTTAACAGACAACAAATAAAACTGGCAGCTCAGCATCAGCTCATGTTCCTTGATTCATGGAGAGAAGAAGCAAAGATGAGGCAGAAGGTTAAAAAAACAAAGAGTTTGATCTGCAATTTGAAAAAGACTTGCATGGTCAACAGACAGAATGTTTTGCATCTGTGAGAGCTTTTCAAAGTAGCAACATCATCTCAAACCTTAATATACCAAGAGAATCGAGATATATATTGCGTAGTAGTTGCATACCAAAGCTCCAAATGAATCAAAGTCATTTAAGAGCAGAGTCGATAGATTTCATATCATACTTCGAAACATAGCATATATAGATGATGGTTCACATAGTATACTCGATAAGGCCCTCTGCCAGCATTAACACCTAATACACCTAATGCCTACAGAACCAGCATTTAAAACGAAAAAATAAAATAAAAAAAGAACATAAAACCAGCCAACCAGCTGCAAGTTCTTCACAGTAGAGGGAGAGGAGAGCAAAGCTCACTATGAAACAAGGAAAGCCTGTTTCATCTTCGTCCTGGAAGCTTTGCACCTCCTAGTTTTAACAAAAGATTGAGATTGAAGCACCAGAAACATCTTACTTGCTTCCCCTCTTGCTCTTGGACCCACACTTTCTAGAGCTTTGTTTGCCTGCTCTTGATTTAGAGTTAGTAGTAGGAGGTGGGGCATTAGAGGCAGGGTGAATAGGCACGTGAAGTCCAGGAACCAAAGCAGGGAACCCAACAGCAGGAGTTCCAATAAGAGCACAGCAGACTCCTGCTTGGTACCAGAAACACCACGTCCATATGCATTGCCCATCTGTACACTAAGTCGCAGAGCATGATTCTCGGCATAGCAGCACTGAAGCAAACGCCCCAGCCTCCTGCATTCGCCTTCCAAATACTTGCTCCTCATCTCAAGATCTGTGACATACATTTTTCTCCTCTCCCTTGATCTCATCGCTGCATCCTTATTTCTCAGCTGCCTGGAATTATTGCAAACCACATTCACTAATATCAGATCATATCATATATTATTTTAGTTATATCAAATACATTCCAACTAAATTCTAATATTTTGCTTTTAGAATTAGATCATTTGGGGAGCCTTTCATACAACTATCGCTCTTTCTTTGTTATGTTTTGTTCATTCACCAAAGTATAACAATAAGGATGAGTGCAGATGCACAATTTTTTGTTTTTGACATATAAAATAAGATTGTAATCCAATACTTCAACGCTAAAAAGGAAAAATTTGATAATCATAACCATCACGTAATCCCCTTCTTTTTATGTTTCATTCTCCTTTTATTGTCCAATTACCAAAGCATAACAACAAGGAAATGAGTTCATTTTTCCACATAAACTAAACATGTAAACCAATACCATAACACTAAAAATGAAGAACTTAATAATCACAAAACACACTAAGCTATAAAAAAAAACCATCAAATCAGTGTTAGCAATGAGTCTATATTTATATCATTACAAAAATCAATTTGTCATACCAATCATATTGTCATAGACTAACTTACACACCCAGTTTAAAATAAACCAAAAGTAAAAATAACAATTATTGACATATTTAACAAAAAAAATTCTCCTCGATTTCAATAATCCATTTACGAATAATGAGAATAATAAATTAACGGTACCTTCTCCTTTTCTTGGAGACAGGATCGTCCGCGTCAGCGTCAGCGTCAGCGTCAGCGTCAGCGTCAGCATCAGCGTCAGCATCAGCGTCAGCATCAGTGTCATCGTTGAGCGGCGATCCATCGGCTTTCTCCTTCTCCGAATCGGCGCAACCGTTCGAATTCGAATCAACGTCGGTGGGAGATTCTGTCGACGGCGAGTCCACGAGTACATCGGCCAAAAAATTCTCGTAGTAATCCTTAGGCGGCTCCTCCGAAGCCACCTTGTTGCCGTCGTCGTCTTTCATCAGCATGTTCTCGACCTCGCCGATCCACGAGTCAATCGAACCGGGGGATGGGTTCGACGGAGCATCCTCCACCGTCGATGATGATGAGGAAGAAGGCGAAGCACCAGTGGCCGTGACGGCTGGGTTTTCCAATTCGTCCAGCACATTTAACCCATTCGCGTCCTGAAACACGAAATCCCAATCGATCTCTCCGATCACGTCATTGCAGTTGTCCAGAAATTCAAGGCCTCCGTCGAATTCCATAAGCAAAGAAAGCTATATTTACAAAACCCTAATTCTAACCGGGGGTGACATTGTGGGGGAGGATATATAACAGGCAGGCGATAAAGTCTTGTTTTGGAAACGCGTAATCTGTGTCAAACTCCGACTCTTTCTTCTCACCTTCGTGGGTAAGAAAGAAAAAACGCTGGATGAACACGTGCTGGTCACATGATTACTTTTTCGCATTGAATTTTCATTTATTACGGTTATATATTCTCAGCCACATAGGATTTGCAGCGATGTTGTCATCGCACCAATCGGATCATGCCAGCAGGGCAGTGACCAGCTCTCCTCCTCAAGACACGAGGAAGGTCTTGAACTCTTGAATAAAAAAATAAACAAATAAAGACACAACGGGGTCCGTTATCTAGGGATGGCAAAAATTCTCACCGGGTAACGTATCCATCAGGTATTCGACTATAACGAGAATAAATTCTAGGGATATCAGGTAACGGAGACGGGGATTCCCAATATTCGATTTTTGAAATTGGATACGGGGCAGGGATAGAGTAACTTTCAACTTTTTTTTTTTGAGTTAATTTTCAACTTTCTAATTACAAGAAGATTGTGTTGCTTTCAAACAACCAAGAGAAAACAGTAATACCGAAGCAGAAAGAACTTCATTCCATAAGAACAGAAATTTATTTAGAGTTCTAGTATAAGGTTTATTAAGTTGTTAACATTTCAAACCACACTCAGAGATCACAATGAAGAGAGTCAATTGAGTAAGGTAAAAAGAATCGTCACAATAAAAGCCCTATTCTCTCCTCAGTTATTTTAATATTTAAAGTCCAAAAATTCAGCAGGATCCGTGTGCTGATGTGCAATTTTGAATTGAAAGTAGACGAAAATTCTAACCCAATTGGCAACACGTGCCCATGGGCTAAGTTGTCAATTTTAATTATGTTCATGACCCAATTTCTAACTTGATGAATATACCTTAAAATCAAGTGATATGGAGAGCTTTTTTTTTAATTTTCTTTTCGGTCAAGGTATATGGAGAGCATTTGGCCTATTGTTTCGAGGGTAAATTTTTTTGATATCATAAAGGAATTATAATGCCGAATTGGTACAACAAAAGCGACAAGCCGGTGAACTGTAGTCTGTTAATTATTGGTAAAATCAACATTGTGCAAGTCACAAATTTGAATCTCACTAGAGATAAATAGAAGAAGAAAAAAAATTGTTGTTTTTTCTAAAAAAAAAAAAAAAATAGCGGCAAGCGCACAAATCCTCGGAATATTAGTCAAGCTGTAGACATGATCGTTGTTTAGTCTATTGAGCGGGGAACCAAAGCGAAGATAAAAACCATGACCAAAAAACCAACCTCGCCTCTCCTGCCTTTCGGTGAAGATGCAAACAACCTGTTTGGTTCCAACACACAATGACATGGTGAAAAGAAGAAGACAATAAAAACAATTTATCGTCTGCAATTTATCTCTCTGATCCACAACAGAATGCCATGGAGCTACCATACAGAGTCTAAACAACGACAATAATATCAACTATTAACAGCATCAACACACACACTCGTCGTCTATAATCATTTTCCTAATACCCAGCTTTCCCGTTTTATCCATTGAAACATGCATGTACTTGTAGCAGCACACCCTATCTTTATAAACGAGCTTCGGAAACGCTACCAACAATTCCGTAATATAGAGGCAATTCAGCTAGAGATGTGTCGGAGATGGAAACATCTTAACACCACACCAATAAAGAACCTGTTAAGTTGGCAAAGTCGCACATTTTCAGAGAATTCAGATGTGCTGGTCGAAGGGGAACACTTGTGGGTAGGTAAAGTTAAAGGAGAAGCCACCAACACACAGACTTCTCATCAATCTATACTAGTTTGGTATCATCATTACATTCATACCACCACCGCATTGCTCACACATCCTTCATTAGAACTCTGGCGGGAAGAGAACAATCACCTAGAAATCGTTTCACTGAAAAACACTGAAGATATGTCACCAGTGACTATAGTGTGCTAGACAAATATAATCTAACTGAATGATGATGCGATACACTTGCAGCCCACTTTTTGGGGCAAAAGGACTGTTGATTGTTTCTAGTAACAATCGGACCAAAGGAGTACCTACAGGCGGCCTACACCATAGCTAGTTATAGATTCATCAATTCGTCACATATCCTGTTTCTGACCTGTTTTCTTGTTCAGGTAACCCTAAAACCATACACGGCAAAATTATTAGTAAAAAGAGAAGGAAAAGAAGGTAAAAATTATGACTTGAATATAAAATCAGGAAGAGAAATCCGAATAACACTATCAGTCTGTCAAGCACTGACTTCCAGGTCCCCTGGATACCTACACAGTAATGTGACTTTATAAAATGCAGACAATTCTAGCCAGCCAGAAGTGATATAAAACTCAAAATTGTGGGTCTGATAAAGAAACAATGCAAATGCTAACCTATCACCATATCACTGGTGTTCTGAGAATCCAATATAGATTCAGCATCTGACATAGCATCTATTATCATGGACGTCGTTATGATGTGTAGACTGTAGAACAAGCACCCAGCCTAGGAACCTAAACTGCATATGATGCTATCAACTAGATAGCAACATCCTGTAATATTAGAAGGAAAACAAAAAAAACAAACAAACAACAACACATGGTCCAGCTAGCTGTGTGATATACGTACTGCAATAGCAGTGGAAGAGTGTCTCCACGACATGAGCTTTACAGGCCACTAACAGCTGTAAAGACAACAAAGGAAACCAAATTATAACCAGATTTAGCGGATGACTTACTTGAAATTGAGAAACAAATGATTTCTTTATTAAAAATCATTTAAAAGAAGCATATTTAATTGCTGTCAGTATGACAGTTTCGACTTCTCATATGGACATTGCTCTTTCACATGGTATGCTATAAAAGCTAAACGCACGCACAAGTAGCACCTTCAGCCACAAGAATCTCATGCAGAAATCAATAACAAGTTCTGAACAAACATGAGAATTACAACGATGGTGACGGAAACTGAATTTGTGGGAACCATTGCCACAGAGAAAAGTAAAGTAGATTGTGTTTATGTGTTACCTTGGCCACTATTTGTACACCAAACTTTCAAAGAATCCAGATTGGCCAATTTAACTGATTTTGAATAGCAAGATCAGAATTTAAAATCTACCATTCACCAAGTGGTGCAGAGCTTAAGCAAAAGACTCATGCTTTGTCTCTAATCCCTCAAACAAGTTTAGACAAGCTCTCACAATGAAAAATGATGAAAAATGCAAAGAGATACTGCAGGAATGAAAATAATATAAAGCTACTTGTCTGCAAAGTCAAGTAACTGGGCAGTCAACTATTCATTACGCTAAACCCTGTCAACAAGTGCAACTACATTGAAAGGAACTCTTTCCTACAATGAAAAATGATGAAAAACGCATAGAGATACTGCAGGAATAAAAATAATATAAAGCTACTTCTCTGCTGCAAAGTCAAGTAATTGAGCAGTCAAGTATTCATTAACCAATCAGCATGAAAGCCCAAAGCCCTACTAATCTAAAAAATAAAAAATAAAAAGTAACTAACACTAGTACATTAAGTTTACACAGATACAGAAAACCTACTAATCAATCATTAAGGTATGCTCAGGGTGCTACCACCTTATGTTTATGCGTGGACATGTTCATACTCAATTCAAAGTGAGAATCGGCACCCACATGATTATGAAACTCATGCCTTCTATCATGCAGCGGTCAATGGCAAATCCTTTTTCCCTCAAACGTTTGCATAACAAAGCAACTCTAGAATTATTAAGAACTGCAAAAGCTTATGATATTTATTGTCACTCTGGTGTACGTGGATCCTCAAAAGAGAGATGCAGATTTGAACAATAAGTCTCAAGGTGTAATCAGTTGATTTTACTACATTGCAAAATAAGAATTTCTTTATTAAAAAATAATTTCATGAAGCATATTTGAATGCTGGGAAATCAGTATGCCAGCTTTCATGTTTTCACACTTCAAGGAAATAAAACGGACAAAAGGTCACAAACCCAAATATGTTTATCCACATCTTTCTTTTATATGATATGCTATAGAAGCTCAACGGCACAACTCTGTCAACTAGTACCAAAAACCACAAGCACAATCGCAAGCAAAAACCTATGACAACAGACCATGGTGACAGGAAACCTAATGGGTGGGAAGCAAAACAGTTATTATTAGCTTGTCACAGAGTTTGTGAGTTTCGTTGGATACACTATTTGCAAACGAAACTTCCAAGGAACCCACAATGACTAACTTAACTGTTTTTAAAACAGCAAGATCTAAAATGCAATCTATCCGTTCTCCAAGTGGTCCAAGTCCTAAGTCAAAGACTCCATCTACAATTGAAATTGAAACTAATACATATTTGACAAACTCATCCTCATAATTTCTTCTATCCGTTCACCAAGTGGTCCAAGTCCTAAGTCAAAGACTCCATCTACTATTGAAATTGAAACTAATACATATGTTACAAACTCATCCTCATAATTTCTAATTGATCCACAAATTAAGGCTGAGAATATAAGGAAGACGAAGAAGAAAACATGTTGAGGGAATGAAAATAATATAGCAGCTGCCAGTCTGCCACCAAGTCTAGTAACTCGGGTAGTCAAGTACTCATTCACCAATAAAAATTGAAAGCCTAAAGAAGACCCAACTCAATAGTAATCTACGCAAGAAAAGAAAGGAGCTCATCACACTAGTACATTAAGTTTAAAATGACACAGATACAGAAAGATTACCATCCCAACGAAACATCACTGCCTCTCCTCCCTTTCTCGATTCCACTGCTCAATTCTGGCTCGGCGTTCTTCGCTCCCTTCCCTCACAGCGGCCACCGGGCTCCTGCTCCTGCTCCGCCTGGGACTGCTATGCCTTCTCCTCCCACTGTCTCTGTCCCGGTCATACCTATCCTTGCTTCGCCGCTCATTCCCCCGATAATCGCGGTCCCGATAGTCTCGTTTATCGTAATCCCTATCCCTCCGATGCCGCGGGCTCGAACTCCGGCTCCGGCTCCGGCTCCGGCTCCGGCTAATTCTGTACCCGCCGTACCTCCCATACAGCTTTCTCCTCAATTCTCTACCAATCAGCTTGACGTGCATGAAATTACAGTATCCGCCTCGGTTGCAGTTGTTTTCCTCGAATTGGCGGCACGTGGCTTCCCGGAAATCCGTCACCGGCGAGAAGTCGGCGATAATTGGGCGGCCATTGTAGAAGCGGCCCTGCAGGGCCTGCAAGGCCGCGGCGGCTTGATCCTCCTCCTTGAACTGGACGTAGACGTTGCCGATCATGTGATCGGCGAGGTTGTCGCAGACGTTGAGGCTCTCGATCTCGCCGAACTTGTCTAGCTCCTCGAAGATGTCCTCGTAGAAGTCCTCGAAATGCTCTTGGATCTTGCGCGGGTCGATGGGCTGGCCCTGCGGATCCACGCCGGGCGTGATCATGTCAGGCCTCTGGTACATGTTGGACAACAGCAGGGTCGGGCTGATTGTGGGCCGGTTGTGCAGTCGAGAGCACCGGTCGCCGTGACGACACGCGCCGATCTTGAAATAGAAGGGGCAGTTGACGCGGTCCTTCTCGGTTCCGAATATCGAAGCCAAGTGCTCCGCCATTGCTTCTCTCTCGCGCCCCAAGCAGTAAAAGCCCTAATTCAATTAGAATTTAGGAGGAGGAGAATCAGGTTTCGACTGTCCCTAACTGGAAGTTTCTATCTGCCTCTGCCCGGTGGCTGTGTTCCATCAATTTTAGAAGGCTCCTGTCCTGTGATCCAAATTAAACGACCACAGACTTGATAGCATCATTGCCGTACACCTCCCGACTTTGTAGACTAGATCAACGGCACTTCATGTCTTTTGGGCATCTCCTACTAGGAGTGGGCTTGCAAAACCGAAAATCAAAAAACAATTAAGCCGAAACCAAAATGAATCAGAACCAGAAAAGAAAAATCGAACCAAATCTGAAAACCTAAAACCGGAATGAATTAATTTGTCGGTTTTGAAACCGGATTGAATTAATTTGGTTCGGTTTTGAATAATTTGGTTCAGTTTTGGAGTTTCAAAACCGAACTGAACAAAACTTCTTACGCTTTTATCAAAATGACGTCGTTTTGAATGTATATAACAGTAAATAAAACCTATTGTCAAAAAAAAAGGGAAAAAATCACCTTTAGTCCCTCAACTTTGACTCGTTCGACACTTTCGTCCCTGAACTTTGAAATATATCACTTTCGTCCCTGAACTTCAACACCGACTATCACTTTCGTCCCTGGCCGAAAAAAAAAAATGGTGCAAAACCTATCCCAAAATGTTCGCACGGATGAGAGGAGTAACTTTTATAACTGAGGTTAAGCTCGATTCGCCCTAGAATTGCTCGAATTTAGCCCGAAAGCCGATGGTGGCCGAAACTTTAATTGTAAAATTCTCCGCCGTCCGGCGACGGTTTGAGGCGGGGTTGGTGGCGTTGAACTCGCCTCAAGGAGGGCTTCAAAGCCCAGTATGTGGTGTCGTTCGAATTGGCCGGAATCAGAAGTTTATTCGGTGAAAACTTCGGTCAGGGACGAAAGTGATAGTCTTTTTCAAAATTCAGGAACTAAAGTGATATATTTCAAAGTTCAGGGACGAAAGTGTCGAACGAGTCAAAGTTGATGGACTAAATGTGATTTTTTCCAAAAAAAAAAAAGTAAATAAAACCTAAAAACTTCCATTTCTCATTTCTATTTTCTCCTTCCTTCCTCGATTTAGGATCAAATATGCAAACATTTTATTCTTTTTACCTATGCATGAAGGGTGCTATGTTGCGTTCTAAGCATAAGGAAACCTTCATCCGAGTTTAATGTGTTGAACTATTGATGTTGAAAGTTGAAAGCTTCGTAATAGCAAAAAATAGTTGGTTTATTTATTTCTTGCTATTGAATTAATTTTTATTTGGAATATGTAATATGTTGCTTTATTAACTTATTGCTTGTTGTAGTCTTTTTTATTATTTGTAATTTTAGGTCATGCATTTGGATTGTCATATATTATGATTCATTTTGATCTTAATACGGGATGACCGTAAAAAAAACAAAAAATTAAGAATCAATTGAGATTTTTTTAAACATGAAAAAACCTAAATCAAACATAATTAAAAGATTCGGTTCGGTTTTTATACTCCAAAACGCAAAAACCGAACCAAATGAAACCAAGCCCACCTCTATCACCACCAATTAGTGCAACGGTAAGGATGACCACGAGAATGAGGTCTAAGGTCATCTCCAAGCCTAAGGTTCTATCCCTATTTTGAGTCCAAAAACATCTCCAACCCTTCAATTCTCAACTCCAAATCTCGAAAAAAAAAAACTCAGAGTTGGACTCAAACTCAGACCAAAATTGAGTCCAAGCTCAAAAATAGAGAGGCGGGCCCCACCGCCCACATGTGTCGCTGACGTCAATAGAAAGAAAAAAAAATGTGAAAGCTAGGCGTGTTCCCCACACGCAGGAGAGAGTGGAGACAGAGACGGAACGCGCGCACGCGCGAATTAGAAACGGAAACATAAGTCGACAGCTGGGCCTCAGCCCCTGTCGCACGCATTGAGTGACCCAACGGTCACAATGATCGAACGGTTAGGATCAGTCCAGATTTACTTCCAAATAATTTCTAACAGAAAAAATTAAAAATACCAAATAAATTTTTAAAAAAATGCCCGTTGCACAGTATATTTTGCACAAATCTATAAAAATCCACCCATTCCTTCATAATTTTTCACACCAATCTTCCTCCATCTCCTCTAAAATTCTTCAATTTGTGTACATTGTTGTTGTTATTCAATTTTAATTTAGAGCAATGGGTCCAAGAAAGGAATCATGGAGTCACAAGGAAGATGTTGCTCTTTGCCTTTCTTGGATAAACGTTGGTGGTGATAGTATTACGGGCAAAGATCAAGCAGTGAAGGAGTTGTGGTTGAAAATTGAAAAGGAATACGAGGCAAAAAAATCGCCGGACTGCCAAAGTAGAACGGCGGGTAGCTATGAATCTCGTTGGAAAAAAAAAATTGCATATGCATGTTTGAAATGACGCCAAGCTCTTAACAAACCTGCACTCCTTCATCGAAGTTGCTTAAACAACAACAACGAGGTAATTATGTAATATTTGTCATATAATGTAATTATAATAATTGATGAATTAATATTTGTAATCATGGTATGTAACAAAAAAAATTAATTTCATAATTTAGCATTGTTTGTCATGTAATTATAATAATTATTGAATTAATATATTGTCATATATTAATGAGCTAATATTCTTTTTATTATGTATATAGGTTTTACAAGCTAAGTCGATATTCTACGAATTGGTCAAAGGCAAATCATCATTCACTTTCGAGCATTATTGGCCACATTTGTTGAATTGCCAAAAGTTTTCGAATCCCCCATCTATGGATCGACTTCAACATCCCAAGTTTTTCTGCATCTATTGACTTGGATGACAACGGAACACCCTTGGGTGAAGTTGATGGGGCCCCAACCTCAACAACAAGGCAGACACGCCCGCTGGGACAAAAAGCGGCGAAAGTAGGTAAGAAAAAATGCAAGCAGGACGATGCCGCTCTCTTGCGAATGCAACTACAGAAATTTGCATAACAAAATGACCGCGAGTATGAACAAAGATAATAGATCTATGAGGATGCTAAGACGGCTGAGGTGCAAGCTGAGCGGCGGGCTGAAGAGGCCCAAATGCACACAGAGAGGCGGGAAGAGGAAGCCATGCAATGCACTGCATTGACAATGCTCGCACGATGTCGGTGGATGCGTCCAAGTTTTTCCCACTAAAAAGGAATTATTGGGAGAAGTAGCATAAACATATATTGAATGTGGCAGACGTCGTCGAAGGCTCTAATGCACCGGAACCACCTCAAGCACCAACACCCTCTGATGGATATGGCTTAGACTTGACCTTATATAAGCCGGTTCATACACTACTACAAATAAAGGCTATGGGGACATACAATTGTCCCCTTTATAGAAGTTTCTATAGCCTTTATTTGTCCCCAAAAACTAGATTTGGGGACAAATACATCTATTTGTCCCTAAATTTAGATGTATTTAGGGACAAATAGATGTATTTGTCCCTAAATCTAGTTTTTGGGGACAAATAAAGGCTATAGAAACTTCTATAAAGGGGACAATTGTATGTCCCCATAGCCTTTATTTGTAGTAGTGATACCACCCAATGGTTTCCGCAGAATAATTAGAGCTCATCATTTTAATTTTCTAGAATAAAGTGTGGTTTGTTGGTCAATTTGTTTAAATTTCATATGTGTTTAGTAATAAAGTGTGGTTGTTGTTGTTGTTGTTGTTGTTAGTACTAGTTGCTAAATTTGTTTGTGTGCTTAGTAATAGTAATGAAAATAAAATATGTTGCTTTGTGTTATTTGAATTTGTGCGATTAATTAATATCAAACATATCAACTTTTATTAATAGCATTAACGACAACACAACCATCAACATGAAAACTTAAAAGTAAAATAACACCACACAACAGTAAAATTTAACTACATGATGAATACATTGCCCATTATTGAAATCGTGAATTTTCAAACTCCTCACTGGTGATTCTGCTCTTGCTGCAGCTTCATGTTCCATAGATGTTTAACTAGATCGCCTTGGAGGTTAGTATTCACCACTGGACATCTAACCTCCCTATAACGGAGCATGAATTGCTCAAGTTGCTGCGGGTGGCGCTCCACATTGGTTTAACGCTCTTTAGGTGGCGGTCACTCATATATCTCTACTCTCCTTTGATCGATCGGGATGTCATTTAGGTCAAATGTGCCCGAAGCATATTCATCATGTTCATCTTTGACAATCATATTATGCAAAATAATGCACGTCATCATGCCGTATTGAAGATTCTCTTTACTCCACCCACGAGCTGGCCCCCTTATAATTGTAAAACGAGCTTGGAGAATGTCAAATGCTTTCTCCACATATTTTTTGTATGCCTCCTACATCTTTGTAAAATGTATTGTCTCAGGCGATCTCATATTTCTAATTGCTTGAACAAAAGCAATCCATTTAAGATATATATCGTCAACTAAGTAATAACATTGGTCGTACTGCGTATTACGTATGTGGTATTTTACTCAAGGAGTAAGACCTTAGCAGACGTCGTCAAACAGCGGTGAACTTCCAAGGACATTAATGTCATTGAGGGATCCTGGAAGTCCAAAAAAGGCGTGTCAAATCTAAGTATCGTAGGAGGTCATCGCCTCTAGAATGATTGTTGGTTTTCCCTTATAGCCGGTATAATGCCCTGCCCATTCAATGAGACAGGTTTTCCACTGCCAATGCATACAATCAAGGCTCCCCACCATGCTTGGGAACCACTATGTTGCCTCTTTATCAAGTAGCCTTTGCAAATCCGTCGGCGTTAGTCGGCGAAGGTATTCTTGGTGGTACACATTCCATATAGCTCTAGTGAAGTGCTCTATAATCTCTCTAGTTGTGGATTCTGCTATGTTGAATGTCTCATCGAAGCTGTCGGCCGGAGTGCCATATGCGAGCATCCTTATAGCGTAGGTAAGCTTATGTTCGGTGAAAAGGCTGATTTTACCAACAACGTTTCTTGTCTGTATAAAATAAGGTTTGTGATTGGCCACGTCATGCATCATCATATCGAACATGTGAGGATGCATTTTGTAGCCCTTGCGAAACATGTCTTCTTCATACCGGCACAGAGTAGTGAAGTATTGAAGTTTGAGTCGTTGATTCATAACTTCTCGATCTCTTGGTTTGTACTTATGACCTTCCGAGGAACCACCTCATTTCGATTCCTCATCTTCATTAGCTTGGATTTTGATGGCAGCTGCATAAATCAAAATGGATCTTCGACGATTTTTGGATGAGGATTCTTCTTGATCTTTCATCAAAAACTTCCTTAACTTATTCATTGCAGAAACAGAGCAAATATTTCAATAGACAAAGAAGAATAGAATTTATGGATATGAGATGCGTTTGTGCCTTTGTTTGTGGGAGAAGATGGAGTGAATGATTTTGTATTTATGGAGAGTGGAAATCAGATATTCAAGGATAAGATAAGACACATGTTGGCCTCTGTAATCTGGGTAGCTCCCATAGTGTGACACGTGGCACATAAATTTGATCCAAATTCGAGATAAGAAATTAGATGTAGATAAGATTGGACACGTGGCGAATAAAATCAAATCCGTAATCTAGGCATCCTCTCAAAGTTTGACACGTGGCACATAAATTTCATCCAAATTCGAAATCAGATATAGATAAGATTGGATTAAATTTTAAATAAAAGTGACCAAACAAATTAATAAAAAATATAAAAAATTAATTTAGATTAAAAATTTATTATTATATTTTTTTATTACTTTTTCTAATTTAAAACATATTATTATAAAGTATTAATATAATATTATACTAATATAATATGACCAAACAAAAAAAAATAGAGCAAATTTGATTATAGTCCAGAAATCACACTCTATTTTAAATGTAGTCCAGACAAATACTTTATAATAATGTGTTTTAAATTATAAAAAAAAGTAATTAAAAAAATATAAGAATTAAATTTTAATCCAAATAAATTTTTTTATTTTTTATTTATTTGTTTGGTCACTTTTATTTTAAATTTAATCTAATCTTATCTATATATGATTTCTTATCTCGAATTTGGATGAAATTTATGTGTCATGCGTCAAACATTGAGAGGCTACCTAGATTACGGATTTAATTTTATTCGCCACGTGTCCAACCTTATCTATATCTGATTTCTTATCCGTTTTTTGATGAAATTTATGTGTCACGTGTCAAACTTTGAAAGACAGCCTAGATTATGAATTAGATTTTATTCGCCACGTGTCCAATCTTATCTATATCTGATTTCTTGTCTAGAATTTGGATCAAATTTTAAAGTCATGTGTCACACTATGATAGGCTACTCAGATTACGGAGGCCGTCACGTGTCTTATCTTATCCTTGAATATCTAATTTCCACTCTCCATAAATACAAAGTCATTCACTCCATCTTCTCCCACAAACAGTCTCATATCCATAAATTCATTCTCTACTTTTTTGTCTTTTGAAATGCTTGCTTTGTTTCAAAAATGTATAGGTTGAGGAAGCTTTTGATGAAAGATCAAGAAGAATCCTCATCCAAAAATCGTCAAAAATCCATTTTGATTTCTGCAGCTGCCATCCAAATCCAAGCTAATGAAGATGAGGAATCAAAATAGGGTGGTTCCTCGGAAGGGCGTAAGTACAAACGAAGAGATCGAGAAATTATGGATCAACGACTCAAACTTCAATACTTCACTGCTTTGTGCCGGTATAAAGAAGACGTGTTTCACAGGCGCTACAGAATGTATCCTCACGTGTTCGATCGGATAATGCATGACGTGGCCAACCACGACCCTTATTTTGTCCAGACAAGAGATGATGTCGGTAGAATCAGCCTTTCCACCGAACAGAAACATACCTGCGCTATGAGGATGCTCGCATACGGCTCTCCGGCCGACAGCTTCGATGACACCTTCGACATAGCCGAATCCACAGCTACCGAGATTCTGGAGCACTTCACTAGAGCTATCTGGAATATGTATCACCAAGAATACCTTCGTCGACCAATGCCGGCGGATTTGCGAAAGCTACTTGACAAAGCGGCAACACGGGGGTTCTCAGGCATGGTGGGGAGTCTTGATTGTATGCATTGACAATGAAAAAATTGTCCCACCGAATGGGCAGGGCAATATATCGGCTATAGGGGAAAACCAACAATCATTCTAGAGGTTGTGGCCTCCTACGATATTTGGATTTGGCACGCCTTTTTTTGAACTTCTAGGATCTCTCAATGACATTAATGTCCTTAGAAGTTCACCGCTGTTTGACGATGTCTGCCAAGGTCTTGCTCCATGAGTAAAATACCACATAGGTAATACGCTGTACGGCCAATGTTATTACCTAGTCGACGGTATCAACCCCAAATGGACTGCTTTTGTTCAAGCAATAAGAAACCCCAGATCGCCTGAGACATAACATTTTACAAAGATGTAGGAGGCGTACAGAAAAGATGTGGAGAGAGCATTTGGTATTCTCCAAGCTCGTTTTGTAATTGTAAGGGGGCCAGCTTATGGGTGGAGTAGAGAGAATCTTCAATACATCATGATGACGTGCATTATTTTGCACAATATGATTGTCGAAGATGAACGTACGTGATGAATATGTACATGAGACATTTGACCCGAATGACATCCCGACCAATCCAATGAGAGCAGAGATATACGAGAGACCACCACCAAAGGAGCGTGACACCAACGTGGAATGCCACCCGCAACAACTTGAGCAATTCTTGCGCCGTTATAGGGAGGTTAGATGTCCAGTGGTGAACAATAACCTCCAAGGTGATCTAGTTAAACATCTTTGGAACATGAAGCTACAAAAAGAGCAGAACCACGAGTGAGGAGTTATTTAATTTCACGATTTCAATAATTGGCAATGATATTATTCAGGGAGTTGCTAGAGGGCTTCATTATCTCCACCATGATTCCTATTTGAAGGTAATACATAGAGATCTTAAAGTAAGCAACATTCTCTTGGATGAGAAAATGAACCCAAAAATTTCAGATTTTGGATTGGTACGCATAGTTGAAGGAACACAAAATCTAGAAAATACTCTGAAGGTTGTGGGAACACGGTAAGAGTCATTTCTTTCCTACTTGCGGAAATGGTATCAGGAAAAATAATTTACTATGGACAAGTTAATTGGCATGTTTGACTGCAGATTAATAGCTTGACATTTTGGTTAAAGCCAGAAACCAAAAGAAGCAATTCGTCAGTTTAATGCTAATTAGTTTGTTGTGCAGTGGCTATATGTCAACGGAGTATGCCATATTGCCATGGGCGGGATATTTTCCGAAAAATTTGATGTCTACAGTTTCAAGGTATTGATCTTGGAGATTATTAGCGGCAAGAAGAATACCAACTTCTGTTTATATGACCAACAACTAGGCTTTCTAGCCTATGTAAGTTCATACTCTAAATCCTAATGTAAAATTGTGAATTTCTGAGCAGTTTCTTTCATATAGCTGAAACCATAAATATGAAGCTAAATATTGTCAGGCATGGTACTTGTGGAATGAAGGCAGGGGGCTGGAGTTAGTAGATGAAGTATTGCATGATTCATATTCCTCATCAGAAGTAATGAAATACGTGCATATTGGGCTTCTTTGTGTACATGACAATGCTGCGGATAGGCCAACCATGGAGGATATAGTGTCGATACTAAGTAGTGACATGGATGGTCCACAACCTAAGCAGCATGTATGTATTCAGTATCCAAAACTCAGTCTCTCATCCTCAACCTCAATATAGATTTTTTTTTTTTTTTTTGGAAAAATGGACTCAATATAGAAATACTTACTCCACAAATAAAGCTATCATTACGGATCAAAAAATAAAGCTACCATTACAGAGATTGAAGGAAGATAAGCGATTGCAAAGTGTTGCGTTACAATCACATGTATAGCATTGTCACGACCCGAAAATTTACAACAATAATAAGGCATTTTAGCCTTTAATTACATAACAAATTCGGGACGTGTAGCATGGAATACCAATTACAATTATGCACTAGAATTTTTTTCTATTAATTCATGTACAACACTCACCCATTCCATGCCCTCCAATGTAAATATTGACTCAATCTTTAGAGTCGAATATTACATTTCATAAATTTACATAATAAATTGATAATTCAATAAATTAAGTAAACTATTTCCTCAGAGTCTAATATACACCAGCGGAAGACTAACACCAGCTCAAACGGTTGATACTAGAATTCTCAACCAGTTCTCCAAATGCTGAAACGCATACCTAACCTGCATGATTAACCCTACACCATTGAATAGTGTACCGGGTTATATTAACAAACCCGGTCAGCTTACGAAGCTGGTATGAGTAACCTCGATCTATATTGTATTAACAAATTATACAAACAATTTTATACAATTTAAAATATTGCATAATTAACTTACCAAAAACAGATCGTATAAAAGACTTTTTAAGATAGTCCAAATACGAAAATATATTTTGAAATCAAAATCAATCTCCTTTTGTTTCTAATTGAAACAATTAACAAATGCATCATTAACAAATGATATAAATGCTCACATAATTATTCGATCAGAATAATATGGACTTTCCCCATTTTAGTGAATATTTTAGGATGACTGGTAAAGAACAAATCAAATCAAGTCCCAAGTCCCAGGTAACAAAATACCTAGCATGGGTAAAAATCCGCGTACAATCTGTACGGGTAAGCAAACAGCATACCAAGGTCTCCTACCAAAGCATGTACACTCAAGGTTGGCTCCTCCTTCCTATGAGTCTAATAGTGCACTATCTGTAGGGACTTAAGCCCTGCGCTTAATCACCACAAAAACTCCAATTACCAGTAGATCACTTTAGTACACAATCGTACTAATTTTTCAATTTCAATATTTCTCATACACAATTCAATTCACAAACATGATCCTAAATTGAGTCAATTTAGAGATCATGATTTAATTTATTTACTCAATAGGTTGATCTTCAACTACAAAATTTAATCTCAAAACAATAATATGATTTCCTTTGCATCATATGATTTTTCACCAATTTATAACACAATTTACTAAAATACATATATTTCACACGATTATATATGTATACAATATTTCAATTACGACTCAATATTTCACCAAGATATATATGTATATATGAATTCCTTTCTTTTTTAAAAAGTCAATTTTCACTTACCGATGAACCGTTGTCGAACAAGTTCATATGTTTCAAAACAAATATTTATTTTTAATAAATATAATTTCTCAATCTAATAACTATTTTAATAAAACAATACATGAATTTCATGCACCAAGAATTAAATATGAGGGTTACTCATATTTAAACAATTAATTCAATCACCAATTTAATATTGTAAACTTTGTTCACCACAAATATCAAGTGAGTTTACTCACCTCTAATTCCAGCTGCGTCTTTAAATAGTAACCAGAAATCGACCAAAGCACGTACGCCTTACTTTTCGTAACCACCTATGATTATGCAATTTTAAATTAGCATAATACTCTTCCAAAATATTATAAATATTCCGTAAATGTCACCTAGGACATCTGGACTATTTATCGGGACAATTGACCAAAAGTCAACTGTCGGTCAACGTGGGGCCCATGTTAAACATTTATCGAACGGGTCCCACCGAAACTCCTCAACACCAAAATTTAACAGAAAGCTTATTTCTAGCATCTTAACAACATATCCGAAAATGGTGACGATCCGACGGTCGGATTATCACGGATCTAACGATCCTTAACCCTCGATTAATTGATCATTAATCAAACGGTTAAAATTCAACGATCTCACCGTACAACATGTTTATAACTACAAGATTAACCATACGATTAAATTTGATAACTACCTCAAAGTCCGGATCGGAACGGATTCGATACGTCGGGTGTCCATAGCAATTGGGCTTTGGATTTCTGGCTTTGGGCCTTGGGCTTGGTCAACAGGCCCATTTGACTTTTTTTTTTTTTGTTCTTCTTTTCTTTTCTTCCGGTCCTCTATCTTTTCTTTCCTTCTTCTTTCTCTTCTTCCTCTTCTCCCGTCTTTCTTTCTTTCTCCGTTTCTTTTCTATACACCCAGCCGACACTCTTTCTCTTCTCTTCTCCGCCGCACCCATCACCTCTTCTCTCTTCTCTATCTTCTTCTCCGCTGCACCCAACGCAGCTCCTCTTTCTTCTCTTTTCTCTCTCCCAATTCACGGCAGCTTCAATTTCACGGCAGCTCCTCTTCCCTTCTCTCTGCACCCATCTCTTTCCCTTTCTGCACCCATCTGTCTCTCTACACCCAAGTGCCGCATCCATCACAGCGCCGCGAAAACACACCCCTTGGCCCCACCGTCGCACTTGAGTTTGGCCAAGTACACGGAGCCGATGTCGCCGGAGCCCAGTCTCTCCGAGAATTTTGAGGTCCGAGAGTGTCAATTGTTGGGTCGGGGACTCGGATTGGATCTTGTGGATTGTGGACCAGCACGGGTCGGAGGACGGAGCTCGGGGCTTCGAGAGTACGGAGCCGAGCCTAGCCGACGAGGAGGACGAGGCCGTGAGCGTGGCTTCGGAGCCAGAGCTTGTGCTTTGTTTGTTTTCGGTGGCTGCGGTTGTAGCGGTGGAGGTGAAGCTAATGCTTTAGAGACCGTCGGCTAAGTCATCGAGCCACGGCTCCATTAGAGAGAGGAAGAGAGACTCAGACTCAAACTCTTGGTGTGAGGCTCACTTGTTTCTCTGACACCACTTGCAGCAGCCCAGAGAAAAAGAGCTCTGCGCGTGGTCACTGTTCGGAGAGCAGCGGCGGCGGATTGAGAATGATGATGATGATTGAAATAGCTTGTGATCATGGGTAGATGTGAATTGCAGATTGAATTGGGTGCCCAAATTAACAGGTTGTGATTATGATCGATGAGCTGCAACGGAACAAGGCTGCAGCAGATGTGGTGAGCAGAGAGCTAGGGAGGTAGGGAAGAAGAACAAGAATTGGGGCGTATAATTGAGGAAAGATGGGTTCTTGGTGAGCTTCTGAGAAGCAGAGAGAGAGTGAAGTACTGGGGAAGGTGAGTACCGGGGAGGTTGAGAGTGAGGGAGGAAAGAGAGAAAAGGATTAATTAATCCCTTAATCATTGATTAGAAATGAACGGCTCAGATTGAATCTTTAAGATTCAACGGCCACGATCGTCCGAACAAAAGAAATATTATAAAATTATTTCTTTTCACTTCAGTCTTCCGAAAATCATAACTCTTTCATACGATATCCGTTTTTGGTGAACCAAAATCCTACGAGCTCGTATCGACAAGCTCTAAAACTTTCGTGAATAAAGTTTTGCCCAATTCTCGACGAATAAAGAGTCAACTCTTTTGACCTCCCAAAACTTATAATTTTTCCGCCCACAATTCCACAAATCTTACGAATAATCAATAATTAATTCCATAATTTTTCAAGAAATTAATATTAAAAATCTGGGGTATTACAAGCATAGCCTGCATTGTAATAATAATTAGGGAAAAAATCACCTTTAGTCCCTGAACTATGACCCGTTCGACACTTTCGTCCCTGAAGTTTGAAATATATCACTTTCGTCTCTGAACTTTAACATTCAATATCACTTTCGTCCCTGCCGAGGGTTTTCACCGAATAAACCTCCGATTCCGGCCAAATCGGAGGACAAGACATATTGGGCTTTGAAGCCCTCCTTGAGGCGAGTTCAACGCCACCAACCTCGCCTCAAACCATCGCCGGACGGCGGAGAATTTAAGAGTTAAAGTTCCGGCCACCGTACCTTTCGGGCTAAATTCCGGCCATTTTAGGCCGAATCGAGCTTAGCTCCAGTTATAAAAGTTACTCCTCTCATCCTTGCGAACATTTTGGCATAAGTTTTGCATAATTTTGTTCCGGTCAGGGACGAAAGTGATTGTTGGTGTTGAAGTTCAGGGACGAAAGTGATATATTTCAAACTTCAGGGACGAAAGTGTCGAACGAGTTAAAGTTCAGGGACTAAAAGTATTATTTTCCCTAATAATTATTAGGGAAAAATCACCTTTAGTCCCTCAACTTTGACTCGTTCGACACTTTCGTCCCCGAACTTTGAAATATATCACTTTAGTCCCTGAACTTTGAAAAAAAACTATCACTTTCGTCCCTGACCGAAGTTTTCACCGAATAAACCTCCGATTCCGGCCAATTCGAACGACACCACATACTGGGCTTTGAAGCTCTCCTTGAGGCGAGTTCAACGCCACCAACCCCGCCTCAAACCGTCGCCGGACGGCGGAGAATTTTACAATTAAAGTTTCGGCCACCACCGGCTTTCGGGCTAAATTCGAGCCATTTTAGGCCGAATCGAGCTTAGCCACAGTTATAAAAGTTACTCCTCTCATCCGTGCGAACATTTTGGCATATGTTTTGCACCATTTTTTTCCAGTCAAGGACGAAAGTGATAGTCGGCGTTGAAGTTCAGGGACGAAAGTGATATATTTTAAAGTTCAGGGACGAAAGTGTCGAACGAGTCAAAGTTGAGGGACTAAAAGTGATTTTTTCCCTAATTATTATTCAATGTGTTTTATCAGTGAATGACTTTATACGGGTCCACAACGACGTATATGACTTGCGTCATTAGGCTTATGTGGTGTGAATTTGTTGATCCCAGTTAAATATTCATAAACTTTGTACACCAAAAAAAAAAAATTCTGAAAATCCTAAGTTTTATATTTTTAACAAAAACGTGTACATTTTAGTGCACTGACTGAGAATTTTCTGAAATAAGAGAAAATTTGAAGAAGAATAGCTAACCATGAGGGCTAGTTGGGGGTGCCGGTCGGTGTTGTATTCTCCATCAAGTAGTGAACCTAACTTGCACTGGAGGAGAGGAACACTCTTTTCTGCTTCTGTGTCAGGGATGAAATGCAGCTTGCTGAATTTCTCCAATGGCAGTATAGCTTTGGTCTCGGAATTTCTTACTCTCCACCATTACCCTGCTCTCACTTCCCTTGATTCCTTTCAGGTATGTTGGATTCTTGTTCACTACTGTAGTGCTAATGAATTGTTTCTCTGTAAATTTAACATTGCAATTTATTTGATTCTTGCCGACTGGACCATTTTGGGATCTTTATGATCTTTACAAGCATCAGAACATTGCAAAGTATAAATCTTTTTTCATCAATTTCTGCTTCTACATTAATTTGGTTTTCCATCTATATGCTACGATGATGTTTATCATGATTCTTTTCATGCATTGTTCAGTGATTCTTTTGATATATTCATCTACAGATTGATTGGTTTCAGGTGAGGGGTTGGGGGAGAAAATTTATGGGTGGTTATATACACTGGATTTCATTTACTTTGTCCGAGTTTCCTTTGTGCTAAATTTATCTCTCAGATGATTCCTTCCATTTTGGGTGGATTGATTCCTTTGCATGTAATCTGGGTCTCCCTCAGGATGAGAATATTACACAGTTCGTTGCTTCCTTCACTCAAAGTTCAATTCTTTTCTCAATATTAATTGTGTTCATGGTTGAAAATTTGAAAGTGACCAAAGAAGATGGTGAGATGTGAACTGTATCAATGGTGTGCTGTAAGTCTGTAACAATGTTACAGCTCAAGGTGTTCACGGGCTTACTTGTGTGCATCAGAGCCATTCATCTCAATTAGTATGTGACATTCATATTTTTTTGTTAAAGTGTATTTTAAATGGTGGATTAGATATGCTTAATTTACACAAGCATAGTTGCAAACTTGCAATATAATGGAGCTTTCACTGGGTAAGCCACTTTCTTCTAATTTTTTTTTTAATTCTCAGTGCACCCAGAGAATGCATTCATTTGATTGTGGAATTACCCTTCTCTAAATATTTCCTAAAAATCATTCCTTTTTTTTTTTTCAATACTGCTGTGACATTTTTTTGATTAACTAATTGAACTAATTATCTAGAAGTTGATCGAGTCAAATGATCTCCACAAGGCAAGCCTGCTCCACAAGGAACCCAATGACTTTTTATTTTTAGTTTTTGCTGAGACAGGGAGCTAGGATTATTCAAAGGTTGACAGAAGTTTCTACATAATAAAAAAATGAAATGTCAAAGGATTGACAGAACTTTCAAAGGATTGACAGAACCTTCAACATAATAAAAAAATGAAATGTCATTTAGTCACGCTGACGTTCGCTAATATATGCTTTATTGTTTGAAAATCACAAGTAGGCATCCCGCATTTGGTAAGAAATAAACAACCTTTTTAAATGAATATCTATTATATCTTCCGTTAATAAAGCTTTGCGTCTGATTTTCATCAAAAACCAGTTCATAATTGTCAAATTTATTTTTTGGGTGTTGGAACCAATAGTGTTAGTGTGTTAAATTCCTCCATGTTCTTCCTATTCATCTTCAGCTTGCTTCCCTCACAATATTGGGCTGAAGTTTATGATATAACTCCTTCACGACCATTAGCACAGGGACAGACCATCGTCTCTCCTGGCCAGATTTTCGAATTGGGTTTCTTCAGTCCTAATAATTCTGCTAATAAGTATGTGGGGTTGTGGCACAAAAGTATGTTTCCTCGTAAATTTGTATGGGTGGCTAACAGAGAAAATCCCCTTTCAGTTACAGACACCTTGGCTACTTTGAGAATTGGCAGCAATGGAAATCTGGAGCTCGTAGATGGGAAACAGACTTGTGTCTGGTCAACCAATATTTTTGTGCCTTCTAATAGCTCATCTGCAGTTCTTTTAGACAGCGGAACCTTTGTTGTCAAAGATGATGTGGGACCTGATTTGTGGCAGAGTTTTGATTATCCTAGTGACTCACTTCTGCCAAGCATGTCGCTGGGATTCGACAGTAATTCTGGAAAATGGAATTTCTTGACATCCTGGAAAACTGAAAATGATCCATCAACTGGGATATTCTTGGTTGGATTGTCAGCACAGATGCCAACACAATTGTTCATTTGGAAAAATGGATCAACTCCCTGCTGGAGAAGTGGGCCATGGGATAAATCAAAGTTCATTGGTATACCCACAATGAATACTCAGTATCTAAGTGGATTTACTCTAGATGATAATGTGAAACAGGGAACAAGGTATTTCTCTTACAGTTTATATGACAAATCTGTTTCATTGTTGCCTTCATATATGGACATATCTTCACAAGGAACCTTAAAGCTTATGCTTTCGGAGAATGGTGAGAACTGGAATGTTGACTGGAGCGTACCGATGAATCCGTGTGACAATTATGGAGCATGTGGACCTTTTGGGGTTTGCAAAGCTTCTGACTCTCCAGTCTGCGAGTGTTTGAAAGGGTTTATACCCAAGTCAGTCAAGGAATGGAGCAAAAGAAACTGGACAGGAGGTTGTGTGAGGCAAAGCAAATTGTTTTGCGAGAGACACACAAATACATCAGTCTCGTCAATAGGAAAACAAGATGGGTTTTTGAAGATGGAAAACTTGAAAGTACCTGATTTTCATGAATATCTGACATCTTTATCTGAAAACCCAACTGAGGACTGCAAGACACAGTGCTTGAGTAATTGTTCTTGCCTGGCCTATGCATATGTTAATAATATAGGGTGTTTGGTTTGGTCCAAAGACCTTATTGATATACTGGAGTTTTCCTCTGGCGGAGCAGATCTTTTTATTCGGCTAGCACGAACAGAATTAGGTGAATAATAAATTTCCACAATAGGATTAGCCATATCTGTTTTTTCTGTCTTGTGTTTCTGTAAGTATTACAAGTTCATTTTTTTTTTCAGGTGAAGGAAAGCGGACAAAGCTCATTGGCAGCCTCACAGCTATTTGTTTTATTAGTATTCTGGGTTCCATAGTGTTCGGTTTGCTCAGGTTGTCAGCTAACAAGAAGGGTAAGGGATTGAGATATAGGATAAAATTACATATTAGTCCATGGTTTCCCTCCTCTCTCTGAAGTATTAACCTAGTTAGTACAATTTCCATGCATAAATTTATATCAAGACTCTGTATTCGACTCTGTTCAATTCTGACCCTGGATTTGATGTTATATTTGCAGGAAACATTAAAGTAACAACAAAGCGCTTTGAAGGGACTGGTACGTTAGAGACTTCAACAGACACTCTTCTAGAATATATAAGAGAGCACGATCCGTCAGAGCTATTCATCTATAATTTTGATAGCATCTTAGTTGCAACAAACAATTTCAGCTTCACAAACAAACTCGGCGAAGGAGGATTTGGCCCTGTTTATAAGGTGAGTATTTATCATTTATTTCATCCCCCAGGACAATGTGGTATTAACTACAAGAGATATACAAGAATGCGATGATTAGTTTGTGTACCTTGTGTAGGGTAAGCTACAAGAAGGGAAGGAAATAGCAGTAAAAAGACTATCTAGTAGCTCAGGGCAAGGAATAGAAGAGTTCAAGAATGAGATGTTGTTGATCTCCAAACTCCAACATAAAAATCTTGTTAAGATCATGGGGTGCTGCGTCACAAAGGATGAAAAGTTACTGATTTATGAATTCATGCGAAACAAAAGCTTGGATACCCTTCTATTTGGTTAGTTTCACTAGCACTTTACAGTTTTATCTTTATTACCTCTCTTTTCTTTCAGTATAATTGGTGATCTTTGACCTCTTTGAAAGAATCTCTGAGAAATGTAAGATTAGATTTTGGCAATACAACTGCCCACTAACACAAAGCTTTGGATGAATTCATATACTAAATTATCAGGGCAGAATAAAGGCTTGAATTATTTTTCAATAATTAAACAATCAAGCAAGAAACCCTGCAGATTTAGTACTCATAACTTTTAAGTATTAACTGTATTGCACATTCTGACTGTGAGTACAGTTCAGTTCTATATTTCCTTGGAGAACAATGTTAAACAGGACCTGGAAATCAATTTTACTCTAAATTATAGCCCTGTTTCACTATTGTTCATACAACTGTGTCAAAAATTCGTAGCAACTAAAGGCTAGAAATTTTGTCATAGTCAATGCTTTCATGGTCCAATGCATGGGATATATGCTACATTAGTGTTTACATTTCCAATGTGTGCATTGATTAGATCCGTCAAGAAGAGCAGAGCTTGATTGGGCGAGACGCTTCGATATTATTCAGGGTGTTGCTAGAGGACTTCTTTATCTTCATCATGATTCTTGTTTGAAGGTAATACATAGAGATTTGAAGGTGAGCAACATTCTCTTGGATGAGAAAATGAATCCAAAAATTTCAGATTTTGGATTGTCACGTATTGTTCAAGGGACACAGAATTTAGAAAATACTCAGAAGGTTGTGGGAACACGGTAAGAATCATATCTTTTCTATTCTTGGACATGTTCTTTTACGACTTAAGTGGTATTTTAACAGTGTCATTCATAAAAATATAGTCAATGAATGAAGGAAAGATTTTCTAACACCTGTTCCCTTTTGGCATTTCAATTTAACTTCCATGCCATGGAGGTATTTTAGTTTTGGTGTAATTTTTCTTAAAGCCCGAAACCAAAAGCAATTTTATCAAATTTGCTAATGAATTTCCTGTGCAGTGGCTACATGTCTCCAGAATATGCCATGGGCGGGATATTTTCTGAGAAATCTGATGTCTATGGTTTCGGAGTCTTGGTATTGGAGATTATTAGCAGTAGGAAGAATAACAGCTTCTATTACAATGACCAACTGCCAGGCCTCCTAGCTTATGTACGTTCGTATACTAAATCTCCATCTTAAATTGCAAATCTTTGAGCAGTCTCTTTCGTATATCTTAAACAATACTTAACAAACTAAATACATCAGTCTAACAATTGTGTCCATAATATATGAATTTTGTCAGGCATGGCACTTATGGAGTGAAGGCAGGGGATTGGAGTTAGTGGATGAAGTATTGGATGATTCGTATTGCTCATCAGAAGTAATGAGATGCCTGCAGATTGGGCTTCTTTGTGTACAAGACAATGTTGTGGATAGGCCAACCATGCCAGAAGTAGTTCTCATGCTAAGTAGTGACACAGACGATCCACAACCTAAGCGGCCTATATTCACTTTCCAAAACTCAGTCTCTCCTCCTCAACCACAGTATGTAAAAAGTACTTGCTCCGGAGATGAAGCTACCATAACGCTGCTCAAAGGGCGATAGATAATAACAAACTGTTGCATCACAGTTTTGTAGAATAAGCTGCATTTCATGTCAATATTTATAATCAGTTTGGATATTCAGAAACAAGGAGTTGAACTTTAGACGTTCCTTTTAAATTTGATATATATATATATATATTTTTTAGCTAGATTAATGTGAACCAATTTGTACTGTTTTGTCCCATTAGTAAACTTCATGATGTGTTATGTTTGGTACGTAACAGAATTAACAAGCTTCAAGAATATGTAACACAATTTTTAAGTTCTGGGTTTATGCATGTATACAATAGGTATATACTTGAGATTTTAGTGGCTGGTCACAACATTATGGGTTTGTACATTTTGGGTCTCAAATGGAGACTGGCCCTCCATTAATCCATTATAGATGGCCCCTAATGGGCTTCTGACACATTCGATGACTGCAAGATAGGGTGCCTAACTAATTGTTCTTGCCTGGCTCTTGCATACGTCAATAATATAAGGTGTTTGGTCCAAAGACCGTATTGATATACAAGAGTTTCCCTCTGGCGGAGTAGATCTTAAGAGTATCTCCAACAGTTTCTCTAAAAAAATCTCTATTATAGAGACTCAAAAGTTAAAATTTCTATAATTTTTATAACGTATCTCCAACAACTTCTCTATCATATTCTCTATAATTTATGAACCAATTTATCTTTTTTTTAGGGTGAAGGATAAATCCATTGATAAACAACCGTACTAGTAGATACCAGAGTATTACATACACCAGGAGACAAGCTCCGAAAGCAATTTAACTACTGCCTAAGCCGACATTTGGCCATCACCGGAACACGCCCTAGCAAATAATACCCATTCGATCCTAAGTTACACACTTTATTAAGCAACTAAAAAAATAAAAACTTGACCCAAGATGATACAAAACCACAACCTAAAAAACTAGTAAAAACGCCTAGAGAACACAATTGTTGTACGAAGATACCAGTCCTTAGGAAGAGCTTGCCACACCTGTAAACACCATGAATCAAGCGCCCAGACCATATTAGGTCAACTTACTCTTTCCCTTCCCTGCAGAATCCAGGGAAGCAGTAGACATGGGAGAACTTGGTGTAGAATGACCATCATCAAGCTCACCTAGTTTAGGCTTGTTGCGTCGCCCACAGTTGCGTGTAACCTCAGTAGTCACAACCACCTCTACCAAGCCATCCTCAGCCAAAGAGAGACCAAGAGCCTCAGGCTGCAAAAAAGTGGGGACAATATCCAGCGCATGCCTTGCCCTATTCCCAGTAGCATCATCCTCCTCGTCCCTGCCTCGACGAACACCAGAAATCTGACCAATAGCAGCATCCCCAGTACTCCTCTCCGGCAAGGCATGGATCACCACTAACCTCGTATCCTTCTTAATAAAATCAGAGAAGGCCACACCCTTGAAGAAAGAGGATGATAAAGTAGGGGGAATGTTTGCCCTAAAAACAAGTGAAGGAGGTGTTGTAGATGAGGAAGCCTCGGAAGGAGAAGGCGTAGCCGCACGTTGCACCACTAGTGGGCAAGAGGCTCCAACATGATTCAAAGAGAAACAATCACGACACCAGCCTCTCATACTTGAAGGACAAGTCAAGAAACTCATTAGGGGCCACTCGGAAACGACGAGAACTCTGAACCAAGGCCGAGAGAGTTCCACACGAACCCTAGCCTCCCCCAAGCAAAAGCTACGATGATCCACCCCCAAAACAGGGCCAAGAGATTCCCCAATGAGTTGGATAGTTGCCTGAGTAAAATAAATAGGGAGAGTACCTTCTAAACGGATCCAGATCCAAATAAAATTCAGCGGGACATCAGCGATTGGAGAGCTCTCATCATAATCATTCAGAACCACCAAGGCCTTCTGGAAAGACCAAGGACCACCACACTTAATACACGCAATATCGTCCTCCCTGGTGAACGTAAATAAAAAACGATCACCCCGTCCTTGGATGTCCAAGGCACCATTCAGCCTCCACATCGAGTGAAAGGAGCCTTTGGAAGAATCATGATTGAAGGCTTTACAGGTATTCAGCCTCCCAACCATGAAGAATTTAGGAGAGGTAAACTCTGAACCCTTATTACGGAGAATACCCAAGTCAACGGTGTCATCACCATCCTTCAACGACAAGGCCGAGGTCAGGCGTGCTGTCATAGTATCAAGAGATGCCATGTATAGCGGCTGCCGAAAAACCAAACCCTAATCCTAAGCACTCGGAGACGAGAGAGAGAGAAAAGGGAGACACGGTATATTTTCTTCATTTATGAACCAATTTATCATTAATCAAGAAAGGTACTAAAAAGGGGCCTAAAGTGGAAAAAAAAAATTGCCGCTCTCTCCAACATGAGAGCTCTGCTCTCACCAAACCCTAGCCGCTTAGGCTTGGGATTCCAACAACGTGGGCGGCTCTTGTCCTCTACGCCTTTCTATGTCGCATTTAGATCTCTTAATGTGGCTCCTCAGCGTCGAATTTTTTTGACGAATTTCAGTCCAGTTACGCTCACCGACTTGGGTCGCACTTTGTGCTCTGGTATCATGGGCGGCCAAGGCTGTTCTGTAACCATGGCGATCTTGCTTGATCGTCGATTTGCAATTTTGGCTCATAGGATCTTTTTGTGGTGTTGTCCTCTACTGTTGGTTGTTGCCGACGAAGTGGATTAGCAGCGGAAGGAGGTTCAGGGCGGGGTTGCTCATTGTTTTGTGCCTTTTTCTGGTGTAGGCACACTACAAGTAGCGATCAAGGGCGGCTAGCGTCGGCGGCCTCCAAAGTGTTGGATTTACTGTTTGGTGCCAAGAAGCTTTGCAAACCATGCTTGAGCCTGGGCTTTTTTTGGGCTAGGGTTTAGTCATAGGTTTGTTTGGTTTAGGGTTTATCCAATAGCTACTCCTTCCCTTCGTCATAAGGGCAAGGAGAAGCTGTGAGTTATTTATGCTGTGGTGGTGTACCACAATTGAGTGCTCAGGCGATTGTTGCTGTTGTATTTCCCTTCTAAATGCGTAGAAGTTTTATTTTTGTAGGCTCGATGTTTGAACCGAGCTTTCTAGACTTAATGAGCTTTGTTTATCTTTTTTTTAGCACCTAGCAGGGTATAATAGCTGGGTTCTAGGAATTGATGTATGCTTCTCTCTGGCATTAATGAATGATTCTACCTTTCTAAAAAAAAATTATTCTCTATAATTTATTATCTATAATTGAATATGGTAATATTTTTTGTTTAAAAATGTATTCAAATAATTTATGGTGCAAATAAATATAATTTGAAGAGAGAGAAGAGAGAAAAGCATTAAAGATTCAAAGGATATGTTTCCCTATAATTTTTAGAGTTTGCTGTAAATATAGGGAACCTTCAAATAATATTTACTTTTATTGTTTTTTTTTTAAAGAAAGATAAATATATATATATATATATATATATATATATATATATATATTAAATATAACCACAATTACAATCGTTTAGAGGGGCATTCTGAACCATAGCAGGAGCAATAATTAACCAAGAATGGTTAATAAGAAAATCTAAAGTTACACCAACCATAAGTTGTCTAACTGGTTGATCGATTACATAGTGTTCGCTCACTTCTTGGAAATAGAAAAACAAGACTAATACATGATGATGAAGACTATCCTCATCCCAGAAAAACCGGCAATGATGTTCGCCAAGGTACTCAATTGTGGTACTCACAGTACAATAGTTCAACTGGAACTCATTGAAACAATAGAGAACAATCTCCACCAACTTGCAGGGAATGAAAGAAACTAAAATAGAAAAAAAAAAAAAAAAACCATCCTCAACACTGAACAAGGTGCAGACAGTCTCTTTATTTTGTAACCGAGTGAGAAGGTAGGGTCTTCGAAAAACAAAGAACCTCAAACGCCTAAACTTTCCATCGGGATCCCAAATACAAAACCCATACCAAACCTCAAGACCCCCTCCACCAATGAAGGGAAGGCCTAACAGATAGGTCCAAGCTTGGACCCAAACTGCCCTGTGCACCCAAGTTGCTTTAGGCACCCAAATTTCTTTGGGCACCCAAAGTGCTCTGGGCATGCAAGCTAATCAAAACAACACACGGTGAGGAACCAGATCAATCTCCTCCACCAAGAACACATATCCATAGCCATCTCTTCACAATAATGCTTGGTGATCCAGCCACCGCCAACATGAACAATCCAAATCTGCTACAGAACGAAACTGGCCTGACGTATGCAACAACCACCATGCCTTTCAAGCAAAACCAGTCATCGAGAAAGACCTCTCACCCCATTCTTTGCCAGTCCTCCATACCTGACGAGCACGGCCAGTAGACACCATTGCCTCACTTTGCATCAAGCGGTAAGACCACCAAAATCTAGGGACCTTGAGTCGCCCCCTCCGCGGTAGGATCTTCGAGCCCAAAGACTTGATCTCGCCATCAACCGACTCTCGCAGACGAAAGGATGCCGCTGTGCAAAGAGACCCAGTGCCCAAGATGCCAGCCTTCCAACTCAAAAGGGGAACCACCGAATTAGATCGACACTGGAAAGCTGTGTAAACACAGCGAACTATGCAGAGGAGGTCTCCGCCTAGGCTTGGCATCGGACGCCGATGAGGGAACCCAAAGTCATGACAGCTAGGGTTTGGGAGGAGTCGAAACCCCATTTTTAATTTTATTGTTGTGTGGTGTGTTTAATTTTATTGTTAGGTGTCGTTAGTGCTATTAATAAAAGTTGATATATTTAATTTTATTGTTGTGTGGTGTGTTTAATTTTATTGTTGTGTGGTGTATTAAACTTTATTGTTGTGTGGTGTGTTTAATTTTATTGTTTTTTTAAGGAGGATATATATATATATATATATATATATATATATATTAAAAGTAATCACGATTACAATCGTTTTGAGGGGCATCCTGAACAGTAGCAGGAGCAATAATTAACCAAACAAAGTTAATAAATAACTCTAAGGCTACACCAACCATAAGTTGTTGAACTAGTTGATCGATTACATAGTGTTCGCGCACTTCTTGGAAATATAAAAACAATACTACTCCATGTTGATGTAGATTATCCTCATCCCAGAAAAACGAGCAGTGCTGCTAGCCAATACACTCAATTGTGGTTCTCACAGTACAGTAGTTTAACTGGAACGCATTGAAACAATAGAGAACAATCTCTACCAACATGCATGGAATGAAAAAAACTAATAGAAAACAAGAGCCTTCCTCGATACCAAACCAGAGAACATTTAGCCACGACATGAAGACAGTCTCTTTATTGATTAACCAAGCCAGGAGGTAGGGTCTTCGAAGAACAAAATACCCTAAACGACCATGTTGTCTTCCTGGATCCCAAATATGAAATCCAAACCAAAATTCACGACCCTCTACACCAGTGAGAGGGTGGCCCAATAGAGAAGCCCTTGACTGAACCCAAAAAACGTTAGGCACCCAAGTTGCACTGGGCACCCAAATTGCTTTGGGCACCCAATCAACTCATACCAAACCATTTTGCGGAATCAAACCAAACTCCGCCCCAAATAACGCCGATCCACGGTGAGGCCACTACACAGGAAGCCGCTGACGCCCTTGACCTAGCCAACCCACCATAGATCTGACATGATCCGAGGTGCAAAACCGCCACCATGCCTGGCAAGAAAAATCGGAAATCGAAAGAAGCCTCACATCCCCTCCTCTTCCAGTCCACCATAGCTGACGAACAAGGCCAGCAATCACCACCGCCTCACTCTTCATCGAGAGACCAGACCCCCAAAAACCAGAAGCCTTCAGGCGTCCCCTCCGTGGTCGGATCGTCCCACCCAAATCAGCAGTGAACTCGTCAGCAACCGCAAGGTCTCTTCGGCGAATGGACAGCACAGTGAAGGGAGAACCATAGCCCAAAGCACCGGCCTTCGGACTCGAGAGGGAACTCGCCGAATGAGATCGACGCTGGATGGCTGCATAAAAGCAATGAATTACGGAGAGGAGATCTCCGCCTGAGCATGGCGTCAGACGCCGTTGTGGAAACCCAAAGCCATGCCAGCTAGGGTTTAGGAGGAGTCGAGACCCCAAAGCCATTTTATAAATGTTTAATTTTATTGTTGTGTGGTGTGTTTAATTTTATTATTGTTGTTAATGATATTAATTAATCGCACAAATTTAAATTACACAAAGCAACACATTTTATTGTAGAAAATTAAGCAACTAGTACTACGAACAACAAATTCAAATAACAAGGTATACTAACTCTCTCTAGAGAGCAACTAGACGAAACCCTAGGTTTCGTATTCAGTCGTCAACGGCGGCGGTGGACCTTTGGGCCTCGCTACCATCGTCCGGATCTAGTAGAGGACGAGGCTAGTTCTCCTCTTTGGGTTACTACTGACGTGCGACCTTTCTTAATTGCTCTCGGCTTTGGTCGATTTGACTTGATTTGGGTCATGAGTCTTCTTCACCAGCAAAGGTTACGGCTGTGCGGCTTGCTTGGATCAGGCATGACGTGTTGCCGGTCGACCTTCCGATCAGACGGTTCTCGCTTCCGGGTTCTTCTCCAATTCGGCTCCTCCGATTTGGTTTGTCTCTCTTCAGTCTTCTGTTCATTTTTGTTTGTGCAGGAGCGATCATGATTTGTTGGAAAGGGCGGCCACCAGAGGTGTTTTTCCGGTAGGTTAGGTTGCTAATCACAACTGAGCTATTAGATTGGTCCTACTTTTGTTAGGCTTGGGGTAAGGCTTTTGGGCCTGACTGTGGGTCTGATATGAAGTGGGTTCTTCCAATGGTTTGGGCTCTAAGGGAGGGTGTTTTTCCACCCTCATCTATTACTTAGTAAGTTAGGTTTAGCCTACAATGATGACGCACATCGTCGGGGAAGCTGGTCTATGAGTTTTTGATTGTACCACAATTGCGTGCTCGGCGGTTGGATTTTCTCTAGTTAGAATAGTTTTTTCTTGATGTATTTCAACTTTGTAGGCTTGTTTTGAATAAACGAGCGGACATGACTTAATGAGCGGTACAGTTTAGTTTCCTTAGCTTGCCTGGCCTTCAGAATTAAGGGTACGTGTCTAGGAGATTGATGTAAAGTGCCCTTTTTTGGCCATGGTTAATGATTATTATCTGATTTCTACAAAAAGACAAATTCAAATAACACGAACCAACAAATTTAGCAACTAGTACTACGAACAACAATTTTATTGTAGAAAATTAAAATAACGAGCATTAGTTATTCTGTGAAAACCATTGGGTGGTATGAACCGGGTTATATGCGGTCAAGTCCGAGCTGTATCCATCAAAGGGTGTTGGTGCTTGAGGTTAGGGCTGGAATTGGTTTCCCAAATGTACCGTACCAACCGATTAGTCGATTACCACCCGAACCAACTAACTTGGTAACCGAAAACTCAACCAAATTAAATAGATAAAATTTTGTAAGTATGGAGACTTGATCCCTCAACCTCCCTAGAGAAAACTCACACCTTACCCACCAAAGTACAAGTTTCCTTTGTTTTATAATCACAAAAATTTGTATTTAATAAGTTCTTAACTTTTCATACAAAATAAAAAAATAAATGACCTACTTCCTCTCTCTTTCTTTCTTTTTGTCTTTTTTTTTTATTACATTCTTTTTGTCTTCTTTCTCTTCTTCGTTCTTCTTTATTCCTTCTATTTTTCTTTCTTTTTCTTTCTTCCTTCTGTTCTTTCTTTCTTCTTTCTTTTTTCTTCCGGTCTCTTTCTTTCTTTCTTTCTCTTATTCGTTCTTCTTTCTTCCTTCTATTCTTCTTTTCTTTCTTTATTTCTTCTTTCTCTTTCTTTCTTCCTTCTGCTCTATCTTTCTTCTTTCTTTTTTCTTCCTCCTGTTATTTCTTCTTTCTTCCTCCGCTCCCAGATCAATATTGAAGAGGCTTGATGAATCAAACTTGTAGAAAGCTCTACAAATAGTACAAATCTCCAAACTCAAAAGCTCTGCAACTCAGATTTGTTTCTCTTCCATTTCAAATTTCTTTCTTACGCAGAGAAATCTGAATTCGTAGGGATGGAGGCTTGATCGGTATACATCGGTAACCAACCGATACCGACTTCTCGGTACACCGACCTTTTGGGACGGTACTGGTATAGAATTTATGTTACCGACTATGGTCAGTTCGGTAATTGGTATGAGGCTTCAAGTGTCGGTACCGAACCGATTCCAGCCCTACTTGAGGTGGTTCCGGTGCACTAGAGCCTTCGACGTTGTCTGCCAAAGCCAATATACGTTTTTGCTTCTTCTCCCAATAATGCATTTTTAGTGGGAAAAACTTGGACGGATCCACCGACATCGTGCAAGCATCGTCAGCACGTTGCATGGCTTCCTCTTCCCGCCTCTCTAAGCACATTTGGGCCTCTTCAGCCCGCCTCTTAGCTCGCTCATCAGCTGTGTTAGCATCCTCATACATCTGTTGTCTTTGTTCATACTCGCGATCATTTTGTTTTGCACATTTCTGCATTTGCATTCGCAAGAGAGCGGCATCGTCTTGCTTGCCTTTTTTCTTAGCTGCTTTCGCCGCTTTTTGTCCCAGCGGGCGTGTCTGCCTTGAAAAGGATGGGGCCCCATCTACTTCACTCGAGGGTGTTCCGTCGTCGTCCAAGTCAATAGATGCAGAAAACCTTGGGATGTTGAAGTCCATAGATGGGGGATTCGAAAACTTTTGGCAATTCAACAAATGTGGCCAACAATGCTTGAAAGTGAATGATGATTTGCCTTTAATCAATTCGTAGAATATCGACTTACCTTGTAAAACCTATATACATAATAAAAAGAATATTAGCTCATTAATATATGAGAATATATTAATTCAATAATTATTATAATTACATGACAAACAATGCTAAATTATGATATTAATATTTTGTTTTGTTACATATCATGATTACAAATATTAATTCATCAATTATTATAATTACATTAAATAACAACTATTACGTAATATTACATAACTAATGCTCGTTATTAAAAGGACTAAATTCAGTTTACCACCCTGAACTTTAGTCTGAAAATCATGTCAGTCTCTGCTCTTTCAATTTCATCAGTAACACTCATGTACTTACCAATTTCATCAGTTTAATCCAATCTGACAATTTTGATTGTTAAGTAAATGATGACTTATGTAACTTTATGTTGTGAATCAATATTCACAACTCAATCCACAGCAAACAAGAATAGCTATTCAACATGTAATTGCAGAAAATAAATCAAAACAATAACTTTATGGTACCAAAAATAAATCTGAATAATGCCATGGACTTATATTAGAAGCTGCCAAAACAGAATAGTCAAACAAGTTTTCTGAAAACATAAACTTCAATACAATTGAAAGAAAATAAAATAACTTTCAAAACAAGATCATAAAATTTTATTCTGCTCCCACTAAACCTATGCATCTAATGTAGGTAGGACTCCTATATTAGCTGCATGCTTCTGGAAAACTACTACTTGTAATGCCTTGGTAAAAGGGTCTGCAAGCTGTGAATCTTTACCAATGTATGTAATTTCGATTTCACCATGTTTGACTCTTTCTCGTACGCCGTAATACTTCAAGTCAATGTGCTTGGAGTTAGTTGATCTCTTATTGTTCTTGGTGAAGAACACAGCAGCTAAGTTGTCACATAAAATTTTCAAAGGCCTTGAAACAATACTGTCAACAACTCGGGTCTGTGTGAGAAAGTTCTTGATCCACATACCTTGACAAACACCTTCATAGACAACTATGAACTCTGCTTGCATAGTGGATGTGGTTGTCAAATTTTGTTTCATTGTTTTCCAAGCTACAGCTCCTTGTGACATCATAAAAACATAACCCAAAGTGGACTTAGAATGATCTGGATAATTTCCAGCAAAGTCAGAATCTGTATATCCCACTACTTCAAGCTCTTTGCTCCTCTTATACACAAGCATGTGTGATTTTGTTTTCTGCAAGTACATAAGTACTTTCTTTCCAGCAATCCAGTGCTCTTGGCCTGGATTAGACTGAAATCTGGACAACATGCCCACTGCAAAAGACAAATCAGGTCTGGTGCAGACTTGAGCATACATGAGACTTCCAACAAGTCTGGCATAGAGTTTAGACCTCATGTTTTCTGTTTCTAAGGCAGTTTTGGGACATTGCTGTTTGTTGAGCTTGTCACCCTTTGACATTGGAACATCTCCAGGTTAGCACTTTTCCATCTCAAAACGTTTTAGTACCTTAGAGATATAGTTCTGCTGAGATAAACCCAATAACCCTCTGCTTCTGTCTCTCTTGATCTCTATTCCCAGTACATAACTAACTTCCCCCAAATCCTTCATATCAAAGTGTTTTGACATGAATTTCTTTGTGTCATGTAGTAGGTTCAGGATGCTGCTAGCTAGGAGGATGTCATCAACATATAGGATTAGGAAAATAAAATGGCTCCCACTGGTTTTAAGATAGATACACTCATCAACTAAGTTCTCTGTGAAGCCAAAAGAAGTGACAACAGAATCAAACTTCAAATACCACTGTCTGGAAGCTTGCTTTAATCCATAAATCGATTTATTTAATTTACAGACCAAATGCTCACTTCTAGATTCAACAAAACCCTCAGGTTGTTTCTTGTATATGTCTTCTTGAAGCTCTCCATTTAGAAAAGCAGTCTTGGCATCCATCTGGTGTAATTCCATGTTGAATTGTGCAACCAGAGCCATGATTATCCTAAAGGCATCCTTAGTGGAAACTGGTGAGAATGTTTCAGTGTAATCGATGCCCTCTTGTTGTGGAACCCCTTTGCCACTAATCTGGCCTTATGTCTCTCTATACTGTCATTTGCATTCCTCTTGGTTTTAAACACCCACTTGTAGCCTATGCACTTCTGATTTTTAGGTGGCTCTACAAGTTCCCAGACCTCATTTTTAAACATTGATTCAAGCTCTAACTCCATTGCTTCATTCCATTTATTACTGTGAATGTGCTCAGTGGATTGCCTGAATGTGATTGGATCATCATCTTCCCCCCAATCATATTCAGCTTCTGGGAATACACTTCAAAACCCTCAAAAGCTATAGGTTTTCTTGCTCTAGAGGATCTTCTAGGCTCTGGAATTAATGGTGCAGGCTGAACTGGCAAGGGCTCAGGGTTATGCTGTAAAGGTTCATGAATTTTCTGAGCTGGAATTTGGTCTGCTGGAGCTTCGGGTGCAATTTGTGCTTGCTGTACAAGGTTTTGTGCAGTCATGTTTTCTGGAATTTGTTCTGAAATATGATTCAAAGGCAAGATGGGATCAAGAGGCATTGAAACGGTGGCTATTTGTGGTGTTTCAGGGCTGTACTCTTCCACTTCTTCAAGCTCAAGGTTCTTTGGATCCTTGTTAAAAAACATTTCATCAAGGAATTTGGCTTTGTTGGTTTCAACAATTCTGGTGGTGTGAGTGGGAGTGTAAAATCTGTAGCTTTTGGATTTTTCAGGAAAGCCAATGAAGTATAAGCACTGATGGTTTTGGGGTCAAGTTTTTGTATGGAAGGATTATAAATTTTTGCTTCAGCTTTGAAGCCCCAAACGTGGACATGATGAAGACTTGGTGTTATGTTATTCCACAATTCAAAAGGAGTCTTGTTAACAGATTTGCTAGGTGACCTATTGGTGAGATAGTTGGCTATTTTCAAGGCTTCACCCCATAGAAATCTAGGCAAACCCGAGGTACACATCATGCTCCTAACCATATTAAGCAAAGTCTTATTCTTCCTCTCTGCAACCCCATTCTGCTCAGGTGTACCAAGTGTGGTATATTGAGCTTGAATGTCATGCTCCTGCAAATACAGTGCAAATGGCCCCTTATGTTGGCATCAATCTTAAAACCAAGATCACAAGCACAAGCACTTTAGATACAATACACATGCATATGAGATTGTATAAAATACCAGAATAGGAGTTCATACCTTGTGCAGACATGGACGACATCTTGCAATTCAAGTGAGGGACAGTGAAAGTCTTCTGCTTTTCTCTAACCTTAGCACTCTCTATGGGACAAGTAAACTGTATGCTTGATGATGATAGAGAAAGTAGGGACCTTCACCTTATATAGGAGTTTAATGTCTAGGTCTCACCCATAAAGAGAATCCTAGCATTAAACACAATAACTTGAATAGATTCCTTAATAGATTTCCTATACACATATCATATATCTAGTTCCCTTATGAAACTAGGAATATGATCTCAATATCTATCGTTTCCAGATTTACGAATAGATTACAAGAATAGATTTCATATACAATCCCATTACTTAATTTACAAGTTAAATGTCTAATCAATGCTAAGTAATCTTGATGACAATGATGAGTTCACTTTAATTCTTACACTAATGTGGCTCAAAGTGGGACCCACTTTTTGATGATGTGGCAATGACATGGATTTGGGTCACGTCAACACTTAACGGTCAAAATTGACGGAATGGACTAGACTGATCAAATTGGTGAGTATAAGGGTATTATTGATGAAATTAAAACAGCAGAGACTGACATGATTTTTTGTCTAAAGTTCAAAGTGGTGAATTGAATTTTGTCCTAAAATTAATGTTTAAATTCTACGTTAAACCAAGACCGTCCATTTTGAAATGGACTGATCCTGGTCGTTGGTTCTTTGTGACCGTTGGGTCACTTTGCGCAAGCGACAGGGGCTAGGGCCCATGTGTCGGCTTGTGTTTTAGGGGTTGACTTACGCGTGCGCGCATCCTGCCTCTGTCTCCACTCTCTTCCGCATGTGTGGAGCACGCAAGGCTTCGGCGGGCTTCTCTTGCTCCTGACGTCAGCGACGCAAGTGGGCTTGTGGGGGCCACCGATAGATTTTGAGTCCCGACTTGGTTTGAGTCTAACTCTGGGTATTTTCTGAGATTTAGGGCTGAGAATTGATGGGTTGGAGAAGATTTTGGACTCAAAATAGGTATAGATCGTTAGGGTTGCAGATGCCCTAAGATGTGACGTCGAGCACTAAGAAAGCCATTCTAGAGAGCTCAGTCGTAAGGAGAAGCCCTATTAAATGAGATAAACCTTAAATTCTTGTTAATTCTCTCCTAAGAGAATAGCCTTCTTGATGGATAATTCTTGGGTTCACCCCTTGGGTGAACTTGCATATTCACCCCCCATTGTGATTAATATATTTCCACCTTATAATTTCATAATTCAACCATTCCAATTTTAGATTATTCTATATAGATCATCTCTGCAAAAAAAATCAATTGAATTGGAGATTGTTTAAGTATCCAAATTTATGAAACAAATGAACGGTTATGACAACAATTACTACTATTATGATGAACCGTCTGTTTATTTCTTATAAATGAGTGACCAAAATATCTCCAAATTAATTGATTTTTTGCATAAATGATCTCTATATTATGTTATAATACATGAACGGTTGGATCGTTAAAATTTGAATTTAAAATGTGTTAATTGTAAATGGGGTGAATATGCAGGTTCACCCAAGGGGTGAACCCAAGAATTATCCCTTGTTGATTACCAAAAGAATGCCAAATCCATAGAAAAGTCGAAGAAACTCTAACAATATTATTGATAATTCAGAACAACCAATTAATTTGCCAAATGGTTACAACGATTCCTAAACAATAATTAAGAAGGTTATATCTAAATCAAATCTAAAATTACCTAAATTCAAGATTGAAAGGTTAACAAATGAAAGGTGACGGATATCTCTATACCAAATAGCTAGGTATCAGTCTAGGAGTAAACTCTTCATAAGCACAATTCATTGTCCAAAAAAAAAAAGCACAATCAAAACATTTAGAATATCAGAAAAATAGTCCATTAACCACACCAGAAATATAATTAGTTTCATGATTTCTCAACCAATGAGTGTTTGCCAAGAATTTCTCAACCTTGAGAAATTCATGTCAAACTTAACATATCCAACATGAACATTAAAAATTCATAAACCTGGATCAGACTTTAGAGATATAAAGTTGATCCACCAATAAATCGTACAACACAAGAAGCATAGAACTTTTGCATTTATCATCATCTGGGAAGACTATTTGGAGGGAAATTGCGTAATGGTTCCCTTCTCAACAACTCTGTTTCCCTGCACAAAACAACATTAAGAAATGCTTATTATAAGTGGCTGAAACAAACGTCTAAACCAATGTGAAACCTAAGGTCTCATCAAACTAGAGCTTACTTCTTGAGCTCTTGCTCTTCACCCTGTCTAGGCTGCAAGGTTGAAGACTTGGCACCCTCAGCATTCATTCTATGTGTTCTGGTCAGAAAATTTTAACAAGTCATATAAATAATGATAGATTAGAACAAACTGATTTGCAATAGAACCTTGTCCCTTCATAGTTTGTACACTAAAAGTACTACAAAAATCAAGATTGGGAAAATGTCATATTCTCACTCTGCACACTCTTCATCGACGAAAATCTCAATGCAGGCACTAGTACCAGCTACTCCTCCGGTTCTAGGCACAGGTCTTTGACGAACCTGAAATAATTAAACCCAGATAGGAGTTCATAAAGTCGCTGCGAGAATATCAAGTAGAAAATGTTGCTATATTAGAGCAGGAGAGGATATGAAACCTTGTATGATGTCCACTTGGTAGGGATGGCACTATTTTCTTTATTTCTCTCAGCTCTAGGTCCAAGGGTGTGCCACGAATTCAGGTCTCTCTTTGGTACGTCTGATTGGTCAAGAGAAATTGAATCTTCTTTATAAATGCTAAGCGGAACCCGAGTCCTATAAAGACAGTACAACATAAGGTCTCATGCACCAGTATGTTAACAGATCATAAAACAATAGTACGCTCACAGGTAACACAAAGTATGTCCACATTGAATAAGGATCCTCAAACTGAAGGAAGAACTTTGTGAAAACAACATAAAAGAAGAATAAGAGCAAGAGAGAGATGAAAATTCTGGCTAATGGAATGGATACAGGCATGAATGATATAGAAATATAATACAAAAACAGAAACAGGCAAAATGAAGTTTAAGTCAAGAGATAAGAAAATTAAAAAAAATATGTTGATGACAATGGAGAGGCTAAAGTCACCATAAACATAAAAGTATTGAACTGCAACATTATTTTGGAAAGATCTTTATGCAAGAACATGAATCCTGTGATGTAAATGGCATCAAGATATGTTGAGAATCACTTTCACTGCATATTACATATTACCGAAACCAAACAAAATTACTTTCAGCTTCAATGAACATTAGCATAACAATCATTTTCTTCTTTCAAGAAAAGAAACAAATAAGAATCATTAATAAAACCCTTCAGCACCTTCTTTTCAAATCACAGAAGATCCAAACCATAATTTAACTGATAATGGACATATAACTTATTTGGTTTTAGGTGATAGGTTTACAAGTTTCTAGGGTTCATCACAGTTCAGGAGAAAGAAGTTTACTTGGAATCCAAAGAAAACAAAGTATATAGAACTCCATATGCTCACCTATCTAGCTTCACATTCTTCTTCAACAAACCAGAGCTCTCACTTGCCTGAAAACCTGCAACATCTCTAAGACTTGAGTAATGCAGGAATACGATTATCATTTCTTTTCTGAAGGAATATAATAATCCAGAAAGTAACAACGAAACTTACGATTTTCTCCCTTGGCAAGGACAGTTCCAAAACTTCGGGTGGGTATGCGTTTCTCTGCCGAATCCTCCTGAGAGTTCAAAAAGATTGAACTGTAAATGGCATGTACAAAACCAGTATTAAATATATCCTGCACAAAGAGTTTATAAGTTGCATACCTCTGAAGCTTTTGGTGGTCTTCTCATTGAGCGTGCAAGAAATTTCCGAAATACATCACTCAATTTTTCTATGGGCTGAGCATTCCTGTAAAATGGAATAGTAATGGCTTAATGCATGTCTACAATGAGTAAGAAACATAAGAAATGAGATATCAAAATCAACATATGATGACCTAGATATCCCAAGATTTAATAGTTCATTGGCAGCTTTCACTTTGTTCTTGGATTCCATGAGCAACGCATAAGATATGTAGAACTCAGAATGTGTCTTCCCAATTTCATTTGCATGTAGAAAACTGAATATGACTTCAGCATCCGCACAATTTTCAGCCTGCACAACCAATATCATTCACAATTGAGGATATGAAACTGACACCTAGAAGGGATAGAACCGGAACAGATAATTGTAAATTTGAAAATCAAAAGGAAAAGAACCCACATATTCCAACCAGACTTTGAGATAACGAAGATCATCCTTGTAGCGTTCTGAATGCCAAAATGTCCGCACACATTGCTCATATATCACAACCAGTCCCGAGAAATCTCCACCAGGGGGAAATGCTTCCTGAACCCACTTGATACACCTGATAGAGAGAGAGAGAGAGAGGAAAACATAAGGTTGCATTTGGATGAAATGATTTCAAGAGATGAATTTGCTTTTGTTATGAAAAACTATGAAAGATTGGATAAATATGTTTGCTATAGCATGCAGCACATTTGAAATGGGTTTGAAAACTACACACAATGAGTCATTTGCTTCAAATCTAGGTACAGAGGAACTGCAATAGTTCAATCAAGCAATTTAACTACATAATGTTAAATGAATCCCCCAGAATGAACCCTAATGGGTTTCTCAAAACTCAAAATTACTAATAATAACAAAAACCCTACATATTTTGTTTTCTCCGCAACACGTAACAACAACACACTTACGAAATGGAAAAGATGGATATGAAATTATCGGAATGTAAGAGTAGACAGTAGTCGGTACTCATTTAGCTAGATTGGATGCAATACATGTGACATAGGTTTCGTAACTATACCGAAGGAATCATTTCAAATCCATGTGCTCTCTTCTTTTTCTTATTATTCAATTCTAGGTATAGATGAACAGCAATAGTTGGATTGAGAAATTCAACATTTGTTTTCTGACTCTCTCTCCAATAAGTATCAACAACTCACTTACGAAATGGAAAAGACCGAAATGAAAACATTGAAATGTGAGAGTAGAAAGTAGTCAGAACTCACTCGAGCCATGGCTGCAGAGGGTCATCTCCTTCATACTCGTCAATTGCTTGAATCAACCGCCTTACCATTAAAAAGAAAAACCAATCAAAATAAAAACAAAGGGGCATACATATAGATAAAAAGTGAATGAAGATGAAGTTTCGAGAAGAAGACCTTCGCTGGTCAAAGAGGGACTTCTTGAGTTGATCATCTGTTTGAGCTTTAAGAGCGTCGTTTAAGATTTCAATTTTGCGGCCTCTCTTCAATGGCCTCACGTTCTCCTTGAACAGCTCCCACTCGTTTCCAGTCTCTCGCTTCGATGCCAGGAACTCAGATTCTGGATCCAACATCTCTATTTTCTCTATTTCAATTCCACTGTCCGCCATACTTACTTACTGCAAAGATTAAATAGAAAAAATTCCCAAAGAAAAATTCAAAATTCAAAATTCAAGACGAATAATTTGTAGCAAAATTAAAAACCCATGAAAAATTGGAGGATACCCATAACAGATACTACAAGATTCCATCAATATTTTCCTGCTTTGTGTTCGGTAATTTCAAAAATGAAGGAAAGGGGAAAACTTTCTGAAGCTTACCTGCAGACAGGAAACGAAGCAATCCAACGGAAACTATAGAGTGAAAGATCTGAGAAATCTCCGGTGGGGAAGAGAGTGAATGACAAGTTGAAGATTGAAATCTACGAAGGGGGATGAGCCGATGAGGTGAGAGAGGTTGAGAGAGGTGGTGGTGGTCGCAGCCTGACGAAGAAAGTTTAGTTGTTTTTTTTTTGGGTTATTTAAAGTTTAAATTGAAACGGCTACTTCTCCCGCTCCACAAGGTTGTTTGTTTTGAACTTTGGTTCAATGTAGAACACTCACCAAGTGCGTATCCAATGGGGATCCGGATTCTCTGCTATAATAGAATGTGCTAGGATCTGCTTGGGTTTTAACTTGAGATCGACACGTCACAAAAACACAATCCAACGACTCGAAGCAAATGTTTTCAAACAAGCCCAATTTCGATGGATGCAGCAGATCTCCTCACTTCCCCTTTGCTGTTCATGGCATATCTCAACTGCTCTGAGCCTCTGAACTAGTTTCTGTACTGATAATTCAACCCAAATATTCACATCGTGCGGGACTAGATTGTGGGAGCTTTTCTGGGCTATTTAACTTTGGTTTTTCTTAACAAGTTGGCTATGTAGATTAAGGGGATCGTAGATAGGCATACAAGGATTGAGTTTCAGGACATTAGAAACAAAAACTTCAAATCATTATCGAATACGCATAAAGACAGTTCTGGAACAACTTGTGCAAAACAAATTTTGCATCATTGATTCAGTGATGTGAAAAATATGAGGAGAAACTTTAATGGCACAAGTTGAAGATTTGAGTCGGATCGACGATGGTAGCAAATGGGTGGGGTGTGAACGAAAGGCTCTTGAGTTGGCCAAGCTGCTTCTACAATGTCACCGGACTCAGATCTGGGACCTTCTGACTAGTCAAGGGCATCTCCGATATTGAGTAAGCCGTGCCTCCGTCACAGAAGTTTCTTTTGGTTCAGAGAAGAAAAGGACGTCTCAGGGAAGAGGGGAGAAGTTAGTTATACGCTGCTTCGTATGGAAGTTGGGCTCTCTGAGAATTATCATTGTTGAGTCGTTGGATTGTGTTTTTGTGACGTGTCGATCTCAGGTTAAAACCCAAGCAGATCCTAGCACATTCTATTATAGCAGAGAATCCGAATCCATCCAATGGAGAGTGAGGTTATATAATTTTAAATTTTTTGTGTCCTCCAACATATGCAGGGATATATTTTAGAATTTTACTATATCATGCACAATTATTATTTATTAATTAAAAGTTTATGGAGACATGTCTGAAAAATTAGCAGACATGTCCAATACATAGTTCAAGCCCGATGAAAAAGTATATAGATGAGTAACACCCGAAATGATAAGTGTTGGTTTTGGAATCATTTGGATCTCAGATGATAGTTAATTGGTAAACTTCATGCCACATTTAAGCTTTTGAGGCTTACAAAAATGGTCTGATGTGGAAGGTACACATGAGTCTGTATTGATCTTAGACTATTGAATTTGGATGACGAACCAAACTTCAAGCTTAATAGTTAAGATCATAACATGGAGAAATGATGAAAAGAGAATCTAAAGTAAATTATAGCATATGGATAAGGCTATGGTATGTTAACATTTTTCATACATAATGAGGAGAAAAAACAGTCATTAAGGTAAATAAGGTCTTCATTAGACTAAATTAGGTTTTCGTTTGAGTAATTAAGTCATGAAAGTGGTAATTGTAATATCTTATCACTTGACAACACATGTTATCACTTCGATAACTCATGTGGTATTGTGGTAATTAACTACGAAAAAGTCCTTGTTAAAATAAATAAGGTTCTCATTAGAGTAAATTAGATTCTCATTTGAGCTCGACCAAAAAAAAAATTTCTCATTTGAGTAATTAAGTTCTAAAAATAGTAATTGTATATATGTCATATGTTAACATATTGTAAAATTTTACCCCCCATATTATTTTCAAGCACAAATTTATACATGTCAAATGCCATTATAGTAGCAATATTTCGTTTGGACTAGACCAACAAATGATACGTCCATTAATATTTCATTTACAACATAAAAATACCATTATCATACGAGATAGGCTAGGGTACGGTGATGTATGTCATACCCCCATTTACAATTTTTTTGAACAAAAAATTACATCTAATTGAACCAAAATTACTACATTGACAACAAAGTTACCACATTCGTTTTACACTATTTACATATAATTGAACCAAAATTACAACTTTGATAACAAATTGTTCATAAATTTGTAACAAGGTCATAGATGGAGTAATTACCTCTAATAGAACAAAGATTATACAAAAAAAGACTCTCGTTACCATAATGACAACACATTTTATTGTTATATTTGTAAATGGAGGTATGACATGCATCTCAGTATTGTAGAACTTCCCTTATCATACTTCCATGTTTCACCAAATTAGCTTAAAACAATATCCTTAAGTCATAAAGAGACTATATGCTTTTCTTTGGAGCAAATGCACCCATTTTGAAGGGCAAATGCCAATTTTTAGACCAAGGTAATTTCACTATTAATCTAAATTGGCAATTGTAAGGCCCTTTGGCAATACAGTAATTAAAGACAATTTTGTTGTCAATACACTATTTAAACTTTAAATATGATTTATTAATTAATTTATGAATGAATTTGATTTATTAATTAATTTAAGGGGAAAAAATCACTTTTAATCACTCAACTTTAACTCATTCGACACTTTCGTCCATGAACTTTGAAAAACATCATTTTCGTCTCTTAACTTCAGCACCAACTATCACTTTGGTCCTCCGACCTATTTTTTCGATAAAATAAATAACGAGACGCATCACGTATCCTTTCAAGCATCAGTCGGAAGGGACGGATTTAACAATGATGAAAGGGTACATGATGCGTCACGTGATTACATGATCCATTTATTTAATTGTACAATGCAAATTTACAAAGTTGGTCATACTGTCCATGCATCTATAGTTGGACGTGTAGGAGACTCTTTCCCACGCTCATTGGCAGAGTGACAATGTGGCTCAGCGGCTAGCACACACAACTTTTTTTTTCTTGTCCAAATTTGTATCGGACTAGTGATTTAGACATAATCCGGGATGTTTTGTTTCAACATTGTAATGAACCCTATCTTTGAATCATTGAATTAAACAATATTCCTTCAAAGAAATTCGAATTTCCGTACAAAAAAAAATGAGAAAAATGAAAAACAAAGGGAAGAGAAAGACTTTGCCTGATTGGTTGCTTTCGTCCCGGGTCCAACGATAGTTTGTTGTTGTGGATAAGGATAGAACACGCCAATGAAACAAAGCTGTCTATCATGAATTCTGTATGCGACTGTTAACAACCCTACCAGTACCACAACTCGAAAGGCCCACCAAAAGAAAGGTATTTGAACTCAAACCCCGAGTGAGTTAAATAAGAACCATGGTTAAGCCCAATCAATTATTAAACCCAGCCAATAAAAGCAAGAGGAAGTGAAATCGCTTCGTTTGTCTAAATACTGATCGTGAAGAAGCAGCTTTCAGTTCAAAAAGGATGGCGTGTTTATCACCATCATCTTCGACTCTGCGATTCTCTCATAACGATTTATCGTCGGGCTCGGCGTCGTTTGCTGGATCGGATCGGGCCGTTTGGGTTCCGAATCCGACGCGGAGGAACGGAAACGGCGTCGTGTGGGTGAGAGAGAGGGCGATGAGAGTGATGGCGGTGGCCAAGTACAAGGGAACACAGATGAGAGAGAAGCATCTGACGGAGATGATCGAGAAGAAGGTTCTGGAAGCGAAGAAGGTGTGCGGGGAGGGAGATCCGATCACGGACGAGTGCAAGGTGGCGTGGGACGAGGTGGAGGAGGTGAGCCAGGCCAAGGCCGATCTCAGGCGAAAGTTGGCCAAGGACAGTGATCCTCTCGAGTCGTTTTGTGAAGACAATCCTGAGACCGACGAGTGCCGAATCTACGAAGATTGATTACCACCATCACCATCATCATCATCATTACATATATAATTGTGTCACCCTTCTACTGTGTGCTTGCTCTCTGTGTGTAAGCGTAATGTATGAAGCCTGTAGTGTATCATGTATTCTTTGCTATTATTATGTTGTAAATTAATTGGTGTTCCTTATAGCCAATTTCTTGAGGGTATTGATCCTGCAATCAACGAATGAAATTGCCAAAGATCAAGGAGCCAAAGAAAACAGACCGGTTCTTAAGTGTGAATCTGTCATGGGTTGGTCTAGTTTATGGGGATTGAGAATGCGCATATATGTAATTTAGCAACTTCATATCATGGCCAAACCATGGCATAAACAAGTAACAACTTACAACAATAATACCTACCTACTGAATTTATTTGCTTTATTTTTCTCTATCATTGAATTTAGAGTCAAGGACAACTGAGTAAAACCACAAGTCGAGTTGGCAAGAATGTTCATGTGTGGAAACTTCCAAACTCAGTGATTTTCCGTTTTCAAAAGTTTGGGAAACGGAAACGCGAGGGAAACTCGATGGAAACGCGTTTTCAGTTGATACCTAAATGAAACGTTATGGAAACGCAGATTTCCAAGATTGGAAACGCAGATTTCCATGATTGGAAACACAGATTTCCAATATTGGGAACGTTTTGCGTAAAAACTAGACCTGCAGATCTACATGTGGAGAAAAGAAGAGGACAAAAAAGAAAGGGAAGGGAAGAAGAAAAGAAGAGAGAAATCATAAGAAAAGAAGAGAGAAAGAAGAAGAAGAAGATGAAGAGGAAAGGAGAAGAAGAAAAAAAAAAAAGGTATTGGCTGATGAAGAAGAGGAAGAAGGGGAACACGGTAATCTGAGGAAGAAGAAGATAGAGAATGAGCTGAGCTTTTGCCCTTTTTTAAAACAAAAAAAGAACTTGAGTTGATAAATAAATACAAACTTTGTACAAGATATCAACAAACAAGAGGAATGGTACAGTGAAAAATCGACTTAACATTACTTCTAATGACAACCCTTGTCAACATGAGTACCAAATTTATTTTTTAATTAATTATGATATTCAGTTTTAAGTATTTGTATATAATTATATAATATTTTATTCGCATTTTCTTACTCGAATTTTCTATTGAATTTTCAAGATTTGCCGTTTACGTGCTTCATGGGGAACCCCCACCCATGTTCGAAACCAGCCAATTGTACTTTGTGGTCAGAGCGAGGAAACATTTAACGAAAACCGCAAAATTTCGATATAAAATAAAAAAAGAATAACCGAGTAAGAAATTCATTGAGTAAGTGAACAAACCAATGGTGTTTATGTTCGTCTTGCTTATAGAGGCTAACATCCAAACCATGAAAAGTTCTTGTCAATCTTAAATATTCGTTTCTCAGGTGTAAGTAAATTTTTTTTGGACAATTAGGTGTTAAAAGTTCAACATTATTGCTCAATGAGTCGATGGTGCTTAATTATGTTCTTCATGTTTATTGAGGTTAACGGGGTGTTGCTCACCTCACCGTTTTACGGTGGTTTGCTAATTAGATTTATCTCTCTCCCTCAAAATAAAACAAGAGCTTTAAATTGGTGGCCAGACGAGGCTTGTCAAAGACCCAGACAAAATGGAGCCAATTAAGTACAAAGGAGCTCTTCCACAAATATATATATATATAGTTCCAACGGCTAGAATGACACTATGGCTCTGCTTCAGCCACCAGCTTCGCCTTGTTCCCTTTCCTCTTTCATTCCCCGTCCTCAATCTCTAGCCCTAAAATCCAGAGCCAACCTCACATTTACCAAGCGTCGTCGTTCTGTATGCAAAGCTTCATGGCAAGAGGTATGCTCCTCTCTCTCCAATTCCATTTATTCACTGTGATTGTCACTTCACTGCTGACGTATTCATTGGTCTTTACTCTGAAGCTTGTGGGAGTTGTGGTGTTCTCGGCGATTCCATTCACCGCTGTGAAAGCGATAGCCAATAGCGCTGTCGGAGAGTCGCTGCAGAGGCGATTGGAGGAAAGGAAGAAAGCTGCAGTTGAGAATTCCTCCAGGTTTAAGGCCTTGGCCCAAAATGCTCGAAAACGGAGGTAATTTCGGGATTATCTATACATCTAAAACACTCCATGGTTATGTAATTATCAACACCATACAATCATTTTTACTCTATTCATTCTATACAGTTGGTGTTTCTTGTAACATGTCAGCCATAACTTTCATTCATTCTTCTAGTCATACAGAAGGTTTTTCAATAGCCAATACACTTGTGGAAAGATGAATTCATGTGTTTATCTCTAGTTTCTAATGTGCAAGCCACTTATATAATTTATTCAAGCTTCAATAGTTCAATAGATCTCTATCTGTTAAGTTGGCCATAGCCGCGGTCTAGCTAGTCATCTGCTGAGGTTTCATTTCGAATATATCATGACATATATAAACTAAGATCAATTTACTGAGGACTTTGTTTGGGCACTACCAACTATTAATTACTAATATTCTATCAAACAAAAATTGTAGTTTTTAATACTTCATATAGAAATCATTGTTCGTGAACTTGTCTAGTCGAAGATCTGTATGGAATCCCTAACTTGCTGTAAATATGTATTCACTATGTGGTGGTATATTTTACAGTTTGTGGTATGGAGAAGAGCGTCCCCGCTGGCTTGGTCCAATCCCATATGATTATCCTCCATATCTTACTGGAGAACTACCTGGGGATTATGGTTTTGATGTTATAGGTCTGAGCAAGGATCCTGTGGCTTTCCAAACATATTTTAAGTAAGCTGCTTTTTCATTTCTGTCTTCAATATACTCTTCTCACTGAATACTTATAATTTATTACAGAATCCTATTTGATTTTAGCTGAGATTCTTTTTATCACGATAGATAGAGGGTCACAAATTCTTAGATAAAATACGACTTCATAATGAGGCCACGTGACCCTCTATTGCCTCTTATATTTTATTTTATTTTCACTTTGGCTGTGGATGGTGGTGAGCAGATTACTAGAAAAGGCAAAGGAGATGAAGCGCATTGAAGGTTTCTCATTTGCAATATGCACATGATACTATTTTCCTTGTGTCTGGTGCAAGTGAAGCTGGTTCAATATTCTGTCAATCTAGATTGTTTTTGTGGTTTATCTGATCTGAAAAGTGAAATGCTGCTTGGTGGGCGTTAATTCTGTAGAATGTAAAGTGGAAAGGTTAGCAAACCTATTAGGATACTCTTTTGGGTCTTGGCCTTGAAGTACTTGGGTCTTCCTCTGGGAGGGGGTAATCCCAGAGCACTGATCTTTTGGAATCTGGTTAAGAGAAGTTAGAGAAAAGATTGCAAAGTTGAAAGATGGATTTCCTCTCCAGGGCAGTCAATTTACTCGGGTTTCAAGGTGTTTTCGAGAGTCTACCAACCTACTACTTGTCTTTGTTTAAAATCCCATAAGGGGTGGTGGCGAGAAAATGGAGATGATGATGAGGAACTTTCTTTGAGAAGTGTAAGGGAAGGTAGCTAAGATCACTTAATTAAATAGGGGATTGGTGTCACAAAGCAGAATCAGTGACCTATTGAAGAAACATTTGGCTTTGTTTGCCGGAGGTTTCGTTTGGAAAGCGAGTCTCTCTGGCATATTGTGATAAGAAACAAATATGGGATTACGACAAATGGGGGGATGCAGATGTGGTGGTAAGAGGTTCTATTTAAGTCCTTGGAAGGATATTTTGCATGGACTGGATACCTTCTTTGCGTGCTGTCAGGTTGCAGTGGGAAAGATGGATAGGTTAAGATTCTGGAAGGACTTATGGCTGGGGGACAGTTCGTTGAAGTCATTGTTTCCAAATCTCTTTACTTTTTAGTCAATCCAGGTACCACAACTCAACCATAGCTGCATCTGTTGAACACTCTGTCTACCTTTTGAGTTGGCATTTTGGGTTTAAGAGGAATTTATATAATGCAAATATGAAGCAGCTCTCTTCCATGCTACTGCTGCTGGAAGGTGCTAGTTTTTTCCCTTCTAAAAATGACTCTTGAATATGGAAATTAAAAACTGTTAGAAAATTTAATCACAATATTGAATTTTCTATTTTAGTGAATGGAAAATGTGAAGGGTTATACCTGTTGGAATATGGTTGAAAGGTTGTTAACATTTGAAAGGTTGCATTGCTTGGCTTTTCTAAAGGGTTACAATTTTTCCTAACAGGTGTATTCTCTCTTATAAATAAAATGCTTTTACTGCATTCATTTATGAATTCTAATGAGTATCACATTTAGGTTTCTCTAGTTTGATAGTGCACTTCATACCTAGAGATTAAGAGTCTTTTGAGAGAAAGTTCAAATATATTCTGGTTCGCTGTTTCTTGCTTATTGAAGTGCTACTTTCGCAAGAAGAAAGATCGTTGTATCCTGGGAGACATTTGCCAATAGAAACCTTGAAGCACCTGTGAGGGGCAATCTTGTCTTAAGGCTATAGTATTTAATACTAGCCTCGATCTATTGTTAAGGTTTTTCTGGACTTTTCTTACATTTATCTAGCATGATTTATAAGATTTTGTATGCATTGAATTTCTGAATTTAATAGCATTATTTTATCTTGAGTTTTGTTATAAATATAGCAATTAGATCACCATATTTTCTAACAAAAACAGCTGAGATTCTATCTTAGTAGGAGTGCTCCTACGTTAGCAGGACACATTCCTATCGGGTCGTGCCTGGCAGCTGGTAGACTTCCAAAAGAGGTTGTAGAAAAAGAGTGGTTGATACCAGGATACGCTCTTTGAAGGATGTTAATCTATAGGCCACAAAGTAGCTGCAATTGCTATTTCATTCCCTCTGCAATCCTTAGCGAGTTCTTGGATGAATTTTAGCTTTTGATCCTATTTATCATCTCTGGAAAGCAAAAATTTCTTCCAAGATTAAGATTCTCCCTTGAGCTGTGGCATACAGTAAGGTAAATATTTGGGACATGATTCAAAGGTGAAGACTGGGTTTTAGTCGATCTCCTAACTGGTGCATCATGTGTAAAAAGGGGGAGGAAATCTGTGGATCATGTCTTTCTTCACTCTCCAAGTGCTCTGAAGCTTGTGTTGCTAAGTTGTTCCTAGAGGGTGTTTTTTTTTTTTTCCTATCTTATGCGAAAAGCATAAAATTTTAGAGGGTGGGAAGAAGGCAAAAGTTTATAGGATTGCTTGGTGCTTGCTGGTATTTCGGTCATTTGGCTGGGAAGAAATCAATGAACTTTAAGACAAGGTTGGGGCTGGTGAAGAGGATTTATGGGACCGGCTTTTAAGGCTTGGACACCCCTTTGGCCATCGCTTCAGGACTTCTCTTTCTCGGCTAGTCTTATGGACTGGAAGGCACACAAATATATCTAGGAACTAAGATTTTCATGTACTCGTTGATTTGCTTGTTATCCTAAGCTTTTTTTGTTATGTAGTTTTAAGCTTCCCTGAGGTACATTTCCCCGACTGAGTATGCTCTCATTTTTTCATAGCAGTGAGGTCTTCAATCTTTGAAAGAAGAAAAGAAATAAAGAAGAAGAAGATAGCTTTGGTAACTATAGTTTTTATAAACTATACCCTTTCAACTTTCCTGATGGGTAACCACAATGTGGTTACTGCTTTTGCATTCACTTTCTCCGAGTGCATTCATATTACTCTGCAGAGCTAAATAGTAATACTCTGTTCTGCAAAGATTCATTTAAAGGATGATTGTTTTCAAAGTATTTTGCTATGTTTAGTACAACATTGGTCTTGTGTAGCTTTAAATGAATATGTAAAATCGTAAATTTAATTGTCAAATAATTAGAATGTTCTCTGTTAAACTGCAGCTTTGAAATACTCCATGCTCGTTGGGCCATGCTAGCTGCCTTTGGTGCTTTGGTTCCAGAAATTTTAGACCTGTTAGGAGCGTTTCACTTTGTTGAGCCTGTATGGTGGCGAGTTGGCTATTCAAAACTTAAGGTTAGTACTTTCCGTGTTGGTATTAAGTTTGTTTTTATTGGTCAATGTTCTCTGGAGACGCCCCAACTGGACCTTGATTGTTATAGGAATGATGAATAGTTGAAATGATGGATACTTTTTAGAAATTTAGTTTTGCTGATTTTTTGGTCAAAACAATGGATAATGGAACTGAAGTCTGAATATCAGTTGCAGTGTCTTTTATGGTTGACACTCTTTTGATAGTTCCAAAATGATTCTACAGGCCACTTAGCTAAACGAAATCCTTAGTATCGACTGTCATGTGAGACATAGAAGGATTATCTCATCGACTCATTCAATCAGAAAAACTTTAGGCATCACGATCAGCCCTTTTCAGTAGTTTTAACCCTAGCCTAAGAGCGTGTCTGCCCCTATGTTATTTCCTCAAAAGTGGTGTCATATCTATAGACAATAGGATCTTACCTTTGGAATTCACTTCTTTTTTATCTAGAAAGTATTTCACCCCTGTAATACTTATCCTTCCACCAGGGTTGGGGGATCTATATTTGACCATACCTCCTTCGGACGCGGAGGTAGTTACAGCCCTGACGAGATTGATGTTCAATCAAATATGTTTTAGACTTGTCAATATGCTTTCCGGTTTCTATTAAATCCTATTATTGCAGAAATATAAGGTTACAAGTTGGTTAGGTTTGTCAGCCCCTACCTGTTTATCATTGCCTTTGTGTCAGACTGTATTTTTTGCTTGACTAGCTAGTTGTATAGAATTATTTTGCGAGCTGTGTGTACTTTTCGTATCAATCTAAGATACCTACACCATACAGCATAAGACCACATACTTGTGGTAAAGCTCACGTGCAGGTATTGGCAAAGGTTGGTTTAGAAGTGATAGGGATAGATTCTGCCAATCTTTTTATCTTGGCATAATTTGCAATATTATGGTGGTAAGTTTCTCCATGCATTGAATACCATCTGATAAATTCTCAACTATTTCTTAGGCATTGTTGTAGGGAATAACTGTTACTATACACCCCACCCCAGAGATGCTGTCACATTATGTGTCTTCTGAATGGATTTAAATAAATATATTATTTATTTTGGTATGAGCATATACGAAGTGCATTATCATTAACTTCCCTTTCCTTCTGGCTTATCAATGTTCACCAGGGAGATACACTGGACTACCTTGGCATCCCAGGACTCCACGTAGCTGGAAGCCAAGGAGTAATTGTCATAGCCGTATGCCAAATCCTCCTGATGGTAAAGAATCATTAAAACTCCAATCTTTGTCTTCCAATTCATGGATTGTACGGTGTACCATATGCTCCCGATAGGTGCTATGTTTTAATTATTCCAAATTTCTAACTAGTTGTTGTCTAATCGTGCTTGGTTCATGTTGGTTTATCTGCACTGGGACTCATGGGGCTCACTCAATAGAGCCTGACAAAACATTTTTTCAGCTTATAATATCGAACTTTGACTCTGGATTCTTATTGTTGGACTCATTGTTGGTGATAGAGTATGGAACTTTAACTCTGGAAATGGAAACTGTCGTCTGCTTGGCATAGGCCAGAATATGTCATAGTCTCCAGAGAAAACTTGTCTTTAAGGCATAGTCAAGAAGAATTCCTTGTCCCAGAAGAGTTAATGTTCATACTTGTGCATCATATAAACTTGCTCAAGCTGTTGGCATGCATTATGACAACCACACCATTCCAAAACTTAGTCGTCCGTGGTGTTGAAACCTGATATTAGATACCCCACTAATATTTCATATTGCATTATAACTTTCTTTAGGTCCCCCCCCACACACAACAAAAAAAAAACATTTGCTACTGGTGGGAAATATATAGCTCTGCTTAACACACTTCCTCATATTTCTGATTGTACGTTGTGTTTCCCTGCTCGTTAATACAGAAATCTTTTTCAGGTTATCACTTATCAAATGTTTTTTATGGGACTAGGTTGGACCGGAATATGCAAGATATTGTGGAATTGAAGCATTAGAGCCACTGGGAATTTACTTGCCAGGTGATATTAATTACCCGGGAGGAGAGCTTTTTGATCCTTTGAACCTTTCCAAAGACCCTGTAGCTTTTGAGGAGCTGAAGGTGAAAGAGATAAAGAACGGTCGCCTAGCTATGGTTGCCTGGTTAGGCTTTTACAGTCAAGCAGCATTGACAGGTAAAGGTCCTGTACAGAACCTACTTGAACACATTGCAGATCCCCTCCACAATAATGTGTTGTCAATACTCAAGTTATTGTAATCTTCTTGTTAATATGTACACACTGTAAAGAACTTTGCAATTCTAAGTGACTAAAAAAATCAGCGAGTAGTTTCTGTAACAGGAATTCCTCAGGTTTGTATGGCTGCCTAAAAGATGAAAGTTCATTATAGTAGTTACTGGTTTTATGAGAGTGATAGAAGAGACTAATTAGTGGATCGCATTATACAGTATCTTATACAATATAAAGAAAGTAACTAATTAGTAACTATATTTTTATCACAAAAAAAAAGTAACTATTATAGGACTAATATAAGCTCATTAGTTTCTTCCTATGTCACTCTCAAAGTCTCAAGAAACCATCATCTACAATGGACTCTCTTCTCTTAGGGAGCCCAAACCAGTATTGGGCCACCAAACCATGCATTACAATCCAATATTCTGTATGATGGGGACTGGGGGAGAGCTAAGGGGGTGTATAAGTCAATTGCTTGTCAAAATTGGGGGAAAGATAAAAAGATTAAAGAAAGGTTGACTAGCTCAAGTGGGGGTAGCTTGATAATCCCTAGGTTAAACTTTTTCAGGTATAACCGTATAAGTCAATTGCTTGACTAAATTGGGTAAAGATCGCATCAAAAAAAAAAGGCTAAATTGGTTAAAGATAAAAGTAGTAAAGAAAGTTTGACTAATTCTTCATATCTTTGTTTGATTTGCAATGTGTGAGATGAAGTTTTGTCTCAGACTTTGTGGTCTAGTGGTTGTCTAACATATGCATATTGGACCTTGTTATATGTTTTTCATAAATCTGTCTTACATTTTTCTAATGAACAATTTTATTGTCTGAGCTCTCTTGACGTAAAATCCTTAAGTTTAGAGTTAAATTAATTCTTTTTCATAACTTTTTTAGATTTTAAAAGAAAAAGACACTGTAATTGTTTTGGAATACACTACTCACCCTTCTGTCTTACTTTTCTCCATTAGGAGAATTAGGTAATGATTCTGAGAATGTGTGTATAAGCGGAGAGACGTGCCTAGACATTGCACCTTGCTTCTGGAAACTTAAAGTCTATTATTTTGAATTGGACACCTTTCAATTCTAGGGCTCATATATTATCACACATGTGCTGTGCTAGTCAAACATTTAAACACAAGTGATTTTGTATTGACTTAGGAGGATCAAGAAGGAGAAGAAGAAGCCTAACAACTTTAATAATGAGTGGGACAACACAACAAACTATTGTACACAAATGCCTTTGAAAACAAGCTTTTGTAGTGGTAGTAGTCACCAGTCAGGATCATGGATCATCATGTGGAACAAGCAGAAACCCATGTTTGTTTTGTTAGTAAATAGTACCCAAAATTCATTTCTCTACTAATTTAGTTTATTACATCACCATGTGGTTTCATGTGGGAGCTGGGAAGCTAAGCCTGCAGCTTCCCTAGAGGTACATTGCTTCTACTATATTCTTTCTTTCTTTCTTTCTTTTCTTTCTGATAACTTCATTTTCCAACTACTTACACTATATTAACATATTGTTTGTATTTGGGATATGAACATATATTTGATTGTTTATGTATGGTATTATGGGCACGCGGTTGCCCTTCTTTTACTCGAAGAATTCTCCTATTTTGGCTTCTCTTTTTCTGGATCTTTCTGTCTTAATTGCTTTTTTGCATCCTTATCAATTCCAGAGGTGATAATGATGGGCACCAGCTAGCAATTAGCAATTGGCAATTGGCAAAAGAGGGATATCTTTATGCCTTAAGCAAGGGATCGGTTCAGATTTGAAATCGACTAAAGTACACACTTCACCCTAATTTTTTATTACATGATTTCAATAACACAAGTATAATTTAAAATAAGTTTGAAGATAATGACGGATTTATGAATTTTTCTTAAGTTAGTAAACTCTAACCTCCACGATTGCTGTTTTGTTATCTAGGAAACTCGGTTATTTTTTACCTTCCAAAAACTTCCGAGTAGAATGGTTAATGCTAGGTTGAATTTGCCTGATAAATTGATCTACAAAATTTATTACCACTGGCTTTGAGTTGAGTCAAACTGATTGAATTGGTTGAAATGTAGGCAGACAGGGTGTGAATGTGTTAGTCGGCCAATGCTTGTTGGATAGGATTGGTTGCTTTTGTTTCTTTCGGCCACTGGATTTTTTGTTGTTGCTTAACAATGGATGGTTAAGCAATCCAAATATCCAATGGCATTTTTTATGTATTTTGCTTTTGCCCCCTATAGATCGGTCCTATCCTATGTCGTTTCAATTGGCTCCTTTCTTGGCTTCAACATATATATTTGCTCTTTGACAAAAAAAAAAACATATATTTTCTTTTCGTCTCTCTCTCTTTTCTTTTTTCATTTGTTTTTTATAAGATGCCCTTTACTTAATATATTAATGAAAATATAACATCTTTCTAACAGTAGCAAACATATCTCTATTACTATGAAAGGAGACGTGAGATTTTGGTGTCAAAAGCTTCATTTATTTTTAAATTATCAAAAATACTCTTCATAATAAATAAATAAAAATAGAAAAACATATGTAAGTATGAAAAAAAAATTAAAAAAATTGGTGACAAGAAAATTTCCACGTTCTTCATCCCTTCACCAATAACACGTGCATCGTATGAGTATGAGACTAATATAAGAGAAAAACCTCCATATGGTACCTGAACTATCACCAAATGCAATTTTTGGTACCTGAACTTTCATAAAGAACCTGGTGGTACCTGAACTATGTCTCCGTTAGCCATTATAGTACCTACCGTTAAATATTCCGTTAAGTGCTTATGTGACATTTTAATATAGTTTATTTTTATTTTTTAATTAATAATAAATCACCTACATGGTAATAAATTATATTAAAAACATAAAAATTGGTAATAAATTATATTATAAAAATAAAAATAATTTTTCTCATTTTAGTCTTGAATTGTGGATAAATTATCTAAATTTTTTTTTGTATAATTTATTTAAATTTTAAAATCAAAATAAATTATCATTGTTTTATAATATAATAAAATTTAAATTATTTTTTTGGGTATAGTTTATTTTTATTTTTTAATTAATAACAAAACCACCTACATGGTACTAAATTATATTAAAAACATAAAAATTGGCAATAAATTATATTACAAAAATAAAAATAATTTTTCACATTTTTAATCTTGAATTGTCAATAAATTATTAAATTTTTTTTTTGTATAATTTATTTAAATTTTAAAATCAAAATAAATTATCATTTTTTTAATATAATAAATTATCATTTTTTAGTATAGTTTATTTTTATTTTTTAATTAATAAGAAAACCACCTACATGGTAATAAATTATATTAAAAACATAAAAATTAGAAATAAATTATATTATAAAATAAAAATAATTTTTCTTATTTTTAGTCTTGAATTTTGGGACAACTTTTCTAATTTTTTTTTTGTATAATTTATTTTGAAAATTGAAAATAAATAAAATTACTGTTTTACCCATGCCACATAAGCACTTAACGGAATATTTAACGGTATGTACTATAATGGCTAACGGAGACATAGTTCAGGTACCACCAGGTTCTTTATGAAAGTTCAGGTACCAAAAATTGCATTTGGTGATAGTTTAGGTACCATATGGAGGTTTTTCTCCTAATATAATGAACTACTTATGTGTTTAGATGACTAACTAAGTTTTAATTTGATTAGTGGTTCTGTATAAATTATATGTAAATGATGACGATGTTGAAATTAAACTGTTTCAAATCATGAAATTACTATAGACTATGACGAGCTATGAAGTAAAAGTTTGAGGAGAAAGTTAGGTTTTCCTTGTGTAAAGAGATGTGAACACTAGGACATGAATTGGTCTCCCACAAACAAAGCATGAGGTTGGCCAGGTGTAATAGATGCACAAATAGATACATTACACATAGTGGTGACATGATGTTAATGTTACGTTTTAATGGAAACAAATATCAAATGGAAATGGAAAAGGAATTGGAAATTGTCCATTTGGTCCATATCCAAATCAAAATGTCTATCACTTTTTTTTGTACATTTTAATTTATTTTTTTCTTTCCATCATGGGCTGTGTGCCCATCATGCCCCATTTCCCGTGCTGCCATAAATCATCAAACTTATTCCTATGACCACAATTCGATTCTCCCAAAATGCCCACTTTACTTATAAATTTTGAAAAAAAAAGAAAAAAAAATCCTTTTTCTGTTTTTGTTTCCTTTTATAATTTTTCGTTTACTTTTTCCCTTTCTCTTTTTGGTTTTGGACCAGAGGGATTCAAATACCGGACATTTTTCACATCACAGTTAAATGCTCTAACACTGTAGAAAAATGTCTTGCATGTATCTCATACGATACTGTACATTAAAATTTTCCGCTTTTTTAAGACGGAAACAATATAATTAGTTTTGGGTTCCATGAGTTTCTACCCGTGAAATTTTGAGTAGAAGATGCCTTGAACTTTTGTCCTTTAACATTAGTCTGATTGAGAATTAAGGACCACCTGGACATGCCACGCCTACTACTTAGACTTTTAGCATGATTCCCCAAATTGTAACACATATAGACAATTAGATTTAATTGTATCCAACCCAATCTAATCGGTAACTACTAATAATTACATTTAACTCTAGTCTAGCCAAAAGGCTGACGCCGGTACTTCCAATAATTGTTGCGTCTTGGCAAAATAATTGTCACGTTTTGACTACGTATTGATCCAAAACATGTTTTTCTGCCTAAAAAATGAGTAATTGGAATTCTAATTGTGCAAATTTCTTTTTTGGTTTTCGGTACATTCGATTTATACTATTTCTTAAAAATATATATATATGGTTGTAGTAAATCAAAATAGTCAATTTGGACTCGATCTGAAAACGCACCATATTTTTCTTGTCGATTCTTATTTGCTGTAACAAATTAACAACTAATAATCTAGCCAAGTGGCAGAAGGCATATTTATATATAAATGTGGCTTAGAGTTTAGACTAGAACCTTTATCTATTTTAGGCTAAAAGTATAGTGTCGGTGATGTAATTAGGTTCCTATTATTTATTTATTTATGAGAAAAACCTCCATATGGTACCTAAACTATCACCAAATGCAATTTTTGGTACCTGAACTTTCATAAAGAACCTGGTGGTACCTGAACTATGTCTCCGTTAGCCATTATAGTACATACCGTTAAATATTCCGTTAAGTGCTTATGTGGCATGGGTAAAACAGTAATTTTATTTATTTTCAATTTTCAAAATAAATTATACAAAAAAAAAATTAGAAAAGTTGTCCCAAAATTCAAGACTAAAAATAAGAAAAATTATTTTTATTTTATAATATAATTTATTTCTAATTTTTATGTTTTTAATATAATTTATTACCATGTAGGTGGTTTTCTTATTAATTAAAAAATAAAAATAAACTATACTAAAAAATGATAATTTATTATATTAAAAAAATGATAATTTATTTTGATTTTAAAATTTAAATAAATTATACAAAAAAAAAATTTAATAATTTATTGACAATTCAAGATTAAAAATGTGAAAAATTATTTTTATTTTTGTAATATAATTTATTGCCAATTTTTATGTTTTTAATATAATTTAGTACCATGTAGGTGGTTTTGTTATTAATTAAAAAATAAAAATAAACTATACCCAAAAAAATAATTTAAATTTTATTATATTATAAAACAATGATAATTTATTTTGATTTTAAAATTTAAATAAATTATACAAAAAAAAATTTAGATAATTTATCCACAATTCAAGACTAAAATGAGAAAAATTATTTTTATTTTTATAATATAATTTATTACCAATTTTTATGTTTTTAATATAATTTATTACCATGTAGGTGATTTATTATTAATTAAAAAATAAAAATAAACTATATTAAAATGCCACATAAGCACTTAACGGAATATTTAACGGTAGGTACTATAATGGCTAACGGAGACATAGTTCAGGTACCACCAGGTTCTTTATGAAAGTTCAGGTACCAAAAATTGCATTTGGTGATAGTTCAGGTACCATATGGAGGTTTTTCTCTTTATTTATTTATTGTCCAAAAAAAAAAAAAAAGGTTCCTATTATTTAATTCAATTAATTAATTAATTACTTAATTAAATAGATAACTTAAGTCATGGAAGTCAGTACGTACATTAATAATATCTTGATGAGTTGTAACCAAAAAATAAATAAATATCTTGATAAGCTACTAGTTGTCTTGAATGCAATGAACCGTGAACACCGACAACGCCCTAGAGGAGAATATTTTTATTTTTTCATTTTTAAAATTTGGGAATATATATTGGTTTACTTCAAAAAAAAAAAAATTTTGATTTACACCAAAAAAAAATTTTGATTTGATAAATGGTGGTTTATTTTTTGGTCTTTGACTTGCATTTGGAAAACAATTTAAAACAGTAGAGAAGACTTTTGAGTTATGAACCCCATGATCCGATCGATCGATCAATGGAATTAGAAGGTTGTACTTGATAATGGTGTACGGACGTATATATTATAGTAAAAGCTACCGAAACAACTCCTTTGAGGGTACGAGTGATAAAAAAAAAGAAGGAGAAATTAGCTCACATAAATTTTTTTGCCTAGCTCCGCCTCTGGTTTAGGAGCTGTAGATACTTGGAGTGGAGGGTGCTTTGCAACCTAAACTTGTTATTTAGGTTTTGAATTTCGGTTTAATAGAGAAGCTCATCACTAGGTACGTACACGTTTCTTAATTAGTGGTTTTGGTGGATTTATTTGCAGTTGCGACGGAGAAATGTAACTCCATTTTGTGTGGAAGCTCTTGCCGGTTCATTTTATCGTGTGTTTTTGTTGTACATCTCTAGCTAGCATGCATTTCGAAGTATAGGAGTTTGTTATGGTTTAATCGCATTCATTATAGTGTTTAAAAGTGGTGTTGCTAATAAACTCGGGAGAGCACGCGGAAGAAGTTATCGGAAGTGCAATGAGGTCGCTTGTGCAACTGCTCATGTTCTTTGTTATCACGACGTGATAGTTTATTTATTTAGTTAAAAAATGCAACTGATTAGTCATACAGAGAACATGGAATTGAAGTCGGCAATGGTATTTATAACAATAACAAAACAAAGGAAATGGTGGAAGAGTCAATGATCGAACAAGTAGAAGAATCCTAAGTGGTTAGAGACCCACACCCGGCTCATGAGGCTCCTCCTCCTGCAATCTGCATATGCTGCCACAACTGATGAGATGAGAAAGTGAAGACTTTTTCTTTCTGGTTACATCACACAACAAATTTAGAACATGTCCTTATCAAGTTATCCCATCTCTTTTTTTTGTTTTCTTTTTTTTTTATCAGTAAGTTATCCCATCTCAAATAAATCCAACCCCCTATTTTTTTTTTTTGATACAAAAATGGTGGTCCAAAGTGGGCTACGACTCTGGAGCCGGGAGCAATTGAGGTATAGCCCCTTCCCAAGGGATGTTTTTCACAAGCTGGGGTTCGAACCAGCAACCTCCTATAATCAACAGTATCACTGCAGCGTTCGCCCCACTTACAACTAAACCCCCCGTTCTTTTTGGCCCTTCTCAACTATTTCTTTTTTCTTTTCTTTTGTGGTCTAATTCATATTTTAGGTGTAAAAAAATTACAGACTTGAGGCCAAAAAGTAATGGGCCAGACGTTTTATTATGATATCATTCACGCGTTTCTGCATTTGCTTTTGGGGCTCTCAATTTGCGGCCCCTCCTTCTTGTGTGTGCTTCATCTCATTCTCATCTGATCTGCATTTGCCTTTTGGTTTCTAGAATCAAACTTTTCCACAGTAACTATAGCTAGTCACCATAGTAATATCTTTTTATTCATTTTAAATTTTGGAACAATTTTGGTGCCAAACCATTGCACCAATCACCTTAAATTGTTAGACAATAATTAAATGTGTGTAATTGTTTTCATTACACTTTGAGCGCATTGACTCCAAATTTCAAGAATTGAGCGCCATAGTTTCCAATTTTTAAATTGAGAAAAATCTTTATATGGTACTTGAACTATCGTCAAATGCAATTATTGGTACCTGAACTTTCATAAAGAATATGGTGGTACCTGAACTATTCCTCTGTTTGCCATTATAGTACCTTCGTAAAATATTCCGTTAAATTGCTTATATGGCATGCACAAAACAGTCATTTCATTTATATTCAATTCCCAAAATAAATTTAAAAAATAAAAATAAATTATACCAGAAAAAAGAAAATTTATATTAACAAAATCAAATTAGGGTAAAAATCCACAAATATTCAAGAATAAAGATGAGAAAAATTATTTTTATTTTTTAATATAATTTATTGCTATGTAGGTGTTTTTATTATTAATTTAAAAAAAAACTATATTAAAAAAAAGTAATTTACATTTTTTTATTATATTAAAAAATAATTATAATTTATTTTAATTTTAAATATTAATAATAAAACCACCTAGCACTCAATTATATTAAAAAATAAAAAATATTTAAGTATAACGAATAATAAAGAAGAGAAGAAAATAACTCAGGAATAGAATGTATTTCATTAATGAATATGCGTCTCTATTTATAGAGGAATACAAGATACAATCCATATCGTAATTGGAATCTTATTTAATACATAATCCACATTCCATACTAACTAATGATTCTCCTAGGTTGACAAGGCACACACAAAGTAGATTTCTTTTAACAAAAAATAATTTTTCGCATCTTTAATCTTGAATATTTGGGATAAAAATCCTAATTTGATTATGTTAATATAAAAAAAAACTTTGGAAATTGAATATAAATGAAATGACTCTTTTGCCCATGCTCTAGTCACCAAATTACATGTTTTGTCCATACCACGTAAGCAATTTAGCGGAATATTTGACGGGAAGTACTATAATTCGCAGATTTTTTATGAAAATTTAAGTACCAAAAATTGCATTTGGTGATAGTTTAGGCACCATATAAAGATTTTTCTCTTTTAAATATTATCTGCAAGCTTCCAATTGTTTGAATTTGTTTATGCTCGGGCATCCCTTTACCAATCTTTCAAGATTGGGCGCACACTCTTTCTCGCTTACCCTTTCTATTGTGTTTGAGTTCTTAAATGGGGTCTGCTTACCTGCCACTCCCTAATACTGTTACTAAAGGAGTCAGACTCATAATGAATCGGACTCCGTCACCTATCAATAGTAATATGATTTTGTTTTTTTGAGCAATGGATAAGAGTATTATAGTAAAACCTCAATAAATTAATATTTGATAAAATAATAACCTCACTTAGATAATAAAAAACTCCGGTTATGACTCGGGCATTTGTATTAAAATAATAATTTCGTTTAATGCATAAGATGATAATTTTTTCTAGCCTTCATTTGGGCCCATCGAATATATAAATTAATAACTGATTAAAATACATAAAAAAAATAGTACACAAAAATTCATAATCCATATGAAGGAACAAGATGACATGATTTTGGGTCTCATGGATTGTTTATCTATAAGATCATGTTTTATGTATATACATATGCATGTATCTTTAAAATCCTTATATCTTCTTATTTTTAATGTCCATTAGAAAGTTTGACCAGTAGTCTAGTATATAGATTTATTGCATGACTTTTCATAAGATACATGCACATATTTTTATTTGAAAACAAAAAATTCTTTATAAATTAATAAATTATTCATTTATAGATAAATAAATAATTTCGCTAGATAATAATTTTTTCGGATCCGGAGAGCATTTATTTATTGAGGTTTTACTATATATATGTTTTTTTTTAGTGAAAACGAAAATAGACCTGCACAAGTTTATACAGTAAAAAATAGAAAAATAGACAGTGAAGTGACTGCGACTATTTTCTTGGCCTTTTAATTCAGCCAAAAAAAGAAGAAGAGAGAGATAGAGAGAGAGAAGTGATTTTGACGAATGACGTGATTATTTAATAGGCGAGGAAAAACGTGAGAGAGAATCGAAGATGTATTTGATTCAAATTACAAAAACAAAAAATGCCCAAAAATCCAAACAGTGACTACTGACTAGTACTATAACAAGTCGGCCAGGACTCTGATACCAAAAGCTGTAACAGAAACTCTCTTCTCTCTCTCTCTCTCTACTACTCTCTTCCTTGGCCAGCTGTTCTTCTATCTAATTCCAATCTACGACTCTCTCTCTCTGGAGCTCATATTTCCCCAATTCCCAAATCTACCCTCGTACATTGTATACGGAAGATCCTCCTTACTTGAATTTTCTACCACATTCATGTCGGTTGGCTAATCTCGCTTTCGATCTGCTCTGCTCTGCTCTGATCTGCGCCGGTAAGTCCACCTGATCTCTCTTCTTGCATTAGATCTCGCACTGCTTTTGCACTCTTTCTGTGCTTCAGTTTTGAATTTACTCGCAATTCTGAATTCTGTTCGCATTTAACGGCGTGTAAACATTAACTTTGATATTGTTTTTGCAACTTTAATTTTGTGTGCGAATTAGACTGTTGTTGTGGGTTGAATTTTGGTTGTGATCAACGCAATGACGGCGGAGGTGGATGTGCACCGCGATGCGTGTGAATATGAGGTGTTGAAGGGTGAGGAGGGGAATCGGAATGTGAATGTGATTGGGAATGAGAATGGGAATAGAATTTCCAAGGACGACGGCGGTGACGGTTCGTATGTCTTTGTCACCGGAAGTGATGGCGTCGATTCCGGTGAGTCTGATCTAACCAATGGGCATTGCAGCGTTCAGAACAATGGCGGTGGCGGTCTTGACTTGGAGTTGAAGGGAGAGGTGGGGGAGAGCGGTGTTGTTGTTGTTGACAATCCCCAATCTCATTCACTGAACAAAGCAGCTGCTGAGGAGTCAACACATCCCAGTGATCCAGATATTGCACTTGAAAATTCAAATTCTCATCTTCAATGTGAGGAGGATCAGCAATTAGCTGAGGAGGTGCCGGTAGAAGATGCTTCGAGGGATCTAGTTCAAGATTCAGAGCATGATTCGTTGACATCCCAAGCTGATACTAAGTTAGATAAGGAAATTGTTGGTGATCCCGAGTCGAAAGAGAATGGGGACGGCTTGCCCGCTTGTGATGCTCATGATAGCACCTTAGCAAGTATTGCTGAACAAAATGGATCTTCTGAAAATGGCCAAGCCTTGGCTGCCGACTCTGTTGAAGTTGAGTTACATCTGGAAACACAGGTAGTCAATGGCACTGTCTCCGATGAAAATGGAGTTGAGTTGCCTAGTGTTGATGTCCCAGGGAGCGTTTCAGATCCCACAGTTACAAATCACTTGGTTGATACAACTGAGAAGAATAATGGGACATGTGAAGAAAATTTGGCTGCCAATGTTGATGTCCCAGAGAGCGCTTCAGAGCCCATAGCTGAAAAGATTAATGGGTCATGTGAAGAAAATGGAAAAATCTTGGCTGACAATGTTGAAGTCCAGAAGCAATTGGAAACACAAGTTGTTAATGGTCCTGTTTCTGATAAATCTGGAGATGAGTCGCTTACTGTTAATGCTCATGAAGAGAGCATTTCAGAGCCCATAGTTACTAATCACTTCGCTGACACACCTGAAGAGAACGGGTCATGTGAAAATGGGAAAGTCTTGGCTGCATCTGTTGAAGTCGAGAAGCAGTTGGAAACACAAGTTGTCAGTGGCCCTATCTCTGATAAAAGTGGGGATGACTTGCCTATTGTTCAGGCTCATCAAGAGAACATTTCAGAGCCTATAGTTACAGATTACTTGGTTGATACACCTGAAGAGAATGGGTCATGTGAAAAGGCTTCTGTGTGCGAGAACGTACCTGTTGAAAATGGTGAAAGCTTTGCAACTGTTGCTGATAGTGATACAATGGTGAATGTTGAAAATGGGGATTCTCTACCTACGAAAGATGATTCAACTTGCACTATTGGTGAGAGGACACCAGAGACTGATGTTGAAAAATTAGATGAGAAGCATAGTGAAAACCCGAAACCTTGCCCTCTTGAGCATTCAAAATCAGAACTTGAAGCTGAGAGTGCCCCCATTAAAGTTGATACCTTTTCAAGTTTTTCAGCCAATGATGTAATATCAGAACCAAATTCAAAATCAGAAATTGAAGCCGAGATTGCCCCCGTTATAGATGATGCCCTCTCAGGTTGCCCAGCTAGTGATGCTATATCGGAACCTAATTTGAAATCAGAAATTGAATCTGGCCATGTCCCCGTTGTAGATGATTCTCTGTCAAGTTGCCTGGCTAATGATGCCATATCAGAGCCCATTTCAAAATCAGAATGTGAATCTGTGATCCCTCATGTTGTTGATGATACCCTTTCAAGTTTCCCAGCTGATGATGCAACACAAGAACCCAAGACCAGCCATGATTCCATTGATCGTGAAAAAACGGTATCTAATGATGCCATGGATGTAGTGGATTCTGGTTTGTCAAACTTGGAGGCTGAATGTGCTGCCAGTCCACCTATATCCGTTGCTGACAACAATGGGAAGCCGGCATTACAGATAAATGGTTCAGTTGAGAATGACACCACCTTGCCGGCTAGCTCAGGTGCTGATGAGTCGTCCATTGTCACTGATGACAGACCAGGGTCTGAAGTTCAGAGCGCATCTGCTGAGAGAAGCAGTGCTATTGCTGCTGATGATGGCCATGCATCTGAATCCAGGTTACTGAATGATTCTTCTGTGGAGAATGGCAGGCTAAATTGCATCTCGGATGATGTACAAATTGAAAGTGGTGTTAAATCGACACCTCAGGAAGAGGAAGTGGAGGGCACTGAGGGAATTCATAGATCTGAAGCCTCAACATCTTGGCAGGAAGTTCCCACTGTTGTTTCTTTGGAAGGACAGGATAAGGTTGTTGAGGTTGAAAAAAGGCCGTTCTATTTCTTGATTAGGATTCCTAGAAATGATGACGAAAACTTAAAAGAACAGATCAAGCATGCTCAGTTACTTGTTGAAGAAAAAACTAAAGGCCGGGATGCTATTCGTTCCAAAATGCAAATGCAACGGGTGAGTATTTTTTTGGAAAATCACTTTAACTATATTCTCTGTGTATGATTTTAGTATGTTTTCAAATTAATTATTGAATCTTTTATGGCTAGGCCACTTGCAAGGAGTATAAATTAAAATTTGAAGCTGCCATATCTGAAGAGCGAGCTGCTCAAGAGCTGCTGAAGTCCAAACGACGGGAAATGGATTCTGTTCAATTTATGATTAACAAAGTAAAGGATGCTCAATCTGTTGAGGAAATGGCTAACACAGTAAGGGATCACTTGCCTCCTCCATACTGTAGATAGTGGATTTAAATACTTCTTTTATTAATTATGTAATGTTTTATTCATGTGTGCTTCATGAATAGATACGCCATATGGAACATACCATGGCTCATGAGACCCTACCTTTGAAGGAAGAAAAGCAGTATATTCGTGACATCAAGCAACTGAAGCAGCGCCGTGATCAACTCTCTTATAGCTTGGGTAAGCAGGACGAAGTTCAACAAGCTTTAGACCAGAAAGACCATATTGAAGAGCGCATAAAGGTTGGTTTTTAATCGTGCTCATTAACTTCTCTTTCATATCTAACCATGAGGTGAGATGTGATATGTGAACTACTTGATATGGTTGTGATATCCTGAGATACTTCACATATAAACAATTGATCACGTTCAAACTTCAGTTTTCTTTTCTAATGATTAATGACCAGGAATAGTGATGTGATATTTTAAACAATTGATATGGAAATGATATCTTGTGATGATTCACATAGAAACACCTAATTATGGTTGATTTTTTTGTAACTTTTCTAATGTCAAGAATAGAAATGCGTTCAGTAGTGTTCAGTACTATAAGAGTTGGACAAACTCTTGTAATTATCTAGTTTCTGAGATGAGCTGTTCAGTTTCTTATCTCATATTTCATTATCACAGGATCTGAGGAAGGAAATGGATCAACTCAGAGCCAATCTTCTCAAAGCACAGGAAGTCACTCAAGCTGCTAGAAAGAAATTTAGTGGAGAGAATGATATGCTGCACGAATTACAATATCAGTTTGAAGCTGCAGATGCAACTCGCCAAGAAGCATATGTACATCTACAGAGTTTGAGGAAACAAAATTATGAAAAGGTTTTTGCATTCCCTCAAAAGAAAACACTAAAGCTTGTTACTTGTTATCCACTATCTACATGTGCATGCACAAACATACTGCGGAACATGTTTTAGGATTGATTATATAACTTCACCATTAAGAGGATATATTTTAATTTGCTATTGGACATTGGCCCAGTTTTCAGCCTTATGAATCTGGGATAATGGTTTATGTATTTCAAGCAGCTGAATAATTGTTTCTGTTGATAACTTTAGTAATCTGAAGGTTTATGATTTTTTTTTTTGGTACAACACTTCTTTTCCCGATTTTTTTATTTTTGATCCTTAAAGTAAATAAATGCCAATTTAGAGAAGAGATAGCGACCGTCTTATTCCTTGAATCTGCAGACCAAACACTTCTGGAGGTACAAAAATGATGCAAAGGCTGCTAATGATTTAGCATTGAGTGGAGATAAGGAGCAACTGCAGCATTTATGTATCAATCAGGTTAGCTCATGAAGTTCCTTTGTTGTTACTGTTGTGTATTTTCCCCTTTTATGTTCAGAAATCTGGACAAGACAGCTCATATGTGCATGCATTGGCTAACAATCAATTGTTTAGGTGGAAACAATTATGGAACTCTGGAATAAAGATGATGATTTCCGGAAAGAATATATCAAATGCAACACCAGGAGTACACTGAGGAGATTAAGAACCTTGGATGGCCGCTCACTTGGTCCTGATGAGGAACCACCTGTAATACCTGATATAGTAAGAGTAACCAGGCATAATATGGCAGCAGCAGTGGTTCCAATTCCTGAACCAGAAAAACGAGTTGCAATTGTAGAATCTGAAGAACCAAATGATAAATCTACAATGGAGATTGTTGAGCAAACCAATGAGATAGCTAAAAACAAGAAGCCGGTGAAAGTTGCTTCTTCTGGAATTAGCCAAGCAACAGTTTCCGGAAGAAATGAGATTGAAGAGGAAAGAGTAGAAGACCCAAAACCAACAAAGGAGGAAGAAGAGTTGGCCAGAAAGGAAGAGGAATTGAGAAAGGAAGAAGCAGCAGCAAGGTTGAGGGAGCAACGTAGGCTGGAGGAAAAGGCCAAAGCTAAGGAAGCAATGGAGAGGAAGAAAAAAATAGCGGAGAAGGCCCAAGCCAGAGCCGCCATAAAAGCACAGAAGGAAGCTGAAGAGAAAGAGAAGGTAAAATTCCCTTAAACCTATCTTTTTTTGTTCAGTTCCAATGACTTGTCATAGGCGTTTTAGATGTATAGCGATGTTCGCTTTCTGTCCCAGCTGATGCAAATATTCTTTTATTCTGTGTATGGCGCAGGAAAGGGAGAAGAGGGTAAAGAAGAAGGAAAGAAAGAAGGCGAGTGCAACAAAGGCTACAAATGGTATTAGTGAAGGAGAATCTGCTCCAGAACCAAGCCCACAGACTACAAGTGTAACTCCATTGGAGTCTGAAGCTAGAGAGAAACCCGTGACAATAACAAAAAGGTCCCAAAAAGCGCCACAGTTCACAAAGCAAACCAAGGTAAAATCCATCCCTCTGCCTCTTCGCAACCGCAGTAAGAGAAGGATGCAGCCATGGTTGTGGGTGCTTGTTACAGTTGTGACCATCCTTGGCTTGTTTTTGTTGGGCAATGGCGGCAGCTTCTCTTTTAAATCTATGCTTGAGAGGTTTTACTGAATACATCTATGCACTTATATAAGTAGGTAATTTAGCAGAAGTTGTTTGGGACATTCCCTTAATATATCTATTTATATATATCTAGGTAATCGCTATATCATATATATAGGCAATTCTTTTTTCTTTTTTTTTTGGTGAGCATCTTGGGATTTGTTTTCCTCCTAGTTTGCAATATCTTAAGTGGTTTTTTGTTTCATATACCGATAGAAGAGTGGTTTTGTTATTTATTTAAATCTCTGAAGAAAAACAAACGTTCAGTATGAAATAAACATGAGTTATTTACTATATGTTTCTGTGTGATGTTCACTCTAAATGACAGTAACGCTCTAAAATTAACTTGTTCATGTTAGTAACAGCTTAATTTTCAGAGCGCTACTGCTCTAAATGGATGCCATGAGCTATTTTGCATTGGTGGATGAATATATAGTTTGGTTTGGAATGGTACCTCTATTTATATCAAATCCAAATTTTCAATTATAATATTTTAGGCTCTTGAAGTGTTCACTCAAACCAGAAGAAAAATGCTGTTGATTCATTCTCTGTCAAATGTCCATATTTGCCTCTCGTCTCCAACACTAAGCAATTAGGGGACAGCACAGCCATGAATGTGCCTTGTGCAACTCCTGAGTTTGATGAAATCACGGCGGAGTTGTGCATGGCCGATACGATATGCTTCCGTCGATGAGAGCTCTTGCCTCCTAATTCAAGGCCGATACGATATGCTTCATAACATGTCTTGCACCTCTAGTTCAAGATAAAATGTGAGAAACAACCCATCTTTTTTAGAATAAGAAACAACACATCTTAAAATGGTCATTGAGGAGGAACAAATAATTTTTAGATGAACTTTACAAGAAACTTGCACTTCGAGCGGAACGGTTGGGCCTATCGGGACGAGAGTTTCTTGGTCCGGGCCGTCTGCCTTCTCCCTTGGTTTCCAAAAGGTATAGTTACCTTGTGTTCATAATGTATTATGATCCATAGTTGAATGTGAGATTACTTACTTATAGATAATTTTGGTCTTGATGAATAAAATTGACGTCTTTTGCTTTTGATGAATAAAATTGAAGTCATCTTCCAAAAACACACAATTTTTTATGATCAAAACCCATGTTGTTAGGTATGATTTAAGGTTGGGAGGATGGATAAGTATGAAGCATTAGGGACAAGGGAAGGCAGATCAAGAGGGGGACGCATATAGATTTTGGGAAGTGGTGAAGTGATAGGGTCGGACCAGATGAGATGGATAGTGTAGTACTAGTACTGCATTACATGAATATGAATATGTGAATAGAAGACAGCTGGTTCCCACATCATCCGGACGATGAGATTGAGACCACACAAACCACGAGTCCACGACTCACTCCCTCGATCAAACAGTGAGGGACGGACTTGTTCGTACTAGTCTTTAATATTTATCGATCGAGCCGGAGAATCATTCATTTCTCATTCGTACGAGCCACTGACCTAACCTAATTTTACAGTTTCTACTCGCGCATTCCAGCCAGCTAATCGACCACTGTTAATTATTAGACATTTGGCCCAATATATTTAGGGAGGCGACAAAAAAGTACTTGCGAGTGAGTCACCGCCTACTGTGAAAGAGAGACATGCCATTACTATGGGTTTATGTCATTTCGGGCAATTCAACCTAATCACGTGTATTACTTTGGTGTAATCAAAATCAATCTCAATAATCAATACCTAATCCATACGTACCCTTCATTATTATGTTTTTTTTTTGGTCAAAAGAATCCTAGGGCTGCTTGGTTAGTTAGCAGAATAAATGGAGATTTGTTGTGAAGAGACGCGTGATTCAATTCTCATGTTTGTTTGTTTGGAACACATTTTGTGTAGGAGTTCTCTTGCTATCAATATGACGTCATAATGATTGATCTATCTCAATAAAGAGAAAAAAAAATAAGCGCATAAAAAGAATAAAAAATAAAGTCATTGATTTTAGCCCAAGCAGTGTAAATCAAGCTAAATCACAATGCAATCCCTGCTTAGGGGTCGTCAATGGGCCAGGCCGGGATTGAAACATTTAATCCACGCCCGATTTTGTAGAACAACGGGTAGGCTATGCCTCTATCGACCCATTGATCCGCGAGCTAAATGATAACCATTATCCCTTTCAATGAAAAAAATAACATAAAATCAGAGAGTATTTAGTTATTTGGGTTGTCATATTTATCCCTTAGTATATATAAGGAGAATTTTGAAAAACGAAAAAAACTATTGCAAAATGAGTCAAGTATAATTTGGGAATTGGGAATCTGTAAGTCTATTATCAAATGGAGAATCCAAAACCCTTGGGTCTCTTGGGTGCGTCGTATTATTTATGAACAGTAAGTCTCGTTCAAATCATTTTAAGCATACTCACCTATACTAACTTTCGATATGTCATATCCTTAAAATGTCCAAACATTACCGATTTTTTTTTCTTCATCTCTAGAGAGGGCCAATATTATCATATGAATCGCATCCTCAAAACACCCATACCAAAAGTTACCCTCAATAGCCTCATCTTATTGTTATGTGTCTTACTGTCTTGTGTGAATGTGACTTATCTTTATGGTATGTCAATATGTGAAGGTCGGATCATTTGGGCGGCATTTACGTGACGCCGACGACACCATATATGGAAACGACTCTAATGCAAGGAGACTAGGCACGCTAAACCCTATCGAGGGGTAAATGGGTAAGTGAGAACTTGAGAACGTTTAACACAAGCTTAAATTTGATCAGCAAAAGAGAAAAAGCTGATGGAGGTGAGATCTTATGCAGCAGAGGTTCATAAGAAGCTGATGCATGCTTGATTAGGCAACTTGGGAGTGGTTGAGGATCTTGAAGGGAAGGCCAACACGTCAAAGCTCAAGTGTTTTTTTTTTATGAGGGTCAAAGCTCAAGTGTAGAAACTTGAAGAAATATATTTGTGCACATTTTAATATATATGACTTATAATAGCATTTTTGTGGGTGGAAAAGCATTGAATTTAACCGGCGCTTAAATTCTCTTCTACATATTGCCAAAAAAAAAATTTATCTTTTCTGAATTCTTAAAAATATGGTTATATATATATATATATATATGCCAAAGATAAACAGTACCAAAAGAATTTATACTTGGTCAACCGTAACGGTTGGAGGGACTAGATAAGTAGAAAGAGATTTTTTGATCGAATGCGACAGATTATATTAAATTATAAATGAGTACAACTGATAGATGTAGAAACTACATCAAAGATAAAAATAACGAAAACAATACTATAAGTAACTTGATGCAAGAACGCATCGAATATAGCACCGGAGGTAAGCCGGGCGATTAAAAAGTAACCGATGATATGACCGACCTTACATATTCCACGCAAACAAATACGTTGAACAGAGGAAAATCTTCCTTTTTTAATTAGAGATGATCGATAAGTAGATAGAGATGATCGAAGCTCTCATGTTCTTTTTTTAATTATTTATTTATATATATGTATAAAATTATATATTTATTTAAATTATTTATTCATATAAATGACTGTTTTTAGTTTTTAATTTGGTAAAATTGAAAGTAAATTATTATATCCCTTTGGTTTTTTTTTTTTGGTCGAGATAAGCTTCAAGTTTCATGAAGCAGAAGAATCTTTTAAGAATTTAATGAATGAAAAAAAAAAGTCTCAAAGAGTTTTGTTAGGGTTTTCGTGAGAAACACTTTTTCAATGTCTCAAATTGAAAGAATGGCTGCGAGTCTTACCTTCAAGTTTGCATTGGTTGATTTTACAGCTGTGGATCTCATGACTAGGAAAACGTAAGCAGGCTAGACTTGAAGTACAACCAATGCAAACTTGAAGGTAACCCCTCTGCCAGCGGTTTCTACCTCCTCTGCCGTTCCTAATCTAGGAGGACAGTAAAGCCGGAGGATTTTCAAGACATTAACAATGGGAAAACTTTGGTGTTGCCATGGTGGTGTACAAATTCGAGAGGTTGGTTCAAGTCTTTTTGTGGCACGCTTTGAGACAATGGCGCTTCGTGATGGCGTCTTGCGCGGTGGTATATGGCACTTTGACAACGCCATGGTTGTGGTAGCTAAGTATGATAGATTATCGAACCCGACATTGGTGGAGCTTAATGCCATTAGGGTTTGGGTGCAAATCCATAACCTCCTTCCGTCCTTGAAATCAGAGAAGGTGGCGCGTAGCATTATTGGTGCTACCCAAGGGATTGTGCTTATTGTCGACCGGTTAAGTGTGGTTTCTATGTCGACGATGGTTGATGTTAGGTTTAACCTAGCAGTGTCTAGTATCATTTGGAAGAAACGCTTGTTCAAGCTTACGCCTAGGATAGAGGTAAAGGTCTCATTTCTTTACGAGAAGGTGGTTGGCACTTGTGCGCGAGGTTTAAGGTTGGAGCATCCTCTTGAAAGTTGTGCATGTATGGCAGGTTTGGCTGGACAATGTTTGGCAGATTCAAGATCGACATCTTCATCCTCGAAGCAACATAAACATGGTGCTTGAAAAGATGGAGTCGGCGATGGTGGTTTCTAGGGTTACGTCCCTTTCATCGTTGGTGTTTGCTTCAAGCATTGCAATTGCTTTTTGAGGTGAATGAGTTGATGATGGAGCCTTAGTTGTGGATAGTTTGGGCTTGAAACTTTTGAGCCATTTGATGTTTTAGGCTCAGATTCGCAAAACTGTACTTGAGAATCTCTTCGGCAATCTCAAATTTCCTGATCCCGGGGTTTCCGGCCAATATTTCGAGTTTCTGGTGAGGCGGAGGCAACCCTAATTTATGGAGTACAATGCATGTTACTCGCTTCAATCCCTGCGTTGGAAGAAAAACGTAAGCAGGCTAGACTTGAATCAAGCCCTAAGGAGGTTCTTGTTTCTCATCCTGATGTTTCCATGGGCTCTTAGGAAAGTCCTTTTGAGCTGGACCAAAATATTAACTTTAGGCTTAAGCAATTGACTAATCCACCAACTTCTCTTACCAGTGGAAAACATTGTGGTCTACCCCCGGGTGTAAAAAATCAAAGGGCTAAAAATCACCGAGGGCAAAGAGGGTGGACCTTTTATGGAAGAAAAGAAGTAGAAGTCTTATGAGCCTAAAAATCCGGAGACTATTCTTTTATCATAGAGTCTTCTGTCCACCGAGGGCATGCCGAGTACGTGTCGTTAAGACAATACGAGTTTGTCAACAAGCGGTTGTTTGAACAAAAAGCGTGAAATGTAGTAAAAGACATAATCGTCAGTTTTTGCTGGAATTTTGCGGCTTAACCGCCGTCTCATCTGGCCATGTCAGGCCCTGAAATTGGTCCCAATGTCTTCGTATTGGAACAATCTATCCATCCATACAAGTATTGCACCCTGTTATCTGTTCGTACTACATACCTCGACTATAAACAACACCTCACCTTGGACCTAACTGGCTCCAGGTGGGGCCGACCGGTGGGCCCTTGGCCCAACCAGTAACCCACACTACTCGACCCGGGTAGCGGCCAAGCAGGCCCAGGCCCGGGTCGATTCTCAAATGTACTCTGATGTACCTTGCCGGGCAGAGACTCATAAGCTCCCTTGAACATATGAGTCCCACATCAGAAATGGGCTAGGAGAACCTCAGTCGGTTATGCTACAAATACAGTCATTACTCCTTCATTAATGGTAAGTAATAACTCTCACCTACCGTTATACTGCTCATTTCTCTACCTACACTGACTTGAGCTTCGGAGGAGTATTGACCGGCCCTCCCGACCACTCTCCTGACAAGCTCCCCTTCCTTTTCAGGTCTCAAGCAAGAGTCAAACACCAGATTAGACTTCCTAATCCTCCTCCTAAGCCTGGTCAACATCTTTGCCCTCAACATTATCTACCATAAAAATGGATCGAACCTCGAAATATTGGGTAAAAAATCACCCAATATGTTCTTTCTCCTCCGGTCATGGAGGCGACTCAAATCGCTTGAGTTCTCTTCCTCTCATTCCCAGAAACATCTGTGTGGTGGTGGGTAATCAAATCGATTATTGTGCAGGGAGAATTGAAGCCTTCAAGTTTAGTAGATCTGAAGCTTTCGGACGGTGGGGTGAGGTGCTAGTGATTATTGGTGGGCCTATGAACATCTGAAGCCTCTCCCTGCTCGTCTCTTCGATTGCGAAAGCATCCTCAGTTCCCGACCTTGTTGCAGATCTCTCAAAATCCCACAGTAATCTCGTGTTCATAATTTACCCATCCATCTCAATTTTGCCAAACTTTTAATGTCGTTACAAAGTAATACTTAATGGACGACTAATATTGATTTAAACGATTTACTCGAATTCAACGGCTCAGATAAAAAAAAATGCTCTTAAAATATTACTCGCATGTCGCTCACGCTGCAGGTTGACTCCAACAGCTGTGGACAGAAGAATTTTCCTTCTTTTTTTCTGGTTTGAACCCGAAGACTATTGTTGAGTGGAGCGACAACAGTTAGATCAGGTTCTGTGTTTAAATTTTGAAATTTTCTATTGTATGGTTTGCTATTACCAGCACCGTCCGAGACAAATTCCCCAAGAAATAAAAATGAGATGCAGAGATTGTACCTACCTGGCTAGCTACCTCTGCTCGTAATTTAATGGTTGAAAAAGAAAGAGATAACACCCATTTAATTTCCGATTCTCTTGATAAAATCAAACTAATTTGTGTCTCAGTAGAGTGATTAATATTGACCGTAATGTAATATCGTTGTCAGATGCGAATATTGTTACTTGTCATCCACTTTTTTATTTTTGGTTTCATTAGTCATCCCAACGTTCACATCACGTAAGAAAAGTCGACTGGGATCCGGTGTCTCTGTACTGGCAGTCGTCCCGTACGGCACGAGGGCACTTTAGTAATAACGAGCGTGAAAGCTTTTCTACGCCTCTGGAGTTTTCACATTCAACCATTTCGACGATAAAATAATGTGATAAGTTAGTGAGCGGTAAATAAGGCACGGAAGGGAAGGAAGGGTCTTGGATTCTTCGTATGGTCCTCGGGCGGCACCCAATACGACCCCACACTTGCTTGAATTTACGCTTCTTGCCAGTCACCGAGAGAAAAAGTCTGTTCGAAGGCAAGGACAGGAAGAAGAAAGAAAAAATAAGACTCGGGACTTCGGAGAGAGAGAGAGAAAAGTAAAAGAGGAAAAAGTTTTGCTCTTGTTCACACAAAGAAGAAAGAGAAGAGAGTTTGTTCTCATCATCATCGAGCTCGATCCCCTCCCCTTCGTGCTGTTTCAGATTTGGTTTGTTAGTCGGAGAAGAAGACGACGACGCAGCCGGGTTTGTTCTCTGTTGAGCTGAGAAGAAGTCAGAAGATTCGGAATTTCGAGGATATGTGAGATTTGCATCAATCACCGGAGTCTGCGCGATTCAGATCGGTACAAGAAAGATGGGTTTCGTTTTGATTTGATTTTTTATGCCTCGGTCAAGCTCAGTTCATTTCTTTGGGAACGGAAGGTGAAGATTTGGGCGAAAAATTAGAAACATGTGGATTAGATAACTAGATTTCTGTCAAGGTACGAAATTTTCATTTCCTCTATATTTTTTCCGATTTTTAATGCTTTTTATTTGTTGCTTTTTATATTTTTGTCAACTGTAACAAAAAAAATAAAATTAAAAACAAGCAGGAGAAAAGAAATGCTCATTTCGGCAGCACTCAATCTTTGCGTGAACCCTATTAACTTGGTTTAATTTGTTGTGTGGTGTAGAATTTTGTTTTTGTTTGTGAATCTGGATGGAAGAGGTTGGTGCTCAAGTTGCTACCCCAATTTTCCTTCACCAATCGCTTTCGGGTCGGTTCTGCGACGCGGCGGCGGTGATGGCGAAGAAGAAGCGCGATCTCCCTTACCAGACCCCCAATTACCAACAACACCCCAATTCGCAGCCGCGCTTCGCAAACCCTGGGAACACCACCTGGAACCCCAAGGTTTGGGAGTGGGACACAGTGAAGTTCGCAGCGAAGCCACTTGACACTGAGATGATGGGTGCTTCCAATTCAGAGCCCAAGAGGAAAGAGGAAGCCGCTGGAGCTGTGAAGAACACTGTGGTGGGGGATGACGACGACCAACGGCTTCAGCTGAATCTGGGTGGTGGGTTGGCCTCTGTGGAGGAGCCGGTGTCCAGGCCAAACAAAAGGGTCCGGTCCGGATCTCCCGGGAATAATGGTGGGAGCTACCCCATGTGCCAAGTTGATAACTGTAAGGAAGATCTGTCAAGTGCCAAAGATTATCATCGCCGCCATAAAGTCTGTGAGGTTCATAGTAAATCCACCAAAGCCCTTGTTGCCAAGCAGATGCAAAGGTTTTGCCAGCAGTGCAGCAGGTTATTTATCCATTCCTTTTGCCTCTATTTTCTTATGATTTCATTGGTCTAACTGTGTTCTTGATTTGATTTTACACAAATTTTTCGTGGATCATATATCTCGTTTTAGATGTTTTACGAATCTTAAGAAGTTTGATTGGTTTGGATTAATGGATTTTGTTTTCTCTTTCTATCCATTTTGGTGATTGTGCTTGCTCTAAAGTCTTAAGCTTTATCAAAATCTTTGTTGGTTGTTGCAGGTTTCACCCCCTTTCAGAGTTCGATGAGGGGAAGAGAAGTTGTAGACGGAGACTTGCGGGGCATAACAGGCGAAGAAGAAAAACCCAACCTGAGGATGTTACCTCCAGGCTCACTATCCCCGGAGATGGGGATAGCAAAAGCAGTGGAAATTTGGATATTGTCAACTTGTTAGCTGCTATAACTCGTCCACAAGGTAACAAGATTATGGTTGATTTATTGGTTTTATGTCTACATTGATCCTATGCTAAATTTATATACTCAAATTTGTAGGGAAAAATGATGTCAGAAATACCAACTGCTCACCGGTACTGGACAGAGAGCAGCTCCTTCAGATTCTTAGTAAAATAAATTCGTTGCCTTTGCCAGTAGACCTTGCTGCCAAGTTGCCTAATCTCGGAAGTTTAAATTGGAAAGCTTCAGACCTACTCTCTTTAGATCTTCAAAACAAATTGAATGGAAAAACATCTGCATCAACCATGGACTTGATCACTGTTCTTTCAGCTACTCTAGCAGCATCTTCTTCTGACACTCTTGCTATGTTATCTCAAAAGAGCAGTCAGAGTAGTGACAGTGAGAAAACTAAGTTGACCTGCTCTGACCAGGCAGCTGGTCCTAATTTCCAAAAGAGGCCTCCTCAAGAGTTTCATTCAGCTGGTGGAGAAAGAAGTAGTACTAGCTACCAGTCTCCCACAGAAGATTCGGACTGCCAGGTTCAAGAAACTCGAGTCAAATTACCTTTACAGCTATTCAGCTCCTCACCTGAGGATGATAGCCCACCAAAACTGGCTTCTTCTAGAAAGTATTTCTCTTCTGACAGTAGTAATCGCACTGAAGAGAGGTCTCCATCATCGTCACCTCCTGTCATGCAAACGCTGTTTCCAATGAAGAGTATGGCAGAAACTGTCAAGTCTGAGAAATTGTCAATAAGCAAAGAGTCTAATGTGAACCTGGACTCTAGCAGGAACGGTGGTAATAACATGCCTTTTGATCTTTTTAGTGGGTCAAATAGAGGAGCTGTTAGCTCTTCCATTCAAAATTTTCCGCATCAAGCTGGCTATACTTCTTCTGGTTCTGATCATTCACCATCTAGCTTGAATTCTGATCCTCAGGTAGTGTCGAATTTCCACCTATTGCTTTATACCTGTTTACTGTTTTTTTTTTGGGTGAAGATACTTCAGTTTATTTCATGTCTGTATGTGTATATTGAGTTTTAGTCTTACCATTTCTTGGGGAATTTTAAGGATTGTATTATTCTTCAACAGGATCGCACCGGAAGAATATTGTTTAAACTATTTGACAAGGATCCCAGTCAGTTACCAGGGACATTGCGGACACAGGTGAGGAGTTTATGGTTCATTTGGACTTGCTCCTGTTATTTGAATTGTCATGATAACGTTATAAGACATATTTTTTGGGAGTATCTTACGATCTTAGTTGCTGTTTTCTTTTAGATATTCAATTGGCTTTCCAACAGTCCATCGGAAATGGAGAGCTACATAAGGCCTGGCTGTGTGGTCCTATCAGTTTATGTGTCAATGTCCTTTGCTGCCTGGGAGCACGTGAGTAAATTGTCGTAATGCAGATGACCAATATTTTCTGTAGTCTTTTTACTGACCACAGGGCGTGTGTATTTTTTCAGCTTGAAGAAAACCTGGTCCAGCGTGTCAGTTCGTTGGTTCAAAGTTCAGAGTCTGATTTTTGGAGAAGTGGAAGGTTTCTAGTAAATACAGGGAAACAATTAGCATCTTATAAAGATGGTAAGTACTAATTGTTAGTGCTGGTTTTGGTTGCTGTTAGTTTAGGCGCCCTTGGGATTGTTTTTCAACAAAGTGTTTCTGCTTTTCTTTCTTAAGAAGTATCCAAATGTGTGTTACAAGTTTTACAGTTTTACCAAGGTGCTTATACGGTGCTTTTGAAAAGATATCAGAATGGACTTTTTAAAAATTGTGGTTTCGTTTAAATCCTCAATTTTTTTTGAAGACCAAAATAATTCATTTGCTTTTCACCAACCTCTCTTATTTTGGTATAGTTCACCAAACTCTCGGTGAATGCTTATGCTTATTTTCAGTAGCTTCTATACTAATATAAAGCTCCTTTTGATGGCCTTTTTTCCCGAGGAGTTTGTTCCCGAGGAGTTTGTTCTAAGCAACTCCCTTTTCAGCAACTTCCAGCAAGCAATAGCGATCCCAAAAGGGAGCCTTAGTCCACGTTTCACTGTTAATCTTTCCCTATGTGGTTAGGACGATATATACTGCAGAGGAACAGTCATAGGAGCGTTGTTATATGTACAGTCATGCATCAAATATGACTGTGCCATTACCTTGTTGTAAATTATGTCTTGAATTTTGTTTATGTGCAATCACCTTTCAGGAAAGATTCGTCTATGCAAAGCCTGGAGAACATATAGTTCCCCGGAGTTGATCTCCGTGTCCCCTTTGGCTGTTGTGGGCGGGCAAGAGACTTCTCTTTTAATAAAGGGTAGAAATCTGACTAATCTTGGCACCAAGTAAGTGCAATTTGCTTTCTTATTGTGAAGATTCTTCTGTTAATTTCTCGTCTGTTTCTACAAGTGTTAGTTTTCAATCATGCAGGATTCATTGCACATATATGGGTGGTTACACATCAAAGGAAGTTGGAACAACATTTCATGGAACCATGTATGATGAGATTAATTTGGGCAATTTTCAAATTCATGATGCATCTCCTGGTGTTCTGGGTCGCTGTTTTATAGAGGTAGCATTCTGAAACAATTGGTCTGTTCACAATTATATAGAAAATCTGAAGTAGAATCCTTGAGAAATGTCTTATTGATCTTTTGCTTATATGAACAGGTGGAAAATGGTTTTAAGGGAAACAGCTTTCCTGTGATTATAGCTGATGCTACAGTCTGTAGAGAATTGAAACTCATCGAGTCTGAATTTGATGCGGGGACAAAAGTATGCGGTGCAACTTCAGAAGATGAAAATCATGATTATGGGCGGCCCAGGTCAAGGGAGGAAGTTCTTCACTTTTTGAATGAGCTAGGATGGCTTTTCCAAAGGAAAAGGATCTGTTCCATGTTTCAAGGGTCCGACTACTCTCTTAGCCGTTTCAAATTTTTACTCACATTCACTGTTGAGAGAGACTGTTGTGTTTTGGTGAAAACACTTCTAGACATATTGGTCGAAAGAAATTTGGATGGGGATGGGCTGTCAATAGAGTCATTGGGGATGCTATCAGATGTCCAGCTGTTAAACCGGGCTGTAAAAAGGAGGTGCAGGAAGATGATTGACTTGCTCATTAATTATTCTGTGATTAGCAGTGACAAGAGATATATTTTTCCTCCAAATCTTGTTGGACCTGGTGGCCTGACACCTCTTCATTTGGCTGCTTCTATGTCAAATTCGGATGATATGATTGACTCTTTGACGAATGACCCAGAGGAGGTAATAAAAATAATTGTTAGCTCTGGTTGTGGGTTTCTCGTTTTTATATAATTACTTGGACATGATACCTTGTTTCGTTTTTAGATATTTTGATTGTTTGCATTACCAACGGATCTGGAAAGTGTTAATAACGTTATAAATCTATGATGTTCTTTTTTTAACCATTTGGTTACGTTTTTCCTCTAGATTGGATTGAACTGCTGGAATTCCCTCTTGGATGTTAATGGACAGTCTCCATATGCTTATGCTTTGATGAGGAATAATTACTCTTACAACAATCTGGTGGCTCGCAAAATTACTGACAGAAGAAATAGTCAGGTTACGTTAACAATTGGAAATGAGATAGAGCAACCCCATATGGCGATGGAGTTGGAGCGTAGGACGAGTATCCAATTCAGACAAGGTAGCAGATCATGTGCCCAGTGTGCAGTTGCAGCAACGAAATACACCAGGAGGGTTCCAGGTGCTCAAGGCTTGCTTCAGCGTCCATTCATTCATTCTATGCTTGCCGTAGCTGCTGTTTGTGTTTGTGTCTGCTTGTTCTTGAGAGGTTCCCCGTACATCGGCTCAGTTGCTCCTTTCAAGTGGGAGAATTTGGATTTTGGCACAAGTTAGTCTTTATAGTAAGAATTATGGAGCAGCGAACATTAGGGTTTGGGATCACGTGCACTTTCCAGAGTAGTTTGATTCCGGTGATGCAGTTCTGGAAAAGGAAAATAGTTTCTGCGGCATGTTTCCTCTCCTCAACTTTACCCATTGAGGAGAGGAAAATTTGGGCGGAGGAGCAAGAAATTTCTGGAAAACTGCAAAGGTATGGTGTTCAGATGCTGCATGTTTCTCCTATCAAATATGAGGTTTGGGTAATCTTGGGATATGCTTTTCCTTTAGCTCTCATTTGCGTTGGAAATTAGGTAAAGTTGTCTGTCTTTTCTCCTTTGGATGTGGAAACACTCCTGCTTTCAAGACCCTATGATGTATAACAGTTGCTGGATGAGATTAAATAATTGAGATGGGGCAGATGGTAAAAGCATCATGGTAAGCATGGTAAGCATGGAAAATTAAATGAAGGAGAGATTGGAGACCGAAATAGAAGGAGAAAGTGAAGGCGATATAACAGAAAAGAAAAGAAGAGAACAAAAGCAGTTATACCGTAATTAGAGGTCATGGTTATATGGTGGATTTCCCTCTAGATTTCTTTACAACTTTGTGGTGATAAATTTTAAGTTATTTGTGTACTGATTTTCACTGCGTAGAGGATGTTGGATCACAGAAATGACAATTTCATGGTATTACTGAAGCGTAAGATATTTGATTAATGGTTTTTTTTTTTTTTAAAGATAAAGAGGCAGGTCTCAGGTGGTGTAATTTTTGCATTGTAGATTTTATATTTTTTTGGGTGTAAATTTCCAGAGATTGAGATTATATAACAGATTGTTACGATGTTCTTTTTCTTCTTCGACCTTTGTTTAATTTTTTTGTTTATCAATAAGAAGATAACCATTCATTTAACCGTTGAAGGGTTGCAACCATTGGAGCCAGCAGAAATCAACTCCCCAATGCCAATCTGGGCCAGGTTCAATACAAGAAAAGAAATTACTTTCTAGGATGAACTTTGCTAAATTATGCGCAACATTCACAAGGGTGAAACATCACTTGGTCGGTACCAATTGTGCGCACCATTGTCTTGATGTCCTTCACCAATCCCCCTTCACTAGCCCATAGCTCACCAGTCGTGTTCATCAACCTTGCAACGGCAACGCTATCCACCTTCAAACAAATTGGAAAGGTGCCAAAGTCGAGCAAGAAGAATGGCCGCCTTTAGTGCTATAAGTTCTGTAACAAGAACTTGAAAAGAGCCTTGCAAAGCGACTGCATAGGCTCCCATCAGCTCCCCTCTCTCATTTCTGATTACAGCCCCTAGGCCTCTTTTTTCCAGTTCCAACCTTGGAGGTTATGTTCATAATTATGCTAAAGAGATCATCAAATTTACCAATTTCAACATCTTTGGCTGAAAGGGCATTCCCAGATGGGAAGAACAGCAGATTCCTCAGAATTTCCACATCGAACGTAACTGTGATTTCGATATATAGTTCTATGGTGAAAGTTGAGTGCACAAGGGAGAATAATTGAGCAGTCTGCCCTCTGATACTCCTCCATTTTGGTATCCAAATCTTGCTGAATATTTTCCATTCTTTTTGTCGAAGCACGTACATTTGTTTGTCCTCACTCGTAATGATCACCCAAGGGAATTCCAGTGATAGCATCTGCATCATCCTCCCTGCCTCCCCCACTAACCTTTTACTTGTTCTTTGTTACATCTGCGCCATCCCAGGACTTACAAGTTTTCAAAAAATACAACACCACTATCCCTCATTCCCTCTATTTCTACAAGGAAACATGTAAAAAGAAAGTATGTTCATGTACCAAATACCCGAATCATGGAATGAGAAAATTAGAAATATGACTAATTTCTCTTATCTATGCTATAGAGTAACCTCATGGATTTACAAAACACAAAAAGTATTGAGCTATAAGATCGTGATTTGGATTTAATATATATTTCCCTTCATTAATTACTCACAAAATTCTTCATATGTAGTAGTGTGTGAAATTAAACCACATGAATAAGCATATCTCATGAAAGCCAATACTTGTATTAAGTAGGAAATAACATTTATCATAATTCACAAATATATCCACAAGAAACAAATAGTTGTAGGCACCACCTCTTTTACAATACAATATTGATCAGTCGATGACATCAGATATATCATATATGTAATCCACAAGAAATCAAACCAAACACCCAAAATAAAATAAAATGTATATGTATATATATATATATATAATATATGTGGTAATTTAGTCTCCAAAATCCAGTCTTTATCAATATCTGCATGTCCATGAGGGCATATATGGTCAATAGTCTAATCAAGTAATACTTCTTCTTCTACCATTGGATCTTCCTGATCTGGTGACATCTTGAACAAAGACTTCTGCAACACCTTCCCCGAGCCCCTCAATCAGCCCCCCAATGAACTCCATGACCACTTGAGATGCTAGGCGAGCTGCAGTCCCCAACACACTAGGCTTCTCACGGTTCTTGATGCCGTTTTCATGAAGTCCATTGATCATATTCTTGGCGCAAACTGCATGTAGATGGTAATCGCAGACAGTGCAATGGTAGACTCTGGTGCCTGACCTCTTCCTCCTGCACTCAACGCAAACGAAACTCGGATCGCTGCCACTTGATAGTGCTGTTGGTGCAGGCAAAAGTCTTAGGGTATGAGGATGGACTGATTGCAAGCTGATTTCGGAAGATAGCATGGCGCAGCAAGGATGCATCTGGAAGCTACATGCGTTGCATCTGAAAGCATAGCCTTTGATGGGCTTGTTGCAAACATCACACTTCGATTGTGCAATTCCTCCCTTAACTGATTTTATTTGCAAGTAATTCAGGGACATCGTTAGTACGTATACGTAATTAATGTTTGTCTGTTCATTTGAACATTACATAATAAACTCTTGTTTGAAAGAAAAGAACATAACACTACCCTCTATCAACATGGTTTAAATGAAAAGAAGAAACAGTTTTGAAGCACTTGCGGACTTCAAAAAAAGTTTCTGCACCATTTAATCGGTATAACAACACCGTTCGAAAGGCCTCTGCATTTTAACTGAGATCCACAAGTCGGCCATTTATTTCTGAACTAGCATATATATATATATATATATATATAGGGTGTTGTTATTTACACATCCTAAAGTGTTAATAACACACCCCTTCCTCTATCTCTCTTTTTTTCTTTAGTGTACACACTCTAAAGAGGGGTGTGTTATTGACACTTTAGGGTGTGTTAATAACAACACCCTATATATATATTGGGTATATAAGATATAAAGACGGATGAAAATGGAAGATCTCAATCTTCTGCCCTGCAGTCTAATGCCCCGAACCATCCTTTTTTTGGTAATCATTAACCATGCCAAAATCAGTCAAATTGAAAATCATTTAACCTATTGGTTAGCATTATTTTCATTTCAGTTTTATCCGACTATCTATTGTATCTGTTTGTAAAATTCAGATGATGAAATTATTTTCAATGTGGCTAATTCTTTTACAGTATTATCTTTGAAGAGGGGAACATAAAGGATAAACGAGATCATCAGTAAACTACATTGTATAATGACCATGAAGAGGATACGCGCACTTTCCTTGAAGAGATGATGTGGGCGTTTAGATATATGCATGTATATGCGTGGATCTAGTTTAGAGTTGTTGGAATAAGAAAAATTGGCAAACTAACATGAAATTAAATTTGAAATGAAGTTGATAAATTAAGTTAGTACCTGGCCTAGAATAGAAAAGAAGTTGGTGTTGGCAGTGGAAGGGATGACTCTTTAGAGCTGGAGGAGCCAAGGCACAAAAATCATGAAGTTGATAGTCACACTGTTGACAAGTGAACCTCTTGCCTGCGCCGTACTCCTTACAGCCGGCGCAGGTGAAGAGGTCAGGCAAGTTCACTTGGGAGAGAGGATGTTGTGGGTGACTGAAATGAAGCATCTCCTCCCCCGAAACAAGTTGAGGAGAGGTCGGAAATCTGAGCGAAGCAGACCTTTTAGGGACATGTTCCATGGGTCGATAATAAGCGGTGGGGAGTTGCATTGAATCTGATTTCGTGAGGAGAAAGGTTCTTGTCTTCTTCAAGGTGGGTTTGTTGTTGTTTCTCATCATCATAATGGTGTTTTCTTTTCTTTCTTTTCTCTCCCCCACTCTAGTGATGATGGACTCCTAGCTATTGTTAATTTGGTGGTGCAAATTGCAAAACAGAAGGAGAATATTTATGCTAAAAAAGATGGCACTATTCCAGGACAATGTAGAAAGAAGATGCCCTCAACATACATAGAATACATTGCATGTACTATTCATTCATTTGATCACTGTTTCAGGGAAATGAAAAGAAAACTTAATTACCAAGCAAGCAGAAGAAAGAGAGAGATGGCCGGGGCACGTACCGAGTATGATTATATTTGCCTTTTGTTGGGGTTTACCCTTGCACGTTCAATAGCGGAGTCAGAAACTTACCACTGTGGGTGTACACGTGTAGTTTCTCTAAAAAATTTATATATTTTTCGTGCCACAATTTGATTAGGCAAACACTTTTGACTTTTCAACTCTCTTCACCTAATTAAGTTCCGTTGAATTATCAAAGTGTCATGTCGGACTCTGACTTTTCAACAATTTCTCATTGGTATTGGTTGATGCTAATTTGCATCAACACATATCTCTTTGAAACATTTCATCAAATCGTCTTTTTCCTTTTTCTTGAGTAAATATTCAAGAAAAATGAAAACACACAAAACAGGAACACAAGAAGTGCAGTTCACACAAGACAAGAAATCAGTTAATGCATGACGTCAATTGATCCAAATGAGTATCATGTGGCTGTGTCACTCTACCACGTACTGTAAATACACACATGCAGAAGCAATCTTGGGAGGACATATTCACATATATAATATGAGAATTACCTTGCAATGTGATCTAGCTACACATATGAGAGAAACACACCTGTTTTTAGTTGGGGTGAAAAGAACACACACAACACAATTCATCTGAACATCAAATCTGATTGGAAAGAGGAAATTTGTTTGGAGTAGCCTAATAGTAAAGATGCTTAATTAAGTGCAATTTCAGAGACCAAAAGGAGAAGATATAAAACGGTTATTTTTTTTTTTGGGTCTGAATATTAAAAAGGTGATCAGCTTTAGTCATATAACCCCTTGAACACCGAAATTAGGTAAAGGAGATGCTAATTTGCATAGATAAGATTCATCTGATGGTTAAGGTTTAGTGCACACGATATAAAACCAAAATGTTAGAACTATAAAAATTGATTTTATTGAGCAAAAGAGAAGATACCATGGCAGCAAAGTCAAGGTTTCTCTTTAAACTTTAGTCATATATAGGCAAATGTTCAACTTTCTTCTCCCAATTAAACAGCTATAAGATCCGAAGAGCTAAAGTTATAATATTCGATTGATATAAAGTGATCAGAAACAAAGAAAATTTTGCGTCCTAAAAGAAATAAGTATTTCCCAGATTCATGAAAGATGGAAATGTGCACTCAAAAACCTCTTATTTTCCTGGTTGAGTTGTAGAGCATCTTACGACAAATATGTAAAAGTAGTGCCCTTTTTTCAATTTCTTAATAAAGAGCTGTCATAGATGCCCAATTATTTGTTTGTGTTTTGCAAGTGATTCCTTCTCTTTGATAATACTTCATTTCTATCCGATTTACACCAAGTCGGTAATACTCAAACGAAAAACAGATTAAGAGAATTGAAACACGATATTCCCGGTGTCTTTTAAGACTTTTTGATCACAACTTTATTAACACTACATTAGATCGTTTGGTATGTTGCACATTTGACTATTTGATACGTTCACTATTTTGAGACTAGATAGATGGCTAGTTCTCCGATCATAATAATACAAATTTAATCCTAATCCGAAAGATATGAATTGAAGATTAATCATTTTGTGACCAAAGATGTGCAGATGTTCAGGAATAAAAGTATAGTGTTCAATACGGCTGGCAATTTTGACCTAAAAACCGAGAAACAGATCGAATCAGTCCAATCGGATGTAGTCTGCTTCGGTTTTTTTTTTTCTCCAAAACTCATTTTCGGACAATAACCGAACCAACTAGGTTTGGAACCGATCCAATATTTCCCAAACCGCGGGTCTATCAACCCGACCGAATATAGGGATTTAATCAAAATAGATCCCCCATTGGAAGGGATGAGGTTCAAACCCCTGCAATCTAGCTTCTTTGCTAATATGGTAAACAATTTTTATATTTATTTCCTACCAACTCATATTCTTTAAAAAAACAAAAAAAGAAAACCTTAGATTCTTTAATATCCTCTTCCCTCTAATCCTTCTTCTTCTTCGTTTTTTTTTCCTGCTCTCTGGGTTTCTCTTTTCTCTATTTCTTTTTCTCCTTGCAAATTTCTTTCTCCTCTTCCCCTTCCTTTCTCTTGCTTCCTCTTCATTTCTCATCTTTTCTCCATCTCCAAATATGGAGATTGATATGCAATTTGATATGTTTAATCAGATCTCGGTTTCCGTCGCGATTGAACTGGGGTCAACTAGAAAGTTCGGACTGGTTGCGATTGAAATTTTTCTAAAACCGACAAATTTTGGTCGAACTTGGTTTTAAGTGAATTTTACATCGAACCAGTCCGAGACTAGCACTTAGGGATGGCAAAAAAACCCGCGGGTTCGGGTATCCGACCCGACCTAACCCGAATGGGTCGGTTTTTGAAGACAAAAAACGGGTGGCGGAAGTGAGTTCGGATTTTTTTTTAAAATATCCGACGGGTTCGGGTCGGGTTCGGTTGAGTTGTTCCTGAACCCAAATCCGAACCCGTACTCGACCCGTTGTTTAATTAATTTTTAATATATATTTTAATACCAAATACCTATATATAATATATATATATTTTTCTACCCTAATCCCCTAATATATACATTTTTCAACCCTCTCTCTCTCTCTCTCTCCATCGCGACTAGCCCACCATCTTTTATTTTTATCTTTAATCAATCTCTCTCTCTCTCACTCTCTCTCTCTCTCTCCATCTTCTTCCCAACCTTTTCTCATCAGATCCAAGTTGCACACAATCAACTATATATATATGAGTTGTTCTTTTCAGCTTAAAAGCATACGGGACTGTGCTTGCAATACCCAGAAAGGTTTTGTTGCTTGACAACAAAATTGATACTCTTTATAATACCCAGAAGCTCCAAAAATCATTTACAAGAAAAGCATCCAGTTCTAGTCCACATGGGTGTCTTCATAATCTATTGGTTTGTTATTTTGGGTAATTCTGTCGCTTGCTTTACATCTACACATGATGAAGACAACCTCTCCTTTCTGGCTAATTAGATTTATCCTCTTACTCTTTCTCCTCATCCAAGATCCAATCACCCCGTCAAATTTTTTTTTTTGGCCGGGCGGATTGGGTTCGGTTAATAATATACCGACGGGGCGGGTTTGGGTAATACCCGAACCCGGTGTTTCCGGGGTGGGTTCGGGTTCGGGTAGAAACTATACTTTCGGGTTCGGGTTTCGGGCATTCAAAACCCGGCCCCGATCCGACCTGTTGCCATCCCTACTAGCACTAGTCTTCATAGTCTCTTTTCATACCATTACAGAAAGTATAGAGTACCAACATAAACATTACGTCTATTGTGCTAGCATGTAGGGGTGGACTCGGTTCCATCGATTCGATTTTTTCAACACTAATTGCTAACTGTACCAATGACATCGATTTTATATTTTTTCAAATCAAAACTGGCTAGAAATTTCGAGAACCGATATTTCAATTATTTGGTTTCAGTTCATCTAAACTGCGGTGACTTTAATGAATTATCTCATATTTCTAACGAAATTTTTACTTCTTCAATTGTAATTTTACATGCTTAGTATTTATCCAAATAAAGTCAATATCCAAAACTTTTGTTTGAACCGAAAAACATGCATTGAAAGGCTAAAGAGTCGAGAACAATTAAGAATATATTAGAGCTCTCATTCTATAATTGAAACACATCATTCTATATTAGAGCTCATTCTAACGTTTAGGGCTCGGAGGTTTAAGGTCCTCACTCCGTGAGAAATTGCAATAATGAAGGGTGAAATAGTTACATAAAGCTAGGAGGGAATGAAAAAAGTTAACTAAGTTTTTGGGCCTAACTTGGGCTCAATGGAGATCAAGCTCACTTGGAGCAAAACTTGAATTACTGACAAGGAAGAAGCTAGGATTCAAGAATAAACTGGGCTGGTCTAGACTTATTTTTCTAATTATTGTTTTTGCCTAAGGTGCTTCTATTTATACCTCCAAAATCGGCATATGGACCTCCTTACTTATTAGACCTCCAACATATTTTTTCAAAAACTCAATATGCTAACTATACCTCCCTAATTTTCTCAAAATATCCTTAGCCCAAAATATCTAAATCAAACTTAGGGTTCTCGACAAAGACTTAATAACAAGCAGCCTCCTTGTTAGAAAGAGACAAGATTTGGATTTTCTGGTTCCCCAAATTAAAAAAAAAATTGTAGTTGCTCTTCGCTCTTCTTCTATGATGGTGGCTCATCAACTTCTAATTGTAGGTCAGCCAAAAGAGGTAAAATGGTGAGAGCGGAAAGGGGTCATATGACTCCCTTGGGAATTGCCTCCCTAAACCTCCGAAGGATGTAGCTATTGCCGGTCGGCCGTGTCCTTGGTCGAAATGACAAAATTCGGGCCGTGTGCGTAGCTGGTTATATGTTTGGCAGCTCTAGTGACTAAGGTAAGGTCTTATGAATGGTTATGTAAAACCGGGCCATCAGGTAATGGGTAGCCTTGGTGCACTGTGTTTAATTTGAAGTGAATTTTTATATGAATTTTTTCACTACTCGCCGACACCTATATTTTATAATGGTTTTTCAAACCTAATTGGGGTAGAGCCCTATTGGGCAGCGAGGACGAAAACTCACCCCTAAACAGTTTGGTTACAGGTACTGTGCAATAGAACAATCCTATTTTTGAGATTTAAAAAACTATTTTTAGTTATTAGACAAAAATGCCCTCAATTTTAACGGTGTGTAACAGAATATTTAACGGCAGTGACCAAAGTGAATATATTTGAAAATTCAATGATCAAAGTGTCGAACAGGTTAACATTTTAAAATTAATTAATTAAATCTAAAATAAAATAAAATATAAAATTAATTACCTAAATGAAATGCATAAGATTTGACCAATATACACTACTAAAAAAAATCTAGATTGCGACTGCATTTGCCATGGAAAAAGCAGCGTTGTAAATATTGGCATCACAAAATCCAATTGCGGCGGTAAATTCCGTGGCAAATACTAATTGTGATGGTATTATCTTTCCATCGCTAGCTACATTTATTTTTTGTGACGGCTCATTTGCCACGAAGACTTTTGTAATAAAGTACATGTCAAGTTAGTCCTTGGGAGGTATTTGCTAGCCGTCGTAAGATTTTCTTTATATAAATAACCGCCAAATGACCATTTTACCCATCAAATTTCTTTACAACGCTTCATTTTTTGTCGCAAATATATTTATAATTTTTTAGTGCTAAAAAGTAATAAATAAATAAAACCGCATAATTTTCTACCAATTGCGATGTTGAGATCTGTCATCGCAATTCGCAAATGTGGTAATTTTTTTTTCTCAAATTGATTGTCTAACCCACTTCCACAAGAGTAAACATATGATTAATAATAAGCCATTAAACATCTGTATCCATTAAATCAAAGAGAAAATCAACATTAATCCATGAAAAATACACTAAGACATATTACATATCCATCGATGCATCGTACCGTATTCAAATACAAATTATCAAAATGAAAATAAATGTGTTGTCCTTTGCATGTATTGAACGCAATAACCGCACTCTTAATACAACAATCACAAGTGCATCATTTTACTTTGTCATTTTGTGAGTTCTGCACTTGCTTCTATTTGCTTTGCTCTTTTTCCATAAGAATCTGTAATATCAACAGAGAAAAAAGCAATGTTAGCTTAATGTCTACTATGCAAGATATACAAGTAAAACTAGTCTCCTCATAGGCTAGCATATATTAGACTAACCCAACTAACAGTCATCAAACAAGCATGGACTGAGAAAAACAATCAGCTATTACAAGAAACATTGTGAGGTTTCTAAAATCATTTCAGATGCTATCTAGATGAGTGAATATTGGACTGTGCTGATGTAGAAACTGTTTGGTGGTTTTGGGATTCAAAACTTCAACATTCCAATATGGTTTTTTTTGTGTGGCCAAGACATTCCAATATGGTTAACCTCAATAAGCAAAAGAAGAGTTATGGTCTGAATATGAGAATTTCAAACTACAAAGTTCAATAAGGCTAAAGACTTGGAATTGGAAATTGGGCTATCTAGATTAGTGAATATTACATTCCTTCTAGTAGTTAAGTTTTTAAACTACTATACCAATACAAAAGCGAAGATATAAATGGAACTCAAAGGTGTCCAGCTCCAGGAACCATTTTCTCCAATATATTAATCTGAATAATATATCGAACTTAACAATCCTAGAGAGAACACACCCATATACAAAGGCAAATTACAAGGGAACCACCTAAATGTCTATTAAGAAACCAGAATTCATTTCAAATTTGATTTGATGGCCCAAGCAAACAAATATCGTCAAATCGTTTATCAATCCCTTGATTTGTAGCCACATTCCTACGGGCTACAGCCAGTCTATCCAAAAAAAAAGTGAAACATGTTACACTCTAATGAAAGATCACAATGCCCTTCAAACATATGCATCGACACATATAACAAATTACAAACTCAAAAAATTTCAACTTGATATGGTAAACTGCACATTTGCATTTGATAAGGATTTCCTATCATGATATTGGTAGCATTTCTTTTATTGCAAAATAATAAAGTACAATATCCTCAAGTAATAAACAGATATATCATTACTTCTTGCACTAATTAACCAACCAATATGTTTCCCCCAGGAAGTCAGGTAAATTACATTATGTTCTACGATGTGGACTTAAGCTACCAATCCTTATCCGGACATATGTGAAACCCATTACAGGCATTCTCTCAATTCATCCACATAATATGTCACAAAACAAGAGGATAAACTTCAGTCTACTACTGGTATACAATGATGATCAACTAGGGGACAGAAAATAAGGCAATAAGCGTAAGAACATTAATCATCTTAAAAAAAAATTCCAGCAACTGCACTGATCAGAAGCAAATTAAGTCTAAAAATCTAAAAATTCCATGTTTTTAGTCTTAAATTCAGAAGAAACATCGGCACTCAACAACCAATTAAGTCTAAAATTCAGATATACAATTGGTCAAATTTAGAGTACCACAATGGAATAAAAGAGCTTTCCTATAGTCTTTATAACAAGAAACAAACTATTAACCATAAGGACCAATTAGAAATGTGCACCTTGGATATTGTTGTGAACCCACAGCACTACCACGCATTCTACATAAATTTATTATAAATCAAAAGATAGGCCTTGGGCCTTGGGGCTCTTGGGCTTTGTACGACCGAAGAATTTTTTTAGTTTTTTGCGTGGGCGTTTTGCGCACGAGCGGTGCTTCAGAGATCCATTCGTCGTACGTAAGCCGGTCGAAAAGTTTCATAAGCTACTCGGAGAACGGGGAGCGAGTTTATTATTCAAGTAGTTTAGAAAAGGTGAGCGAAAGCCTTTAAATAGATTGATGCTGCATAAGCCTACGGGTGCGATCATACCAGCAATAATGCACCGGATCCCATCAGAACTCCGAAGTTAAGTTTGCTTGGGCGAGAGTAGTACTAGGATGGGTGACCTCCTGGGAAGTCCTCGTGTTGCACCCCTCTTTTTGCATTTTTATGTTAGGAATTTTTTTTATTTTCTTTTTCCCGAGCTCCTCGCTTTCATTTTGATTCTCTTGGATATTGTTAGCACTACCACGCATTCTACATAAATTTATTATAAATCAAAAGATAGGCCTTGGGCCTTGGGGCTCTTGGGCTTTGTAAGACCGAATTTTTTTTTTAGTTTTTTGCGTGGGCGTTTTGCGCACGAGCGGTGCTTCAGAGATCCATTCGTCGTACGTAAGCCGGTCGAAAAGTTTCATAAGCTACTCGGAGAACGGGGAGCGAGTTTATTATTCAAGTAGTTTAGAAAAGGTGAGCGAAAGCCTTTAAATAGATTGATGCTGCATAAGCCTACGGGTGCGATCATACCAGCAATAATGCACCGGATCCCATCAGAACTCCGAAGTTAAGTTTGCTTGGGCGAGAGTAGTACTAGGATGGGTGACCTCCTGGGAAGTCCTCGTGTTGCACCCCTCTTTTTGCATTTTTATGTTAGGAATTTTTTTTATTTTCTTTTTCCCGAGCTCCTCGCTTTCATTTTGATTCTCTTGGATATTGTTAGCACTACCACGCATTCTACATAAATTTATTATAAATCAAAAGATAGGCCTTGGGCCTTGGGGCTCTTGGGCTTTGTACGACCGAAGAATTTTTTTAGTTTTTTGCGTGGGCGTTTTGCGCACGAGCGGTGCTTCAGAGATCCATTCGTCGTACGTAAGCCGGTCGAAAAGTTTCATAAGCTACTCGGAGAACGGGGAGCGAGTTTATTATTCAAGTAGTTTAGAAAAGGTGAGCGAAAGCCTTTAAATAGATTGATGCTGCATAAGCCTACGGGTGCGATCATACCAGCAATAATGCACCGGATCCCATCAGAACTCCGAAGTTAAGTTTGCTTGGGCGAGAGTAGTACAAGGATGGGTGACCTCCTGGGAAGTCCTCGTGTTGCACCCCTCTTTTTGCATTTTTATGTTAGGAATTTTTTTTATTTTCTTTTTCCCGAGCTCCTCGCTTTCATTTTGATTCTCTTGGATATTGTTAGCACTACCACGCATTCTACATAAATTTATTATAAATCAAAAGATAGGCCTTGGGCCTTGGGGCTCTTGGGCTTTGTACGACCGAAGAATTTTTTTAGTTTTTTGCGTGGGCGTTTTGCGCACGAGCGGTGCTTCAGAGATCCATTCGTCGTACGTAAGCCGGTCGAAAAGTTTCATAAGCTACTCGGAGAACGGGGAGCGAGTTTATTATTCAAGTAGTTTAGAAAAGGTGAGCGAAAGCCTTTAAATAGATTGATGCTGCATAAGCCTACGGGTGCGATCATACCAGCAATAATGCACCGGATCCCATCAGAACTCCGAAGTTAAGCTTGCTTGGGCAAGAGTAGTACTAGGATGGGTGACCTCCTGGGAAGTCCTCGTGTTGCACCCCTCTTTTTGCATTTTTATGTTAGGAATTTTTTTTATTTTCTTTTTCCCGAGCTCCTCGCTTTCATTTTGATTCTCTTGGATATTGTTAGCACTACCACGCATTCTACATAAATTTATTATAAATCAAAAGATAGGCCTTGGGCCTTGGGGCTCTTGGGCTTTGTACGACCGAAGAATTTTTTTAGTTTTTTGCGTGGGCGTTTTGCGCACGAGCGGTGCTTCAGAGATCCATTCGTCGTACGTAAGCCGGTCGAAAAGTTTCATAAACTACTCGGAGAACGGGGAGCGAGTTTATTATTCAAGTAGTTTAGAAAAGGTGAGCGAAAGCCTTTAAATAGATTGATGCTGCATAAGCCTACGGGTGCGATCATACCAGCAATAATGCACCGGATCCCATCAGAACTCCGAAGTTAAGTTTGCTTGGGCGAGAGTAGTACTAGGATGGGTGACCTCCTGGGAAGTCCTCGTGTTGCACCCCTCTTTTTGCATTTTTATGTTAGGAATTTTTTTTATTTTCTTTTTCCCGAGCTCCTCGCTTTCATTTTGATTCTCTTGGATATAGTTAGCACTACCACGCATTCTACATAAATTTATTATAAATCAAAAGATAGGCCTTGGGCCTTGGGGCTCTTGGGCTTTGTACGACCGAAATTTTTTTTTAGTTTTTTGCGTGGGCGTTTTGCGCACGAGCGGTGCTTCAGAGATCCATTCGTCGTACGTAAGCCGGTCGAAAAGTTTCATAAGCTACTCGGAGAACGGGGAGCGAGTTTATTATTCAAGTAGTTTAGAAAAGGTGAGCGAAAGCCTTTAAATAGATTGATGCTGCATAAGCCTACGGGTGCGATCATACCAGCAATAATGCACCGGATCCCATCAGAACTCCGAAGTTAAGTTTGCTTGGGCGAGAGTAGTACTAGGATGGGTGACCTCCTGGGAAGTCCTCGTGTTGCACCCCTCTTTTTGCATTTTTATGTTAGGAATTTTTTTTATTTTCTTTTTCCCGAGCTCCTCGCTTTCATTTTGATTCTCTTGGATATTGTTAGCACTACCACGCATTCTACATAAATTTATTATAAATCAAAAGATAGGCCTTGGGCCTTGGGGCTCTTGGGCTTTGTACGACCGAAGAATTTTTTTAGTTTTTTGCGTGGGCGTTTTGCGCACGAGCGGTGCTTCAGAGATCCATTCGTCGTACGTAAGCCGGTCGAAAAGTTTCATAAGCTACTCGGAGAACGGGGAGCGAGTTTATTATTCAAGTAGTTTAGAAAAGGTGAGCGAAAGCCTTTAAATAGATTGATGCTGCATAAGCCTACGGGTGCGATCATACCAGCAATAATGCACCGGATCCCATCAGAACTCCGAAGTTAAGTTTGCTTGGGCGAGAGTAGTACTAGGATGGGTGACCTCCTGGGAAGTCCTCGTGTTGCACCCCTCTTTTTGCATTTTTATGTTAGGAATTTTTTTTATTTTCTTTTTCCCGAGCTCCTCGCTTTCATTTTGATTCTCTTGGATATTGTTAGCACTACCACGCATTCTACATAAATTTATTATAAATCAAAAGATAGGCCTTGGGCCTTGGGGCACTTGGGCTTTGTACGACCGAAATTTTTTTTTAGTTTTTTGCGTGGGCGTTTTGCGCACGAGCGGTGCTTCAGAGATCCATTCGTCGTACGTCAGCCGGTCGAAAAGTTTCATAAGCTACTCGGAGAACGGGGAGCGAGTTTATTATTCAAGTAGTTTAGAAAAGGTGAGCGAAAGCCTTTAAATAGATTGATGCTGCATAAGCCTACGGGTGCGATCATACCAGCAATAATGCACCGGATCCCATCAGAACTCCGAAGTTAAGCTTGCTTGGGCGAGAGTAGTACTAGGATGGGTGACCTCCTGGGAAGTCCTCGTGTTGCACCCCTCTTTTTGCATTTTTATGTTAGGAATTTTTTTTATTTTCTTTTTCCCGAGCTCCTCGCTTTCATTTTGATTCTCTTGGATATTGTTAGCACTACCACGCATTCTACATAAATTTATTATAAATCAAAAGATAGGCCTTGGGCCTTGGGGCTCTTGGGCTTTGTACGACCGAAGAATTTTTTTAGTTTTTTGCGTGGGCGTTTTGCGCACGAGCGGTGCTTCAGAGATCCATTCGTCGTACGTAAGCCGGTCGAAAAGTTTCATAAACTACTCGGAGAACGGGGAGCGAGTTTATTATTCAAGTAGTTTAGAAAAGGTGAGCGAAAGCCTTTAAATAGATTGATGCTGCATAAGCCTACGGGTGCGATCATACCAGCAATAATGCACCGGATCCCATCAGAATTCCGAAGTTAAGTTTGCTTGGGCGAGAGTAGTACTAGGATGGGTGACCTCCTGGGAAGTCCTCGTGTTGCACCCCTCTTTTTGCATTTTTATGTTAGGAATTTTTTTTATTTTCTTTTTCCCGAGCTCCTCGCTTTCATTTTGATTCTCTTGGATATAGTTAGCACTACCACGCATTCTACATAAATTTATTATAAATCAAAAGATAGGCCTTGGGCCTTGGGGCACTTGGGCTTTGTACGACCGAAATTTTTTTTTAGTTTTTTGCGTGGGCGTTTTGCGCACGAGCGGTGCTTCAGAGATCCATTCGTCGTACGTAAGCCGGTCGAAAAGTTTCATAAGCTACTCGGAGAACGGGGAGCGAGTTTATTATTCAAGTAGTTTAGAAAAGGTGAGCGAAAGCCTTTAAATAGATTGATGCTGCATAAGCCTACGGGTGCGATCATACCAGCAATAATGCACCGGATCCCATCAGAACTCCGAAGTTAAGTTTGCTTGGGCGAGACTAGTACTAGGATGGGTGACCTCCTGGGAAGTCCTCGTGTTGCACCCCTCTTTTTGCATTTTTATGTTAGGAATTTTTTTTATTTTCTTTTTCCCGAGCTCCTCGCTTTCATTTTGATTATCTTGGATATTGTTAGCACTACCACGCATTCTACATAAATTTATTATAAATCAAAAGATAGGCCTTGGGCCTTGGGGCACTTGGGCTTTGTACGACCGAAATTTTTTTTTAGTTTTTTGCGTGGGCGTTTTGCGCACGAGCGGTGCTTCAGAGATCCATTCGTCGTACGTAAGCCGGTCGAAAAGTTTCATAAGCTACTCGGAGAACGGGGAGCGAGTTTATTATTCAAGTAGTTTAGAAAAGGTGAGCGAAAGCCTTTAAATAGATTGATGCTGCATAAGCCTACGGGTGCGATCATACCAGCAATAATGCACCGGATCCCATCATAACTCCGAAGTTAAGCTTGCTTGGGCGAGAGTAGTACTAGGATGGGTGACCTCCTGGGAAGTCCTCGTGTTGCACCCCTCTTTTTGCATTTTTATGTTAGGAATTTTTTTTATTTTCTTTTTCCCGAGCTCCTCGCTTTCATTTTGATTCTCTTGGATATTGTTAGCACTACCACGCATTCTACATAAATTTATTATAAATCAAAAGATAGGCCTTGGGCCTTGGGGCTCTTGGGCTTTGTACGACCGAATAATTTTTTTAGTTTTTTGCGTGGGCGTTTTGCGCACGAGCGGTGCTTCAGAGATCCATTCGTCGTACGTAAGCCGGTCGAAAAGTTTCATAAACTACTCGGAGAACGGGGAGCGAGTTTATTATTCAAGTAGTTTAGAAAAGGTGAGCGAAAGCCTTTAAATAGATTGATGCTGCATAAGCCTACGGGTGCGATCATACCAGCAATAATGCACCGGATCCCATCAGAACTCCGAAGTTAAGTTTGCTTGGGCGAGAGTAGTACTAGGATGGGTGACCTCCTGGGAAGTCCTCGTGTTGCACCCCTCTTTTTGCATTTTTATGTTAGGAATTTTTTTTATTTTCTTTTTCCCGAGCTCCTCGCTTTCATTTTGATTCTCTTGGATATAGTTAGCACTACCACGCATTCTACATAAATTTATTATAAATCAAAAGATAGGCCTTGGGCCTTGGGGCTCTTGGGCTTTGTACGACCGAAATTTTTTTTTAGTTTTTTGCGTGGGCGTTTTGCGCACGAGCGGTGCTTCAGAGATCCATTCGTCGTACGTAAGCCGGTCGAAAAGTTTCATAAGCTACTCGGAGAACGGGGAGCGAGTTTATTATTCAAGTAGTTTAGAAAAGGTGAGCGAAAGCCTTTAAATAGATTGATGCTGCATAAGCCTACGGGTGCGATCATACCAGCAATAATGCACCGGATCCCATCAGAACTCCGAAGTTAAGTTTGCTTGGGCGAGAGTAGTACTAGGATGGGTGACCTCCTGGGAAGTCCTCGTGTTGCACCCCTCTTTTTGCATTTTTATGTTAGGAATTTTTTTTATTTTCTTTTTCCCGAGCTCCTCGCTTTCATTTTGATTCTCTTGGATATTGTTAGCACTACCACGCATTCTACATAAATTTATTATAAATCAAAAGATAGGCCTTGGGCCTTGGGGCTCTTGGGCTTTGTACGACCGAAGAATTTTTTTAGTTTTTTGCGTGGGCGTTTTGCGCACGAGCGGTGCTTCAGAGATCCATTCGTCGTACGTAAGCCGGTCGAAAAGTTTCATAAGCTACTCGGAGAACGGGGAGCGAGTTTATTATTCAAGTAGTTTAGAAAAGGTGAGCGAAAGCCTTTAAATAGATTGATGCTGCATAAGCCTACGGGTGCGATCATACCAGCAATAATGCACCGGATCCCATCAGAACTCCGAAGTTAAGTTTGCTTGGGCAAGACTAGTACTAGGATGGGTGACCTCCTGGGAAGTCCTCGTGTTGCACCCCTCTTTTTGCATTTTTATGTTAGGAATTTTTTTTATTTTCTTTTTCCCGAGCTCCTCGCTTTCATTTTGATTCTCTTGGATATAGTTAGCACTACCACGCATTCTACATAAATTTATTATAAATCAAAAGATAGGCCTTGGGCCTTGTGGCTCTTGGGCTTTGTACGACCGAAATTTTTTTTTAGTTTTTTCCGTGGGCGTTTTGCGCACGAGCGGTGCTTCAGAGATCCATTCGTCGTACGTAAGCCGGTCGAAAAGTTTCATAAGCTACTCGGAGAACGGGGAGCGAGTTTATTATTCAAGTAGTTTAGAAAAGGTGAGCGAAAGCCTTTAAATAGATTGATGCTGCATAAGCCTACGGGTGCGATCATACCAGCAATAATGCACCGGATCCCATCAGAACTCCGAAGTTAAGTTTGCTTGGGCGAGAGTAGTACTAGGATGGGTGACCTCCTGGGAAGTCCTCGTGTTGCACCCCTCTTTTTGCATTTTTATGTTAGGAATTTTTTTTATTTTCTTTTTCCCGAGCTCCTCGCTTTCATTTTGATTCTCTTGGATATTGTTAGCACTACCACGCATTCTACATAAATTTATTATAAATCAAAAGATAGGCCTTGGGCCTTGGGGCTCTTGGGCTTTGTACGAACGAAGAATTTTTTTAGTTTTTTGCGGGGGCGTTTTGCGCACGAGCGGTGCTTCAGAGATCCATTCGTCGTACGTAAGCCGGTCGAAAAGTTTCATAAGCTACTCGGAGAACGGGGAGCGAGTTTATTATTCAAGTAGTTTAGAAAAGGTGAGCGAAAGCCTTTAAATAGATTGATGCTGCATAAGCCTACGGGTGCGATCATACCAGCAATAATGCACCGGATCCCATCAGAACTCCGAAGTTAAGTTTGCTTGGGCGAGACTAGTACTAGGATGGGTGACCTCCTGGGAAGTCCTCGTGTTGCACCCCTCTTTTTGCATTTTTATGTTAGGAATTTTTTTTATTTTCTTTTTCCCGAGCTCCTCGCTTTCATTTTGATTATCTTGGATATTGTTAGCACTACCACGCATTCTACATAAATTTATTATAAATCAAAAGATAGGCCTTGGGCCTTGGGGCACTTGGGCTTTGTACGACCGAAATTTTTTTTTAGTTTTTTGCGTGGGCGTTTTGCGCACGAGCGGTGCTTCAGAGATCCATTCGTCGTACGTAAGCCGGTCGAAAAGTTTCATAAGCTACTCGGAGAACGGGGAGCGAGTTTATTATTCAAGTAGTTTAGAAAAGGTGAGCGAAAGCCTTTAAATAGATTGATGCTGCATAAGCCTACGGGTGCGATCATACCAGCAATAATGCACCGGATCCCATCATAACTCCGAAGTTAAGCTTGCTTGGGCGAGAGTAGTACTAGGATGGGTGACCTCCTGGGAAGTCCTCGTGTTGCACCCCTCTTTTTGCATTTTTATGTTAGGAATTTTTTTTATTTTCTTTTTCCCGAGCTCCTCGCTTTCATTTTGATTCTCTTGGATATTGTTAGCACTACCACGCATTCTACATAAATTTATTATAAATCAAAAGATAGGCCTTGGGCCTTGGGGCTCTTGGGCTTTGTACGACCGAATAATTTTTTTAGTTTTTTGCGTGGGCGTTTTGCGCACGAGCGGTGCTTCAGAGATCCATTCGTCGTACGTAAGCCGGTCGAAAAGTTTCATAAACTACTCGGAGAACGGGGAGCGAGTTTATTATTCAAGTAGTTTAGAAAAGGTGAGCGAAAGCCTTTAAATAGATTGATGCTGCATAAGCCTACGGGTGCGATCATACCAGCAATAATGCACCGGATCCCATCAGAACTCCGAAGTTAAGTTTGCTTGGGCGAGAGTAGTACTAGGATGGGTGACCTCCTGGGAAGTCCTCGTGTTGCACCCCTCTTTTTGCATTTTTATGTTAGGAATTTTTTTTATTTTCTTTTTCCCGAGCTCCTCGCTTTCATTTTGATTCTCTTGGATATAGTTAGCACTACCACGCATTCTACATAAATTTATTATAAATCAAAAGATAGGCCTTGGGCCTTGGGGCTCTTGGGCTTTGTACGACCGAAATTTTTTTTTAGTTTTTTGCGTGGGCGTTTTGCGCACGAGCGGTGCTTCAGAGATCCATTCGTCGTACGTAAGCCGGTCGAAAAGTTTCATAAGCTACTCGGAGAACGGGGAGCGAGTTTATTATTCAAGTAGTTTAGAAAAGGTGAGCGAAAGCCTTTAAATAGATTGATGCTGCATAAGCCTACGGGTGCGATCATACCAGCAATAATGCACCGGATCCCATCAGAACTCCGAAGTTAAGTTTGCTTGGGCGAGAGTAGTACTAGGATGGGTGACCTCCTGGGAAGTCCTCGTGTTGCACCCCTCTTTTTGCATTTTTATGTTAGGAATTTTTTTTATTTTCTTTTTCCCGAGCTCCTCGCTTTCATTTTGATTCTCTTGGATATTGTTAGCACTACCACGCATTCTACATAAATTTATTATAAATCAAAAGATAGGCCTTGGGCCTTGGGGCTCTTGGGCTTTGTACGACCGAAGAATTTTTTTAGTTTTTTGCGTGGGCGTTTTGCGCACGAGCGGTGCTTCAGAGATCCATTCGTCGTACGTAAGCCGGTCGAAAAGTTTCATAAGCTACTCGGAGAACGGGGAGCGAGTTTATTATTCAAGTAGTTTAGAAAAGGTGAGCGAAAGCCTTTAAATAGATTGATGCTGCATAAGCCTACGGGTGCGATCATACCAGCAATAATGCACCGGATCCCATCAGAACTCCGAAGTTAAGTTTGCTTGGGCAAGACTAGTACTAGGATGGGTGACCTCCTGGGAAGTCCTCGTGTTGCACCCCTCTTTTTGCATTTTTATGTTAGGAATTTTTTTTATTTTCTTTTTCCCGAGCTCCTCGCTTTCATTTTGATTCTCTTGGATATTCTTAGCACTACCACGCATTCTACATAAATTTATTATAAATCAAAAGATAGGCCTTGGGCCTTGGGGCACTTGGGCTTTGTACGACCGAAATTTTTTTTTAGTTTTTTGCGTGGGCGTTTTGCGCACGAGCGGTGCTTCAGAGATCCATTAGTCGTACGTAAGCCGGTCGAAAAGTTTCATAAGCTACTCGGAGAACGGGGAGCGAGTTTATTATTCAAGTAGTTTAGAAAAGGTGAGCGAAAGCCTTTAAATAGATTGATGCTGCATAAGCCTACGGGTGCGATCATACCAGCAATAATGCACCGGATCCCATCAGAACTCCGAGGTTAAGCTTGCTTGGGCGAGAGTAGTACTAGGATGGGTGACCTCCTGGGAAGTCCTCGTGTTGCACCCCTCTTTTTGCATTTTTATGTTAGGAATTTTTTTTATTTTCTTTTTCCCGAGCTCCTCGCTTTCATTTTGATTCTCTTGGATATAGTTAGCACTACCACGCATTCTACATAAATTTATTATAAATCAAAAGATAGGCCTTGGGCCTTGGGGCTCTTGGGCTTTGTACGACCGAAGAATTTTTTTAGTTTTTTGCGTGGGCGTTTTGCGCACGAGCGGTGCTTCAGAGATCCATTCGTCGTACGTAAGCCGGTCGAAAAGTTTCATAAGCTACTCGGAGAACGGGGAGCGAGTTTATTATTCAAGTAGTTTAGAAAAGGTGAGCGAAAGCCTTTAAATAGATTGATGCTGCATAAGCCTACGGGTGCGATCATACCAGCAATAATGCACCGGATCCCATCAGAACTCCGAAGTTAAGTTTGCTTGGGCGAGAGTAGTACTAGGATGGGTGACCTCCTGGGAAGTCCTCGTGTTGCACCCCTCTTTTTGCATTTTTATGTTAGGAATTTTTTTTATTTTCTTTTTCCCGAGCTCCTCGCTTTCATTTTGATTCTCTTGGATATTGTTAGCACTACCACGCATTCTACATAAATTTATTATAAATCAAAAGATAGGCCTTGGGCCTTGGGGCTCTTGGGCTTTGTACGACCGAAGAATTTTTTTAGTTTTTTGCGTGGGCGTTTTGCGCACGAGCGGTGCTTCAGAGATCCATTCGTCGTACGTAAGCCGGTCGAAAAGTTTCATAAGCTACTCGGAGAACGGGGAGCGAGTTTATTATTCAAGTAGTTTATAAAAGGTGAGCGAAAGCCTTTAAATAGATTGATGCTGCATAAGCCTACGGGTGCGATCATACCAGCAATAATGCACCGGATCCCATCAGAACTCCGAAGTTAAGTTTGCTTGGGCGAGAGTAGTACTAGGATGGGTGACATCCTGGGAAGTCCTCGTTTTGCACCCCTCTTTTTGCATTTTTATGTTAGGAATTTTTTTTATTTTCTTTTTCCCGAGCTCCTCGCTTTCATTTTGATTCTCTTGGATATTGTTAGCACTACCACGCATTCTACATAAATTTATTATAAATCAAAAGATAGGCCTTGGGCCTTGGGGTTCTTGGGCTTTGTACGACCGAAGAATTTTTTTAGTTTTTTGCGTGGGCGTTTTGCGCACGAGCGGTGCTTCAGAGATCCATTCGTCGTACGTAAGCCGGTCGAAAAGTTTCATAAGTTACTCGGAGAACGGGGAGCGAGTTTATTATTCAAGTAGTTTAGAAAAGGTGAGCGAAAGCCTTTAAATAGATTGATGCTGCATAAGCCTACGGGTGCGATCATACCAGCAATAATGCACCGGATCCCATCAGAACTCCGAAGTTAAGTTTGCTTGGGTGAGAGTAGTACTAGGATGGGTGACCTCCTGGGAAGTCCTCGTGTTGCACCCCTCTTTTTGCATTTTTATGTTAGGAATTTTTTTTATTTTCTTTTTCCCGAGCTCCTCGCTTTCATTTTGATTCTCTTGGATATTGTTAGCACTACCACGCATTCTACATAAATTTATTATAAATCAAAAGATAGGCCTTGGGCCTTGGGGCTCTTGGGCTTTGTACGACCGAAATTTTTTTTTAGTTTTTTGCGTGGGCGTTTTGCGCACGAGCGGTGCTTCAGAGATCCATTCGTCGTACGTAAGCCGGTCGAAAAGTTTCATAAGCTACTCGGAGAACGGGGAGCGAGTTTATTATTCAAGTAGTTTAGAAAAGGTGAGCGAAAGCCTTTAAATAGATTGATGCTGCATAAGCCTACGGGTGCGATCATACCAGCAATAATGCACCGGATCCCATCAGAACTTTGAAGTTAAGCTTGCTTGGGCGAGAGTAGTACTAGGATGGGTGACCTCCTGGGAAGTCCTCGTGTTGCACCCCTCTTTTTGCATTTTTATGTTAGGAATTTTTTTTATTTTCTTTTTCCCGAGCTCCTCGCTTTAATTTTGATTCTCTTGGATATTGTTAGCACTACCACGCATTCTACATAAATTTATTATAAATCAAAAGATAGGCCTTGGGCCTTGGGGCTCTTGGGCTTTGTATGACCGAAGAATTTTTTTAGTTTTTTGCGTGGGAGTTTTGCGCACGAGCGGTGCTTCAGAGTTCCATTCGTCGTACGTAAGCCGGTCGAAAAGTTTCATAAGCTACTCGGAGAACGGGGAACGAGTTTATTATTCAAGTAGTTTAGAAAAGGTGAGCGAAAACCTTTAAATAGATTGATGCTGCATAAGCCTACGGGTGCGATCATACCAGCAATAATGCACCGGATCCCATCAGAACTCCGAAGTTAAGCTTGCTTGGGCGAGAGTAGTACTAGGATGGGTGACCTCCTTGGAAGTCCCCGTGTTGCACCCCTCTTTTTGCATTTTTATGTTAGCAATTTTTTTTATTTTCTTTTTCCCGAGCTCCTCGCTTTCATTTTGATTCTCTTGGATATTGTTAGCACTACCACGCATTCTACATAAATTTATTATAAATCAAAAGATAGGCCTTGGGCCTTGGGGCTCTTGGGCTTTGTACGACCGAAGAATTTTTTTAGTTTTTTGCGTGGGCGTTTTGCGCACGAGCGGTGCTTCAGAGATCCATTCGTCGTACGTAAGCCGGTCGAAAAGTTTCATAAACTACTCGGAGAACGGGGAGCGAGTTTATTATTCAAGTAGTTTAGAAAAGGTGAGCGAAAGCCTTTAAATAGATTGATGCTGCATAAGCCTACGGGTGCGATCATACCAGCAATAATGCACCGGATCCCATCAGAACTCCGAAGTTAAGTTTGCTTGGGCGAGAGTAGTACTAGGATGGGTGACCTCCTGGGAAGTCCTCGTGTTGCACCCCTCTTTTTGCATTTTTATGTTAGGAATTTTTTTTATTTTCTTTTTCCCGAGCTCCTCGCTTTCATTTTGATTCTCTTGGATATAGTTAGCACTACCACGCATTCTACATAAATTTATTATAAATCAAAAGATAGGCCTTGGGCCTTGGGGCTCTTGGGCTTTGTACGACCGAAATTTTTTTTTAGTTTTTTGCGTGGGCGTTTTGCGCACGAGCGGTGCTTCAGAGATCCATTCGTCGTACGTAAGCCGGTCGAAAAGTTTCATAAGCTACTCGGAGAACGGGGAGCGAGTTTATTATTCAAGTAGTTTAGAAAAGGTGAGCGAAAGGCTTTAAATAGATTGATGCTGCATAAGCCTACGGGTGCGATCATACCAGCAATAATGCACCGGATCCCATCAGAACTCCGAAGTTAAGTTTGCTTGGGCGAGACTAGTACTAGGATGGGTGACCTCCTGGGAAGTCCTCGTGTTGCACCCCTCTTTTTGCATTTTTATGTTAGGAATTTTTTTTATTTTCTTTTTCCCGAGCTCCTCGCTTTCATTTTGATTCTCTTGGATATTGTTAGCACTACCACGCATTCTACATAAATTTATTATAAATCAAAAGATAGGCCTTGGGCCTTGGGGCTCTTGGGCTTTGTACGACCGAAGAATTTTTTTAGTTTTTTGCGTGGGCGTTTTGCGCACGAGCGGTGCTTCAGAGATCCATTCGTCGTACGTAAGCCGGTCGAAAAGTTTCATAAACTACTCGGAGAACGGGGAGCGAGTTTATTATTCAAGTAGTTTAGAAAAGGTGAGCGAAAGCCTTTAAATAGATTGATGCTGCATAAGCCTACGGGTGCGATCATACCAGCAATAATGCACCGGATCCCATCAGAACTCCGAAGTTAAGTTTGCTTGGGCGAGAGTAGTACTAGGATGGGTGACCTCCTGGGAAGTCCTCGTGTTGCACCCCTCTTTTTGCATTTTTATGTTAGGAATTTTTTTTATTTTCTTTTTCCCGAGCTCCTCGCTTTCATTTTGATTCTCTTGGATATTGTTAGCACTACCACGCATTCTACATAAATTTATTATAAATCAAAAGATAGGCCTTGGGCCTTGGGGCTCTTGGGCTTTGTACGACGGAAGAATTTTTTTAGTTTTTTGCGTGGTCGTTTTGCGCACGAGCGGTGCTTCAGAGATCCATTCGTCGTACGTAAGCCGGTCGAAAAGTTTCATAAGCTACTCGGAGAACGGGGAGCGAGTTTATTATTCAAGTAGTTTAGAAAAGGTGAGCGAAAGCCTTTAAATAGATTGATGCTGCATAAGCCTACGGGTGCGATCATACCAGCAATAATGCACCGGATCCCATCAGAACTCCGAAGTTAAGTTTGCTTGGGCGAGACTAGTACTAGGATGGGTGACCTCCTGGGAAGTCCTCGTGTTGCACCCCTCTTTTTGCATTTTTATGTTAGGAATTTTTTTTATTTTCTTTTTCCCGAGCTCCTCGCTTTCATTTTGATTCTCTTGGATATTGTTAGCACTACCACGCATTCTACATAAATTTATTATAAATCAAAAGATAGGCCTTGGGCCTTGGGGCTCTTGGGCTTTGTACGACCGAAATTTTTTTTTAGTTTTTTGCGTGGGCGTTTTGCGCACGAGCGGTGCTTCAGAGATCCATTCGTCGTACGTAAGCCGGTCGAAAAGTTTCATAAGCTACTCGGAGAACGGGGAGCGAGTTTATTATTCAAGTAGTTTAGAAAAGGTGAGCGAAAGCCTTTAAATAGATTGATGCTGCATAAGCCTACGGGTGCGATCATACCAGCAATAATGCACCGGATCCCATCAGAACTTTGAAGTTAAGCTTGCTTGGGCGAGAGTAGTACTAGGATGAGTGACCTCCTGGGAAGTCCTCGTGTTGCACCCCTCTTTTTGCATTTTTATGTTAGGAATTTTTTTTATTTTCTTTTTCCCGAGCTCCTCGCTTTCATTTTGATTCTCTTGGATATTGTTAGCACTACCACGCATTCTACATAAATTTATTATAAATCAAAAGATAGGCCTTGGGCCTTGGGGCTCTTGGGCTTTGTATGACCGAAGAATTTTTTTAGTTTTTTGCGTGGGAGTTTTGCGCACGAGCGGTGCTTCAGAGTTCCATTCGTCGTACGTAAGCCGGTCGAAAAGTTTCATAAGCTACTCGGAGAACGGGGAGCGAGTTTATTATTCAAGTAGTTTAGAAAAGGTGAGCGAAAACCTTTAAATAGATTGATGCTGCATAAGCCTACGGGTGCGATCATACCAGCAATAATGCACCGGATCCCATCAGAACTCCGAAGTTAAGCTTGCTTGGGCGAGAGTAGTACTAGGATGGGTGACCTCCTTGGAAGTCCCCGTGTTGCACCCCTCTTTTTGCATTTTTATGTTAGCAATTTTTTTTATTTTCTTTTTCCCGAGCTCCTCGCTTTCATTTTGATTCTCTTGGATATTGTTAGCACCACCACGCATTCTACATAAATTTATTATAAATCAAAAGATAGGCCTTGGGCCTTGGGGCTCTTGGGCTTTGTACGACCGAAGAATTTTTTTAGTTTTTTGGGTGGGCGTTTTGCGCACGAGCGTAGCTTCAGAGATCCATTCGTCTTACGTAAGCCGGTCGAAAAGTTGCATAAGCTACTCGGAGAACTGGTAGCGAGTTTATTATTCAAGTAGTTTAGAAAAGGTGAGCGAAAGGCTTTAAATAGATTGATGCTGCATAAGCCTACGGGTGCGATCATACCAGCAATAATGCACCGGATCCCATCAGAACTCCGAAGTTAAGGTTGCTTGGGCGAGAGTAGTACTAGGATGGGTGACCTCCTGGGAAGTCCTCGTGATGCACACCTCTTTTTGCATTTTTATGTTAGGAATTTTTTTTATTTTCTTTTTCCCGAGCTCCTCGCTTTCATTTTGATTCTCTTGGATATTGTTAGCACTACCACGCATTCTACATAAATTTATTATATATCAAAAGATAGGCCTTGGGCCTTGGGGCTCTTGGGCTTTGTACGACCGAAGAATTTTTTTTCTTTTTTGCGTGGGCGTTTTGCGCACGAGCGGTGCTTCAGAGATCCATTCGTGGTACGTAAGCCGGTCGAAAAGTTTCATAAGCTACTCGGAGAACGGGTAGCGAGTTTATTATTCAAGTAGTTTAGAAAAGGTGAGCGAAATCCTTTAAATAGATTGATGCTGCATATGCCTACGGGTGCGATCATAACAGCAATAATGCACCGGATCCCATCAGAACTCCGAAGTTAAGGTTGCTTGGGCGAGTGTAGTACTAGGATGGGTGACCTCCTGGGAAGTCCTCGTGTTGCACCCCTCTTTTTGCATTTTTATGTTATGAATTTTTTTTATTTTCTTTTTCCCGAGCTCCTCGCTTTCATTTTGATTCTCTTGGATATTGTTAGCACTACCATGCATTCTACATAAATTTATTATAAATCAAAAGATAGTCCTTGGGCCTTGGAGCTCTTAAGCTTTGTACAACCGAAGAATTTTTTTTTTTTTTGCGTGGGCGTTTTGCGCACGAGCGGTGCTTCAGAGATCCATTCGTCGTACGTAAGCCGGTCGAAAAGTTTCATAAGCTACTCGGAGAACGGGGAGCGAGTTTATTATTCAAGTAGTTTAGAAAAGGTGAGCGAAAGCCTTTAAATAGATTGATGCTGCATAAGCCTACGGGTGCGATCATATCAGCAATAATGCACCGGATCCCATCAGAACTCCGAAGTTAAGCTTGCTTGGGCGAGAGTAGTACTAGGATGGGTGACCTCCTGGGAAGTCCTCGTGTTGCACCCCTCTTTTTGCATTTTTATGTTAGGAATTTTTTTTATTTTCTTTTTCCCGAGCTCCTCGCTTTCATTTTGATTCTCTTGGATATTGTTAGCACTACCACGCATTCTACATAAATTTATTATAAATCAAAAGATAGGCCTTGGGCCTTGGGGCTCTTGGGCTTTGTACGACCGAAATTTTTTTTTAGTTTTTTGCGTGGGCGTTTTGCGCACGAGCGGTGCTTCAGAGATCCATTCGTCGTACGTAAGCCGGTCGAAAAGTTTCATAAGCTACTCGGAGAACGGGGAGCGAGTTTATTATTCAAGTAGTTTAGAAAAGGTGAGCGAAAGCCTTTAAATAGATTGATGCTGCATAAGCCTACGGGTGCGATCATATCAGCAATAATGCACCGGATCCCATCAGAACTCCGAAGTTAAGCTTGCTTGGGCGAGAGTAGTACTAGGATGGGTGACCTCCTGGGAAGTCCTCGTGTTGCACCCCTCTTTTTGCATTTTTATGTTAGGAATTTTTTTTATTTTCTTTTTCCCGAGCTCCTCGCTTTCATTTTGATTCTCTTGGATATTGTTAGCACTACCACGTATTCTACATAAATTTATTATCAAGCAAAAGATAGGCCTTGTGCCTTTGTGCTCTTGGGATTTGTACGACCGAAGAATTTTTTTAGTTTTTTGCGTGGGCGTTTTGCGCACGAGCGGTGCTTCAGAGATCCATTCGTCGTACGTAAGCCGGTCGAAAAGTTTCATAAGCTACTCGGAGAACGGGTAGCGAGTTTATTATTCAAGTAGTTTAGAAAAGGTGAGCGAAAGCCTTTAAATAGATTGATGCTGCATATGCCTACGGGTGCGATCATAACAGCAATAATGCACCGGATCCCATCAGAACTCCGAAGTTAGGGTTGCTTGGGCGAGTGTAGTACTAGGATGGGTGACCTCCTGGGAAGTCCTCGTGTTGCACCCCTCTTTTTGCATTTTTATGTTAGGAATTTTTTTTATTTTCTTTTTCCCGAGCTCCTCGCTTTCATTTTGATTCTCTTGGATATTGTTAGCACTACCATGCATTCTACATAAATTTATTATAAATCAAAAGATAGTCCTTGGGCCTTGGAGCTCTTAAGCTTTGTACAACCGAAGAATTTTTTTTGTTTTTTGCGTGGGCGTTTTGCGCACGAGCGGTGCTTCAGAGATCCATTCGTTGTACGTAAGCCGGTCGAAAAGTTTCATAAGCTACTCGGAGAACGAGGAGCGAGTTTATTATTCAAGTAGTTTAGAAAAGGTGAGCGAAAGCCTTTAAATAGATTGATGCTGCATAAGCCTACGGGTGCGATCATACCAGCAATAATGCACCGGATCCCATCAGAACTCCGAAGTTAAGCTTGCTTGGGCGAGTGTAGTACTAGGATGGGTGACCTGCTGGGAAGTCCTCGTGATGCACACCTCTTTTTGCATTTTTATGTTAGGAATTTTTTTTATTTTCTTTTTCCCGAGCTCCTCGCTTTCATTTTGATTCTCTTGGATATTGTTAGCACTACCACGCATTCTACATAAATTTATTATAAATCAAAAGATAGGCCTTGGGCCTTGGGGCTCTTGGGCTTTGTACGACCGAAGAATTTTTTTTGTTTTTTGCGTGGGCGTTTTGCGCACGAGCGGTGCTTCAGAGATCCATTCGTGGTACGTAAGCCGGTCGAAAAGTTTCATAAGCTACTCGGAGAACGGGTAGCGAGTTTATTATTCAAGTAGTTTAGAAAAGGTGAGCGAAAGCCTTTAAATAGATTGATGCTGCATATGCCTACGGGTGCGATCATAACAGCAATAATGCACCGGATCCCATCAGAACTCCGAAGTTAAGGTTGCTTGGGCGAGTGTAGTACTAGGATGGGTGACCTCCTGGGAAGTCCTCGTGTTGCACCCCTCTTTTTGCATTTTTATGTTAGGAATTTTTTTTATTTTCTTTTTCCCGAGCTCCTCGCTTTCATTTTGATTCTCTTGGATATTGTTAGCACTACCATGCATTCTACATAAATTTATTATAAATCAAAAGATAGTCCTTGGGCCTTGGAGCTCTTAAGCTTTGTACAACCGAAGAATTTTTTTTGTTTTTTGCGTGGGCGTTTTGCGCACGAGCGGTGCTTCAGAGATCCATTCGTCGTACGTAAGCCGGTCGAAAAGTTTCATAAGCTACTCGGAGAACGGGGAGCGAGTTTATTATTCAAGTAGTTTAGAAAAGGTGAGCGAAATGCTTTAAATAGATTGATGCTGCATAAGCCTACGGGTGCGATCATACCAGCAATAATGCACCGGATCCCATCAGAACTCCGAAGTTAAGCTTGCTTGGGCGAGTGTAGTACTAGGATGGGTGACCTGCTGGGAAGTCCTCGTGATGCACACCTCTTTTTGCATTTTTATGTTAGGAATTTTTTTTATTTTCTTTTTCCCGAGCTCCTCGCTTTCATTTTGATTCTCTTGGATATTGTTAGCACTACCACGCATTCTACATAAATTTATTATAAATCAAAAGATAGGCCTTGGGCCTTGGGGCTCTTGGGCTTTGTACGACCGAAGAATTTTTTTTGTTTTTTGCGTGGGCGTTTTGCGCACGAGCGGTGCTTCAGAGATCCATTCGTGGTACGTAAGCCGGTCGAAAAGTTTCATAAGCTACTCGGAGAACGGGTAGCGAGTTTATTATTCAAGTAGTTTAGAAAAGGTGAGCGAAAGCCTTTAAATAGATTGATGCTGCATATGCCTACGGGTGCGATCATAACAGCAATAATGCACCGGATCCCATCAGAACTCCGAAGTTAAGGTTGCTTGGGCGAGTGTAGTACTAGGATGGGTGACCTCCTGGGAAGTCCTCGTGTTGCACCCCTCTTTTTGCATTTTTATGTTAGGAATTTTTTTTATTTTCTTTTTCCCGAGCTCCTCGCTTTCATTTTGATTCTCTTGGATATTGTTAGCACTACCATGCATTCTACATAAATTTATTATAAATCAAAAGATAGTCCTTGGGCCTTGGAGCTCTTAAGCTTTGTACAACCGAAGAATTTTTTTTGTTTTTTGCGTGGGCGTTTTGCGCACGAGCGGTGCTTCAGAGATCCATTCGTTGTACGTAAGCCGGTCGAAAAGTTTCATAAGCTACTCGGAGAACGAGGAGCGAGTTTATTATTCAAGTAGTTTAGAAAAGGTGAGCGAAAACCTTTAAATAGATTGATGCTGCATAAGCCTACGGGTGCGATCATACCAGCAATAATGCACCGGATCCCATCAGAACTCCGAAGTTAAGCTTGCTTCGGCGAGTGTAGTACTAGGATGGGTGACCTGCTGGGAAGTCCTCGTGTTGCACCCCTCTTTTTGCATTTTTATGTTAGGAAATTTTTTTATTTTCTTTTTTCCGAGCTCCTCGCTTTCATTTTGATTCTCTTGGATATTGTTAGCACTACCACGCATTCTACATAAATTTATTATCAATCAAAAGATATGCCTTGGGCCTTGGGGCTCTTGGGCTTTGTACGACCGAAGAATTTTTTTTGTTTTTTGCGTAGGCGTTTTGCGCACGAGAGGTGCTTCAGAGATCCATTCGTCGTACGTAAGCCGGTCGAAAAGTTTCATAAGCTACTCGGAGATCGGAGAGCGAGTTTATTATTCAAGTAGTTTAGAAAAGGTGAGCGAAAACCTTTAAATAGATTGATGCTGCATAAGCCTACGGGTGCGATCATACCAACAATAATGCACCGGATCCCATCAGAACTCCGAAGTTAAGATTGCTTGGGCGAGTGTAGTACTAGGATGGGTGACCTCCTGGGAAGTCCTCGTGTTGCACCCCTCTTTTTGCATTTTTATGTTAGGAATTTTTTTTATTTTCTTTTTCCCGAGCTCCTCGCTTTCATTTTGATTCTCTTGGATATTGTTAGCACTACCACGTATTCTACATAAATTTATTATCAATCAAAAGATAGGCCTTGTGCCTTGGTGCTCTTGGGATTTGTACGACCGAAGAATTTTTTTAGTTTTTTGCGTGGGCGTTTTGCGCACGAGCGGTGCTTCAGAGATCCATTCGTCGTACGTAAGCCGGTCGAAAAGTTTCATAAGCTACTCGGAGAACGGGGAGCGAGTTTATTATTCAAGTAGTTTAGAAAAGGTGAGCGAAAGCCTTTAAATAGATTGATGCTGCATAAGCCTACGGGTGCGATCATACCAGCAATAATGCACCGGATCCCATCAGAACTCCGAAGTTAAGTTTGCTTGGGCGAGAGTAGTACTAGGATGGGTGACCTCCTGGGAAGTCCTCGTGTTGCACCCCTCTTTTTGCATTTTTATGTTAGGAATTTTTTTTATTTTCTTTTTCCCGAGCTCCTCGCTTTCATTTTGATTCTCTTGGATATTGTTAGCACTACCACGCATTCTACATAAATTTATTATAAATCAAAAGATAGGCCTTGGGCCTTGGGGCTCTTGGGCTTTGTAAGACAGAAATTTTTTTTTAGTTTTTTGCGTGGGCGTTTTGCGCACGAGCGGTGCTTCAGAGATCCATTCGTCGTACGTAAGCCGGTCGAAAAGTTTCATAAGCTACTCGGAGAACGGGGAGCGAGTTTATTATTCAAGTAGTTTAGAAAAGGTGAGCGAAAGCCTTTAAATAGATTGATGCTGCATAAGCCTACGGGTGCGATCATACTAGCAATAATGCACCGGATCCCATCAGAACTCCGAAGTTAAGTTTGCTTGGGCGAGACTAGTACTAGGATGGGTGACCTCCTGGGAAGTCCTCGTGTTGCACCCCTCTTTTTGCATTTTTATGTTAGGAATTTTTTTTATTTTCTTTTTCCCGAGCTCCTCGCTTTCATTTTGATTCTCTTGGATATTGTTAGCACTACCACGCATTCTACATAAATTTATTATAAATCAAAAGATAGGCCTTGGGCCTTGGGGCTCTTGGGCTTTGTAAGACCGAAATTTTTTTTTAGTTTTTTGCGTGGGCGTTTTGCGCACGAGCGGTGCTTCAGAGATCCATTCGTCGTACGTAAGCCGGTCGAAAAGTTTCATAAGCTACTCGGAGAACGGGTAGCGAGTTTATTATTCAAGTAGTTTAGAAAAGGTGAGCGAAAGCCTTTAAATAGATTGATGCTGCATATGCCTACGGGTGCGATCATAACAGCAATAATGCACCGGATCCCATCAGAACTCCGAAGTTAAGGTTGCTTGGGCGAGAGTAGTACTAGGATGGGTGACCTCCTGGGAAGTCCTCGTGTTGCACCCCTCTTTTTGCATTTTTATGTTAGGAATTTTTTTTATTTTCTTTTTCCCGAGCTCCTCGCTTTCATTTTGATTCTCTTGGATATTGTTAGCACTACCACGCATTCTACATAAATTTATTATAAATCAAAAGATAGGCCTTGGGCCTTGGGGCTCTTGGGCTTTGTACGACCGAAGAATTTTTTTGTTTTTTGCGTGGGTGTTTTGCGCACGAGCGGTGCTTGGGAGATCCATTCATCGTAAGTAAGCCGGTCGAAAAGTTTCATAAGCTACTCGGAAAACGGGGTGCGAGTTTAATATTTATGTAGTTAAAGGTAAGCGAAAGCCTTTAAATAGATTGATGCTGCATATGCCTACGGGTGCGATCATACCAGCAATAATGCACAGGATCCCATCAGAACTCCGAAGTTAAGCTTGCTTGGGCGAGAGTAGTACTAGGATGGATGACCTCTTGGGAAGTCCTCGTGTTGCACTCCTCTTTTTGCATTTTTATGTTAGGAATTTTTTTTATTTTTTTTTTCCCGAGCTCCTCGCTTTCATTTTGATTCTCTTGGATATTGTTGTGAACCCATAATACTACCACGCATTCTACATAAATTTATTGATAAGGTATTTTTCACACACTGTGGATATGAATATCGTATATAGTATGAGGAGTAGGGATCGTTCCCACAAGAGAATGACACTCAAATGCAAAATTGACACTATACTATAACGACTCTAAACTGACCTAGGAAGGAAAACACAAACAGCAGACAGACTTAACTAACTCTAAAAATTACGAAATTAAATCCCTAGACTCTAGACTCACTAAACTAGACCTGGACAGAGTTTCAATGGATTTGGAGATGATTTGTTTGACGAAAATAAATGACAAAACAGAACAGAAAATAAATGACCAAAATAAAAGAGATTATGAGTTGAGGTTGAAAATAGTTGATGAAAATTAGTTAGGGGGAAGCCATCCACCACTAGACAATCGTGCAAACAAATTATACTTCTCTTATCAATTCTTATTAATTAGACGAAGACTCTCACAATTAGCCCTGAACTGCAGCGTATCTAATTGTATTACTCTCTCTTACTTGGCACGTTATATGAATGAACTGCATACCACACAACATATCTCTAACATGCAACCTAGGATGAACTGCATACAACTAGGTTTAACATATAGTAGTCATTAAGCTTGATGAGAGTTTGAGAAATCACAAGGCACACAAGATTATGAACTGCATATCCTATGTAACCTAAAAGTTATTTCACTTATTAACCGTAATTAATAATGGTTTCTTATTAGAACATATGATGGGACAACCGGTTATGCACATATTCTAAAACAATAGATCCAAAAACATGCTTACTACGTTTGCAACCATAGAAAACATATAAAAAATCATCATTGATTATTCGGCAAAACAACTTTCATCCATAAAATAAGAATCTCAAAGAAAACATTATAACAAATTCACAATCATGTCTAGGGCTTCAAAACAGCCCCTTAACTAATAAGAAACTAGCCGGACATGGCTATGGTAGAAAGCATAGATAAATACATAAGAGAGGAGGGATCAAAGAATATGAAATTCCAAACAGACGACAAATCGACCGGTGGACTATGGACTTCGACTGGTCGGACGGCAATTCCGTATTTTGCTTCGTTTCTTTGCTTCTTTGTTCTCTCACGCGCGAATAGGGTTTTCTCTGAAGTCCACGAGGTCCTTTTATATGTTCCAGTAGTCACTCGGTCTACTTGCCCTTCATGACTTCTAATACCACAAGGAAACTCATTAAAAAATAATCTTCAAGAAATCCCCTGAATTAGACTTCCTTAATCCATCGGAAATCTCCATCTTGAATAAAACTCCCTCTTTATTCTCTTTTTCTTCTCTTTACTTTGGACACACTACAAAACTCAAAAACACATTAAAAAACCCAAAACAATACTAAACTAATTACGGAAACATAGATTATATAAAGATAAATGTCGTAAATAATGCTCCTATCAAATACATATATCATGAGCAGGAAGGCCATAGCCTGGCCAGGATATCCATGTTGAAATGTATAGATTTGAAAATATAGTTGCCCAACTTATGTGAGATAAAATCCCCTAATTATTCAAGCACGGAAAACATATTGAATATCAGACCCAACCGATTCATATATCATCCCGTCCTTCTATTGATTGAGCAAAGCATCTTTCAATATGTTATTTATAGGAGAATTTTACTTTTCATTGGCGCACCTTGAAGATTTACCATAACACCAAGCACTCGAACGAAGTCAAAGCAGGTGTTCCACAATCATTTGCCAGCCGGTCATCGCGTTTCTGCTCAAAATCTGTTTCCCCCTGCACATAATAGCCCTTCAAGGATGCCATGTCTTCATAAAAAAGGTCTCAGGGTCCTGTATGCGGAATAAGCATGCAATGTCAATTTTTCAACGAAACATTAGTGGACAATCGTAAATAGCTTACAGAGTAATACAAACTGGAACGGTATATTACAATAGACAGTTCCTTACAGCATTGTCCGAAGTTATATTTTGCAGGAGAATGCAATTTGGAACAGTTATGAAGACTGCACAAATCAGAAACCACATAGTCAGCAGTTGTGAGTTCACAGCCTATCAGCAAAGGGATATCTAAACAACAGTAGCCAGTGAAGGCCATGAATAGGTTGGGCTGTGCAGGTTAAGAGGGCACCATACAAAATCAATTTTATGGATTATATTGTCATTCATTCCAAATCTGCTACTTGCTAACCCATTACCACTATGCCTACTTCTCTTTGTGCTCAACATTTGTCCCTTTTTAATTATTTAATTAATTATCTGCGTCATCAATCGTAATGTACTAGTAGTAGTACAACAACTTAATGAAGTAAATGAAAAATATGTTGGGAGAGATCACACTTAATATTGCTAAATTCCTTTTTCTAGTATGGCCTGATATACCATGTCTTATACTCTCTTACTTGTTCTTTTCTTCTCCTCGTTGGAGAAATATAGATCTTCTCCCTTAAGTCTTGTTAGTATGAAATGAAGCATATAATTTATAACCAATCCAAACAAAAAAAATTATGTATCAACTATTATTTATGCACAGGGCACCCTAAATAAGCAAGCAACAAACAAGTGAAATATATGCATACAGTTTTGCCTGAATTGGCAAATAGTTCCGGTTTATTACCAACCTATTCACATCTGATTGGGGATTTCTGAAGCCCTATACGAGGTTGTTCATGTCTGAGTGTGTCATGTACGGTTACAAACTACTTCTACGATTAAACAGGCAAGGGTAGCTGTTCAAATTTTACATAGGGGAAATGCATTGTCTCCTACAAACAGACAAGCCTAGACGTTTAATGGCAGGACGCATAACATATAGGCTACCCAAACCCAAACCCCCTAGTACAGTCTACTTTTGAAACATAATCCTAAAGTGATAGCTCATCTCCGATGAGAAAATCAACATCACACTTATCAGCGGTTATTCGGACGGATGGCTACACTGTCATCAACGCTCTTTCCAATATCACCCCTTAAACAATGTGTTCACAACATAATATTACCTTTTCAGTTCAATGGGCGTTGATGCTTCTTTTGTTGAGGGAGATAAGGAAGACCTCATGGACGCTGTAGTGTGGCATCGGGAAGGCGATGTTGTTCCGCCGACATATAAACAATTACCTAGGTCGACTCGTCTTCGAAAGGGCCTGAAAGATTCATGCTATCCAGACAGGGTGGCTATCGGATTTCGGTTTATTCTCTTGTGCTAGGAAATCGAATGTCGTCAAGGGCGAACCAGATGCGGGCTGATATCGGGAAGATCAGAATGAAACTCGATAGGTCGGGTCAAACAAAACCCGATCAGTTCACTCTCCTCCGGTCGCGGTAAATACTTCACTCTGTGGGGTTAGTTATTGGTGGTTATCGGCCTCCCTGCTCGTCTCCTCGATTCTCAATTCCCCTGCTTGCTGCAGATCTCTCGACGGCACTGAGTTATCTCTTGTGTTGACAATTTATCCATCAAGTTATGAGTTATCTCTCGTGTTGAGAATTTACCCATCTATTATCAATTTAACCTCGTTTGACTATCCAACTTTTTGGATCCAAGTCTAACTTAGCCGTTCACGTTGACTGTCATGTAGAGTATTGTGTTTGGACGACTGATATTGATTACATTGTATCAACGGCTATGATCAACAGATTCTCCATTTAAATATTCAGCGCGTTAGCCCCACTCTGCTGGTTGACGGCAAGTGCTGGTTGACAGAAGATTTTTCCTATGATAATGTGGGTCCATCATGGATGGGTGTGGAAGTGCTATTTGGGGTCGAGTTGGTATTTGGTCCGCCCTATGGGTGCCTGTCTCTGGAGAGTTTGGACATTATTACTTTTCAGCTTTTTCTCTGCCTTGGTTCTTTGAAGCAGGACTTTCTTGTCCTCTCTTGTACTCGGTTATCTTAATTATTCAGTTTCTACTCAAATAAAAAATCAAATAAATCTGTTCCAGTGAATTATTATGAAATGACAAGTTATGAAAGCATATTATTGGCTAAGTTTGATACTTTGATGCTTAACCATCTTCTGGAAAAAAAGAAAAGAAAAGAAAAGCCAAAGGGCAACAGAAGCCGTGCATGAACTCGATCATTCTTTGATTAATGTTTTTTTCGGGGGAGGTTTAAGATGGTGATCCTTGGGGAAAGAGAAGCTGGCAGGGATTCAAAAAAACTTTGTTAAGGTGCCCTTTTAATTTCCATTAATTCTATAGAAATTTGTGACGAGGTTTCTCTCTGTGTTTCCAGCGGACTGCTGCATATTGACTTGTTACACATATTCGTTCACTTCTGATTTAATTTTTACATAAAATGTTTCCCCTTTCTGGTCGGTCTGTTGAGCTTTCGGACTGTAAACAACTAAACATAATTCAAGATAAGCATGTTGTACTCAAGTTAAGAACACAAATATAATCCAGATAGGTAATGCTAACCCGTAGCAGATATGGTCGAACTTGGTGCTTCTCCTCTGAAGAATCTTTTAGGCAATCTCCATATGAGGCAGAGAGTAATGTAATGCTTGTTATTACTAGAGCAGGGACCAAGATCTCTTTATATAGGCATTTACAGGACTAAGTACTCTCATAAAGGATTCCTAGTCCTAATCAATATAGGCCTAATAAACTTGTTCCATGTACAAATAGAATTACTTATGAGACAAATAATGACCAAAATATAAAGTGTATCCACCATGAATAAGGACATAAACTAGAATAGTATAACATCTTACACGGACACCACATGTCCTTATTGAGTATTGATAAGTCCATAAAATCTTACACGGACACCACATGTCAATTAATCGCTCATAAAATTTGACCGACCGGTGAAAGCTAGAACAACCTTTGCGGATTACCATCGCTTGCTGGCCCCTGGAGGAAGATATGAAGGTATTTGCAGATTACATGGCTTAATTTTTGTGAGGTGGATGCTTTAAAAATGGCTTGAAAGAACTATAATTAATACGCAAATTAATACAACTGCTTGCATCATGTTATGCACCACCTTGTCCTTAGTTGTACACCTGGTACTGTTTTCACATATGATATACTGTTCCTTTTTGCTATTATTATTATTATTATTATTATTTCAATACCAGAGCAACTCTACTACGAAGTGCCTATGAATGCAGCTGAGACAGTATGAACATCATTTGGCGGACCCCTTTAGAAGTATATTTGCTTTTGATTTGTTTTTAAGCAAAAGGAAGACATTCAGTCGATTAAAACAGAGACAGTTTGTAGGATCTAAAAGGACAGTCGTGATTTAAGGTAGTATTTTTTTCATTTGTATAGATGTTAATTGTATATTATACCGTTACCTTTTCCCTTTTGTTTTGAACAAAACTTATTTATTTCGTTAAGGTAATTTATCCATATATATGGGGTGAAAGATTGTAATTCATAGATATTGAGCTCGTTCGATATTGAGCTCGTTCGACCTTGAACATGGAGTTGCTCATTCCTTGGAACTTACTATCTGCTCCATGTAACCATTTCCAGTTGTGTTGTCATAAATTTCCTTAATGTGATTCTCAAATTTGTGTACAGAATTTTTTCATGTAGTACCCGCTTATGTGAAAGTTATTGGTGATGCCTAAATCACGTTATGTTGCCAATATCCACTGGTCAGTTTCTTTTCAAGATTTGCTTAGAATGTCGGAGAAGGAATACTGAGAACAAACATCAATTTATATACGGAATTAGAATGAGTCCACATTTGTATATTGTTTGCAATTGAGACAGCACGTGGTGAAGAAAGAAAGAAAGAAAGAACAACACAAAACAAGATAAAACATTAATTTTCATTGACTCCAACAATTGAGAATAGCCGCAAATAAAGGGATAATTATAATGTGATAAACCCAAAACTGCTTGTTGATTATTTTTCATCCTTGAATTTAAATCTAAAGGCAGTTGAACACAACTAAATAAGAAATGTATTGAGTAGGTGAACGGGTCTCTGCAAATAAGATGCTCACTTGGCATGTCTTGATGTGCCACAATGCTTAGAGAATAGCACAAACTCATTCAAATCTTGCACTACTCCGCAGGACTTGACACCATAATTAAGCTTTTGTCCCACCAAGCTTCTCACTATAGAATGTGATTTCCTCTTATTTTCATAGAAAGAAAGGCAAGATTGGCTCAATGGCCATTAAATTAGATTTGAAAAAGGCCTATGATTTTTTGAACTAGAATTATATAAGAACTTCTTTGGACAGATTTGGTTTCCATAAACTTATTTGGCTTCTCAGAATGTTGGTTGAGGTACAATTGACCAAGTCCAACAGTGATATATACCAGCTAAATTGTATTCTGGTCGAGACGTTTCTCATGGGCTGGTTGCAGGTGTTAGCATTGTTGCCATTGCAGACTTCTCTCATAAAAGTCTTGTGGTACTCGATCATGGTACCTTCATTTAATATCTTTGCCTCTGGATGCTCTTGAGGTCATATAGCGAAGAGAAGCACACTTAGAGCCGCAAGCAACTAAACTACAATGACTTTGGTTAATTTTACAAGACAACTCAAATTCCGGCAACCGGCAACAAGGGCCCCTTAAATCGGGGCCCTGTGCGTCTGCACGACCAGCACAGCCACAGGGCCGGTTCTAATCTTACCCTTAGAAAGACATGCTTTAAATTAATATGTTCTATTCTGATTCCATTAGAGGAAAGATATATACTGAAATATTGTTACACATTGTAATAAAAATGAATTATTCATATTGACACTGTAAGGAATCACACAATTTACATAGATGACATGACAGACATGCCATTATATCATAAGAATGCTAGATGTTTCATCTGTAATGAAGGATTCTATTATTACTAGCTGAGCTCAATTGGTGCTCTGCATTGACACTTCTACACTCAATTGTAAGGCACTCTCATAAAGATGTGCATTATTTATCACTGTAGCATGTCAAATAGTGATGACATGACCTCTAGTTCTACTTACAAGAGTACATTTTGCTTCTAAGAGATGGTTTTGTCACATTGTTCATATAGGTTTGGGGCTGTGCATCTTCCTGTGAGACTAACTGGTTCATTCGGTGATGCAATATATCAAAATCATCGTGGCTCCTTATGAGGCTGAGACGTACATATCGATCTTCAGCACCAAAGACACTTCCTCTACGGCCGTAAACATTGGCTTCTTCTTGGAGAACGGCATAGCAATTTTTATCCTCTTCTCTCTCGCATTTCACCCACACATAAGCTGCCATGAGATCAAATAAGCTAAATTTGTAAGATATAGTTTTCAGAACTTAGTTAAGCTCCTTTAATTGTTGCATTCTCATCAGTCATCACAAACTTTTCTTGTGACAATGTTTATATATGTGTTACTTTATAAGAAGCTCAGTGAAACAATATTCTAGTCGATCTATCTAGTAAAAAGAATATAAGCTAAGCATTAATGGAATATTCATGCAAACGTTTTACCTGGTGATGGTCCTCTATTTTTTTTGGAAAAAAGTGCAGTATTGAGGTTCATTTTTCTGCAGAGAAAATCGGTTTGACACAGACATGGCCTTGTTTAATCTTTCCCAGCGTTTCCTCATAGTGTTGTATCCGAATTCGAAAATTTCTTTTCCTCGCCCTTGAACAACTACATTCAGAAGCTTCAAAGCTCTTAGCTGAGTATCACGAGAAACACCCAAGTTACTTGTCACAGTATGCTGCAACATTCTTTGGTACACTGCCTCATCCTTTATCGATCACTGCCCGGCCAGCTGCACGTCACAAAATTGTACACAAGAACAAGTAACTTTTTATTATCTTAACCTTTTACAATCATACAAAAGCACAAAAAAAAAAACAAAGATTCTTCACACGACTATTAGTATCTTGTAAAGCACTTCGAATTGAAAAAAGATCTTGATACCTATATTGGTGAAATAATTAAGTAATAACTACTTATCATAACTCATGATATAATTGCTAAACTTCAGGGGTCAATTTTAAAAATTGCAATTTCAGGGTGCAAACTAATAATTATCGCCAATTGCAAAACATTTTCATTAGTTGAAATATGGCGTGTAGAATGAGTCGAGGACATTTGCAATATAATTTGATCCAAGCAGAATTTCTCAGTTTGGATTTATTGAATTAGATTTTCAACAGGCTAACCACATACAAAATGATCCATGCATATAACAGATGCTAATGTTCAATAAACAGCAAACATCAAAAGGACATATCAATTTTAAAAACAATATTAAAAAAAAAAACTAAAGTAGACAGAAATGGAAGAAAATGAATTATAGTGTGATTCTTACCCTAATCTAGTACCAGCATGGCCGGTGAGCTTGGAAATTGAAAACAGCATGACATCTTCATCTGCTGGAGTTGGAATTGGTGTGAAATGTGGCCAATAATAAACACGATCATAGATTGCTTCAGAATTTGGCCCTTGAAAATTTGCCTTATTCAGCTTCCCATCAGAATTGTTGGGTGAGGTTACAAACTCAATAACCCTCTTACTACCATCCGAGATGTTCTGCAACAATGAACCGTCCCCTTCAAACATGTAATCCAGTGATCGGAAGTATTTCGTTTGCGTTTCATAAAGCTGTCAAAATACCACATTCATTCCTAGTTAGTATGAATTTCTGGCTTCAACGACTATATCGTCATGGCTCTAATATGTTTTCAAGAAATGACAGTTCAAGGTATATATCATGTACTATCGCATCTTATTTGGTGAAAAAAATTTAGTGATGTTAGCAGTAATGATTTGTATTTTGCTAGTAGTTCATAAAATGCAAGAGATTAAGCTAGATAGATTAAGAAGTAGAATCAAACCGCGTAATAAGGAATTGAAACAACAATACTAGCTGGTGAGGATGAGTTCAAACTATCCGTCGACGAGGGTGATAGCGCATGAACTGCGGCATTGACGAGATGGGTTGAGCCAACACCAACGACAATGTATCTTCCTTGAGTGACTGCATTACCAGCAATGGCATGTACTTTTCGGATGAGCCTCTCAAGCTCTTGTGAGATGACAGAATCATCATGGAAAGCATATCCCATTCGATGCCACCCTGCCACTAGAATTGCACTTTCAGAAGCATGTTGCATCCAAAAGGATTCTAAGAAATATGGATCCCCACTGCAACCAACGGGAAGTTCTACAATACTGAGATGCATGTCATACCTCAATTTACAAATATAACAACAAAATGTGTTATCATTATGATAACGAGAGTCTTTTTTTGTGTAATCTTTGTTCTATTAGAGGTAATTACTCCATCTATGACCTTGTTACAAGTTTATGAACAATTTGTTGTCAAAGTTGTAATTTTGGTTCAATTATATGTAAATAGTGTAAAACGAATGTGGTAACTTTGTTGTCAATGTAGTAATTTTGGTTCAATTAGATGTAATTTTTTGTTCAAAAAAATTGTAAATGGGGGTATGGCATACATCACCGTACCCTAGCCTATCCCGCAACCAACAATATAGATCAAATAATTCATTAAGGCAATGGTTATCCGATGTACTAATAGCCGATGTAAACATCTAAGTTGCTTATTTATATAATTCTTCTTTCTCAAAAAAAAAAATTCATTAAGGCCCGCTCTGGCGTAGCTTTACTCATCTCCTCTCATTTTCAAGCTTTTATTTTTATTTTTTTATTCTTTTGAAGAGAGAACTAGTGAGATCAGCTCATTTTTCAAGCTTGATATCTGATAACAAAAAACATTTCTGTCATTGCATAATTTTCGGTGGCATTCTCCAAACTTTTTCACAACTTTAGGTGTTGGTTTGCAGAATGAGAACATGAACAAATAGGAAATTAATTACTCTCATCTTAGTCAAATGGTTTTTTTGGTAACCTTTTTTTTTTACTCTCTTTATTTTTGGAATGTAATTTTAAGCCTTTTTTAAGGCCTAAACTCTCAAGCCTTTTCTTTACGAATGCGCCTTAATCTGAGAGAATAATGATAAGCAAGTACAATTAGATCGGTCATGTCTTCCTTGCAGACAAAAAAAAATAAAAAATCATGTCTTCATTCATAAAGAAATTCTCATTTCAGTTAAAGAGACCAGGCAAATGGGATAACAAACCCGTTAACCCACTCAAAACCTACACGGTAACAATCCGCCCCAACCCTCCTGTTAACTTTATGGTTTGTTATCAGGTGATCCGTTAATGACTCGTTAGTTAACGGGTGAGTTTAGGTCAACCTGTGGAATCCGTTTTTCACCTGTTATTTTCATTTTATTTATATATTTATTTTTTTGCAGTATTTTTTTTTATAAACAAAAGGCCTTACGGCATTGGGTGGAAAAAAAATCATACTTCCAGTATGCAAATGAGCTTTAAAAATTCGGTGGAAACAAATTGTGACAATTGCATACTTAAGAAAGGCTGATTGTCAACCCTTTGAACAAATTTCAGATGTTTATTGTAAAAATGGCTTTGAATGGTGGCTTTGAACATTTAGATGTGTATATATATGGAGATTCAACAATCAAGATTCAAGAACCATTCTAAGAAGAAAATATTAAATTGCAGCCGTGATAGACCTTTTATTTGGAGAAAATTGTTTAAATTGTTGACAATAGCCTTTCTGAATGTGACAATTGCACATAACAGTCAAAGGGTAAAAATATTTTAAATAGGTCTTAATGGGTGAACGGGAGGTAACGTGTTTGAAAAAAGTACAAAAAAAAAAAATCAAATTTCTGTTACGGGTCTTAATCGGTTTCAATGGGTGATAACACATTAAATTTAACACGTAAAAACTCATTAAGTCAACGAGTTATAACGAGTTAAATCCGTTAATGACCCGCACGTTTACAGCGTCATTAGTTGGTAGCCTCTTTATTTTGGATGCACACCCACTGTGGCATGTCAATTTTGAATAATTCAATAATTGGGGATCGACTGTCAATTAATAATTGATTTTACTTTTGATGAGATTTTACTTTTAATAATTGACTAGGTATGCTGTCCAATCCCTTTCTCCACATGTTGGATCTTAAAGATATTTGAAAAGTTTTGTTTCTGGAATCTGTTAGGCTGAGAATACAATTCCAGAAAAGAAAAAAAACAAACAAACAAACAAACAAAGGTCCTTTTTGATGTACAATTGTACATTGAGACAAACCAGTTCTTGAAATCTTTTGCTTTTGAATGAACAAGATTCATTTTTTTCTTTCTTTTTATTGTCGATGAGTTCTCAACTATAAGATTCCCAAATTGACACCCCTGATGTGGAAATGTTTCGCTTTTAACCTATAAGCAACTAACGATCGAGAAAATTTTCACATATGTGATATGGTTTGACCTACTGGATAATTACGCAGAAGAAAGTTCTGGGATCGATGTTCAAAAACTTCCTAAAAGAGAAAGCTGTTATATGGAATACAACCCTTAATTTACTAGAAAACAAGAAATATATGAAGAATTAACTTCAATTCCAATTAAATTAGTTAGCATTTAATTGCGAGTGTGATCGAAAGGCTAGAGAGAGAGAGCCTGTCAGCATTTGATTCACAATCAGTCAAGAACTGAGAACAATCTGGGCCTCCATAGCAAGAATTACACTCACAAACAGGTTCCTTGCCGTCAAGAACTAAGCCATCCAAGTAGGCTCTGCCATGCCCGGAGCAAGGGACGGCGGCCACGAGCTCGGCTTCTTCTGCTGCCCTTCTGCTCCAACTGAGCTCCCACTCTCCATGTCCATAAAGTTTGAAGATCAACGATAGGTTAACAACTATAGAAAACGCCAGACACACAACGTAGGAGCTTTGTGGTAGGTTAGCCATGCATGTATATATATAAAATATATATATATATATATATATATATATGTGTGTGTGTGTGTGTGTGTGTGTGTGTGTGTGTAGTTTGTTGGTTTCAGGATCTCTTCCTTAAATAGAGCTTTCTTAAGCACAAGGATATATGGCGGCTCCCTTCTTGGCCTGGTAGCCTATGCTTTGTAAAGATCATCAGGTCCAAGATGATAGAGTCTGTGTTAAACAAGGGATATGTACGTACGACCCAATATTATTACTTGACAGAGAAAAGTATACATTCTTCCAACTTGATCACCTTGTGCAATCACACCAAAAAAACAGAAGAAAAAACCACATTACATTAGGTGTGAAGTTTTATCTAATTAATGTTCTAGTTTATTTGTCACATTTCTTGTGCTTTGTTGCTGAGATGATGCAGGTGGAGAAGAAGAGGGAAGCAACTCACTCCTTGGTCTTAGTGCGTAATGACCTTTTTTTTTTTTGTACTTTCATTTATGGTCTTCCAGTAGATATGAGTTCTCTACCCTAAAAGTTGAGATTTTTCTTTGAACAGGCCACAATAATAGAAGTTAGAGAGAAAACAAAAGCCAAATGCTCTCTCTCCCTCTCCTTTACCGCAAATAGCGGCTAAACCTCTCTTTCTCCTTCAACAGGCGATTCGACTCCGATTGGAGTTAACAACCAACACCTTGTGGATCCTCCACAAATTGTCCTCTTTAGGTTTCGATGTTAGGGGTCAGTGGCGGAACCAGGATGAAAAACCTGGGAGGGCTAATCTTCAAAGCAATTTTTTTTTTCAACGAATCTTGCCGGTAGTGCCGGTGAATTTTTTTTTTTTTTAAAGAAGCTCATTGATAAATTAAAATTTTTGTTGTAAGTCGCCTATTACCTCAACTATGGAAAGATAGAAAAACGAAATTAATAGAGAGAAGTGTAGAATGATTCAATGGATGTTGTGATGTGAAATGGTGATGCCTCAACTTCTTTATATAGTGGAGAGGTTGAGGTGTATTCATGATATACAATAATGAGGAGAAATCTTTTAGTTTCCCCACTATCACCACTAACCATCCTATTTATGTCTTCTCATAAGTAGTGTAACCTTATGGAGTAAATAGGAGAAATACCAAAGGTCTTCGGCAATGTATGTACGTAGTTCACTTCTTGTATCTTGTACGGACGGTAGTTTATTGGACAGACACTCCACTAGGTGTTTTACAACACTCCCCCTTTGATGTCCAAAAACTGACTTTGCTGCATCTGAACTCTTTCATCTTCAAGCATCGTATCAGAAGTGAACTAAGATTAGCATTGTGCTAAGTATAGTTAGGTAGAGTCGAAAATAATCATTCAGTGATGCCAACACACAAAACCTTAAGTCCGGAAAAACCCATTGTGGGACAAAAACCGGAGTTTAGGAGAAAATTGTGTTGCCGAATGATGTAGACCGAAGCACTATGAGATGTAAGTGCACGGAGCAACTAACCATAAGAGATCGATGTGTCTCATTAAAACCTTAATTACCAGAGTAAACCCAATGGGACAAACCTCTGATCGAAGGAAAAAGAGTACACGATGGTTAAAAGTATACGACTGGATACTCCCCCTGATTTCGGTAATCCTTAGTGAAGATATGATCAATGTCAATGATTTGACAAATAGCTAGACAGTGGCTGGGATGGTGTCTCACTAAAAACCTTGTCAAGGTAAACCCAGTGGGACAAACCCTTGGTCTAAGGACAAAAAGAGTACACTAGCCAAGCGTCGATCATATACAAGCATTCGTCGGGATGCTCCCCCTCACACGTACACGACTAGGTGCGGGAATTTCGACTTAGGCATAAATCGTTACTCTAAGGTAGCTCGAATAGTTTCTTGAGACCGATTGCCTTAACATGTTTCTGAAACAAATATTTTGGTAGTGACTTAGTGAATAAGTCAGAGTGGTTGCTCTCTGAACCAATGTGCTTCACTTCGATCTTCTGGTGCTCTTGTTGTTGATGTGTAAAGAAGAGTTTCGGCGAGATGTGCTTAGTGGCGTCTCCCTTGATGTAACCATGCTTCGCTTGATCAATAACAGTAGTGGTGTCCTCATAGATGACAACTAGTTCATCAGGATTATGAGATAGCTCACAAGTACTTCGTATATGGCCAATAAGTGCTCGAAGCCATACACACTCTCTAGTTGCCTCGTAGAGAGCGAGTAGTTCATAGTGGTTTGTGGAAGTAACTACTTGGGTCTATTTTCGAGACCTCCAAGATATCATTGTATTCCCAATGGTAAAGACATAACCAGATTGAGAACGTCTCTTATACGGGTCGATAAGTAACCAGCATTGGCGTAACCGACAAGGGTTGCGTTATTTCGAGTGCCAAGGGGGCTAGATCCACTCGATGACGCGTAGGGATAGAACAAGCCCATATTCATAGTACCTCTGAGGTAACGAAAAATGTTTTTTGTGCCATTCCAGTGGCGGCATGTTGGCGAGGTGTTATGTCGAGCTAAACAATTTACAACAAACGAGATGTTCGGTCTAGTACATTGGGCTAAGTACAATAATGCGCTTATTGCACCCAGATATGAACACTCAGAGCTCAATATCTCTTCATCGTCTCCCTTAGAACGGAATGAGTCCTTATTAATGTCTAGAGTTCGAATGATCATAGGATTAGGTGACGACTTAACGTCAAGATGACTAAAACGTCGCAACACCTTCTGGGTATAGTTCGACTGATGTACTAGGATTCCAACTTCACGGTGCTTGATCTGCAGGCTAAGACAATACCGTGTCTTCCCAAGATCCTTCATCTCGAATTCTTTCTTCAGAAGTTCAGCATTTTCAATCAACTCTTTCGAGGTTCCTATGAGATTCATATTATCTACATAGACTGCGATAATAGCGTATCCTGAAATGGATTACTTAATAAACACGCAAGGGCATAGTTCGTTGTTCACGAATCCCAAACCAATCAAGTATTCACTTAGACGGTTATACCACATTCGTCCGGATTGTTTTAATCCATATAGTGAACGTCTCAGTTTAATCGAGAACGTGTTCCATGGTCGGGAACTACTTGATTCAGGCAACTTAAGTCCGTCAGGGACTTTCATATGTCTCTGTGTCTAGATCCCCATCGAGATAAGATGTGACCACATCCATAAGCTGCATATCCAATTTTTCGGAAACTACTAAACTGATTAAGTAGCGGAACGTTATAACGTCTATTACGAGAGAATAAGTCTCTTCGTAGTCAATATTAGGGCGTTGAGAGAAGCCTTGCGCCGCTAGGCGAGCTTTATATCGTACAATCTCATTATTCTCATCACGCTTCCTTACGAAAACCCATTTATGACCAACTGGTTTAACATTGGGGGATGTTGGAGAGAGGGTCCGAACACACTTCGTTTCATTAAGGAATCCAATTTGACCTAGATTGTTTCTTTCCATTTTGGTAAGTCATCTCTACATTGAAAATCATCAACGGAGTAAGGTTTGATGTCATCGCTAGTTTGGATTTCGGTAGCTACCACGAATACAATTATATCATCGATGATAATCTCATTTCGATTCCATATCTCACATAAACATACATTATCGAGATTTCTCTATTCTCGGGAGTGGGTTCAGATGTTGGAGCGTCCCCCAACATCATCTCTTTTAGGATGGACCCATAATCCGGATTATCTCGTGAGATGGATCTGTTGAGATCGCGATGTCAAGAAGATTCGTTTGTGCCAAATTTACCCTCTTCCGAGGATAAGAATCCTTTGAACCTAATGGTCCACCTCGCTTTTGGGCAGGGACATATGACTGGTTAGCCGCCAAGTCGTACGTCGTCCATCTGGGACGACACATCCTACGGGGACGATGCATCCTTCTGGGATGACTTTGCGTCCTACTGGGACATTTATCCTTGCAGGCATGTTTACAGCAGTTATATGTGATCGTCACTTTAGCTAAGTCATTAAATGCGTCTGGCAATTGATTAGCAACATTTTGCAGACTTAGGAATCTCTACACTTCCTTATCACTGTGTGCAGATAGGGGATCAAGATAAGACTGAGTGGGTACATGTCACGTTAATTCACATCGTTCCTTATCAACGTTAATGTGCGAATCTCCCCCTAACGACGGGAAGACAGTTTCATCATAGTGTCAATCCACAAATGCGGTAAAGAGATCGCATGTCAAGGACTCTAAAAATTGTGTAATGGATAAGGATTCATAATCAACATATATGCTCATCTTTTATTGAGGACCCATTTGTACGTTGTGGCGGCACAATTAGCAAGTAAACTGCACACCCAAATACGCTTAAGTGCAAAACGTCAGGTTCGTACCCAGTCACCAACTGTAAAGAAAAATAAGGTTGGGTAGCAGTGGGCCTCAATCAGACCAACATGGATGCATGCTAGATTGCATAGCCCCATGTAAAAATTGGAAGCTTGGTGCGTATTACCATAGTTCATGCGATCATTTAATGAACGCTTCTACGAGACCATTCTGGATGTGAACATGGAAAACCAGATGTTCAACATTAATCCCAAGGGACATGCAATAATCATCGGAAAATTTCGATGTAAACTCTTCGGCATTATTAAGTCTTCTGGACTTTATAGGATAATGCAAGTGGTGAGCCCTCTAGGCAAGGAGTTTAGCAAAAGCAGCGTTTCTTATGGACAATAAACTTGTGACCATCTTGTCGATGCATCAACCAGAACCATGAAATATTTAAATGGTCCGCAAGCTGGTTAGATAGGTCCACAAATATCACCTTGAATTCTCTCAAGGGAATTTTGAAACTAGTGTGGTGGGTTTTACAAGAATTTGTTTGAGATTTGTCTTTCCAATATAGCAAGCTTGGCATGGGCTTTTCGGATTAATCACGAAATTATTTCCTCCAAGAGGATGCCCGTGAGATACATTCGTAGTTCTAAACATCGTATTACGACCCGAATGTCCCAGACGGTCATGCCACAACATATAAGGGTTCTCATCAAGTGGCGCTCGGCGAATGATAAGCTTATTTTCAATCAAGTGTATTGTGGTAACATAAACACCACTTGAAAAGACGTCTCAATTTCTCCAAGATACGCTTTTGGCCGTATTTATTGGAGGTCATGTAAAGGAAATCCACACCATTTTCATGAGCGGTTTCAACATGATATTCGTTTGCTCGAATGTCCTTAAAACTCAGTCAGGTTCGACTGGACCTAGGAGAGTATAAGGCCTTATATATGGTCATAGGAGTATCATTGGACAACGCGAATTGGGCTTTGCCAAAGCCTTCGACTAGGGTCAACGGGCCCAAAATCGTTGTCACTAAGGTTACTTTAGGTTTGAAATTGATGAAATAATTTTGATCTTTTAAGATGGTGTGAGTGGTACCACTATCAGCCAAACAATAAACTTTCCCACTAGTCATGCCTAATAGTAGAATAATTTAAAGCCGGTCACATTGTCAAAGGAATTTGCACAAAAATATTTTAAATTATTTCAAGAAACGTTGAAATATGATTCATAAAAACAAAACCATAATCCAAAAGAAAGAGTAAATATTTATCTAGATGAGCTACACTTAGGTCCAATTATTATCATGAAACCTGAAAAGCATACTAATCCAAATCTATGTCAGCGACAAAGTCGGTTGCCTCAAGAGTTGCCTCTGAAGTATTTTCAACCACATTAGTTTTAGGTTTATTTCCACGATGGTAGGTTTGAACTTGTTGTTCAGAAGCATGAGACTTGTCACTTCAAAACTGTAAAATCTGTAACTTGGTTTTGTTAGTTCTTGTGATATTCTCTAGATTTATGTGGCACTGAAGGTGGTGGTGGTGATATCAGCTAATTTATCTTGAAGGTATGTACTTAATTTTAACTAGAAAAGGAAAGTTGTGCTTTGTCGAAGGAAAGTTGTGATGGAGAAAAACCATCATATCCCTAACCAAGGAGGATCATCAGCATCCTCCATTATATTATGTCCTTGTGGGCAAGAACGAATGTAAAAACAACTTATCTCCCCCGTCAATCACCCTTTATGTTGAACACCATTATGTAGGTTTACCAAATGGAGGGACAATATTGCTTGCCAGTGTCTCTTTATCTGAGGATAGACTCTGCTTGACAGTTCGAAATTCTGATCAAGTTGGTAAAGAGATGATGAGTTGGCTTCTTCATGAACAAATTTAAACTCCTTGCTTCTCTTTGTGCTTCCATTTAAATTAACCCCAAGGGGACATCCTCTAGTTTTATTTGTCTGGACTAGGGTTGGGGTTCTTGTTCTTTGTACGACTGAAGATTTTTTTTGCGTGGGCGTTTTGCGTACGAGTGGTGATTTAGAGATCCATTCGTCGTACGTAAGCCGGTCGAAAAGTTTCATAAGCTACTTGGAGAACGGGGAGTGAGTTTATTATTCAAGTAGTTTAGAAAAGGTAAGCGAAAGCCTTTAAATAGATTGATGCTGCATAAGCCTACGGGTGCGATCATACCAGCAATAATGCGCCGGTTCCCATCAGAACTCCGAAGTTAAGCTTGCTTGGGCGAGAGTAGTACTAGGCTAGGTGACCTCCTGGGAAGTCCTCGTGTTGCACCCCTCTTTTTGCATTTTTATGTTAGGAATTTTTTTTGATTTGATTTTTCCCGAGTTCCTCGCTTTCATTTGGATTCTCTCGGATATTGTTGTGCACCCATAGCATTACCACGCATTCTACATAAATTTATTATAAATCAAAAGATAGGCCTTGGGCCTTGGGGCTCTTGGGCTTTGTACGACCGAAGAATATTTTTTTTTGCGTGGGCGTTTTGCGCACGAGCGGTGCTTTAGAGATCCATTCGTCGTACGTAAGCCGGTCGAAAAGTTTCATAAGCTACTCGGATAACGGGGAGCGAGTTTATTATTCAAGTAGTTTAGAAAAGGTAAGCGAAAGCCTTTAAATAGATTAATGCTGCATAAGCCTACGGGTGCGATCATACCAACAATAATACACCGTATCCCATCAGAACTTCAAAGTTAAGCTTGCTCGGGTGAGAGTAGTACTAAGATGGGTGACCTCCTGGGAAGTCATCGTGTTGCACCCCTCTTTTTGCATTTTATGTTAGGAATTTTTTTTATTTTATTTTTCTGGGTTCCTCACTTTCATTTTGACTCTCTCGGATATTGTTGTGAACTCATAGCACTACCACGCATTCTACCTAA